>OX104120.1:69279782-69879782 GCA_944474755.1 Limnoperna fortunei
CTGCCTTAGGAGAACGTTTTGCTTTTGGCCTATGTCTGCCTTAGGAGAACGTTTTGACCTCTGCCTGCCTTCGGAGAGCGTTTTGGTCTCACTGTCTGCCTTAGGAGAACGTTTTGGACTCACTGTCTGCCTTAGGAGAACGTTTTGGCCTCTGTCTGCCTTATGAAAACGTTTTGGCCTCACTGTCTGCCTTATGAGAACGTTTTGGCCTCACTGTCTGCCTTAGGAGAAAGTTTTGGCCTATGTCTGCCTTATGAGAACGTTTTGGCCTCTGTCTGCCTTATGAGAACGTTTTGGCCTCACTGTCTGCCTTAGGAGAAAGTTTTGGCCTCTGTCTGCTTTGGGAGAACGTTTTGGCCTTTGTCTGCCTTAGGAGAACGTTTTGGCCTCACTGTCTGCCTTAGAAGGACGTTTTGGTCTCTGTCTGCCTTATGAGAACGTTTTGGCCTATGTCTGCCATAGATTACGTTTTGGCCTATGTCTGCCTTAGGAAAACGTTTTGACCTCTGTCTGCCTTCGGAGAGCGTTTTGGACTCGCTGTCTGCCTTAGGAGAAAGTTTTGGCTTCTGCCTTGGGGGAACATTTTGGCCTTTGTCTGCCTTAGAAGGACGTTTTGGTCTCACTGTCTGCCTTATGAGAACGTTTTGACCTATGTCTGCCTTAGGAGAACGTTTTGGCCTATGTCTGCCTTAGTAGAACGTTTTGGCCTCTGTCTGCCTTAGGAGAACGTTCTGGACTCTATCTGCCATAGAGAACGTTTTGGCCTCACTGTCTGCCTTTTGAAAACGTTTTGGCCTATGTCTGCCTTAGTAGAACGTTTTGGCCTATGTCTGCCTTAGGAGAACGTTTTGGACTCACTGCCTTAGGAGAACGTTGTGGACTCGATCTGCCTTGGGACAACGTTTTGGCCTCACTGTCTGCCTTATGAGAACGTTTTGACCTATGTCTGCGTTAGGAGAACGTTTTGGCCTATGTCTGCTTTAGTAGAACGTTTTGGCCTCTGTCTGCCTTAGGAGAACGTTCTGGACACTATCTGCCATAGAGAACGTTTCGGCCTCACTGTCTGCCTTTTGAGAACGTTTTGGCCTCTGTCTGCCTTAGGAGAACGTTTTGGCCTATGTCTGCCTTAAGAGAAAGTTTTGGCCTATGTCTGCCTTAGAAGAACGTTTTGGCCTCACTGTCTGCGTTAGAAGGACGTTTTGGTCTCTGTCTGCCATAGCAGAACGTTTTGGCCTATGTCTGCCTTAGTAGAACGTTTTGGCCTCTGTCTGCCTTAGGAGAACGTTTTGGTCTCACTGTCTGCCTTAGGAGAACGTTTTGGACTCTATCTGCCATAGAGAACGTTTTGGCCTATGTCTGCCTTAGGAGAACGTTTTGCTTTTGGCCTATGTCTGCCTTAGGAGAACGTTTTGACCTCTGCCTGCCTTCGGAGAGCGTTTTGGTCTCACTGTCTGCCTTAGGAGAACGTTTTGGACTCACTGTCTGCCTTAGGAGAACGTTTTGGCCTCTGTCTGCCTTATGAAAACGTTTTGGCCTCACTGTCTGCCTTATGAGAACGTTTTGGCCTCACTGTCTGCCTTAGGAGAAAGTTTTGGCCTATGTCTGCCTTATGAGAACGTTTTGGCCTCTGTCTGCCTTATGAGAACGTTTTGGCCTCACTGTCTGCCTTAGGAGAAAGTTTTGGCCTCTGTCTGCTTTGGGAGAACGTTTTGGCCTTTGTCTGCCTTAGGAGAACGTTTTGGCCTCACTGTCTGCCTTAGAAGGACGTTTTGGTCTCTGTCTGCCTTATGAGAACGTTTTGGCCTATGTCTGCCTTAGTAGAACGTTTTGGCCTATGTCTGCCTTAGGAGAACGTTTTGGACTCACTGCCTTAGGAGAACGTTGTGGACTCGATCTGCCTTGGGATAACGTTTTGACTTAGGAGAACGTTTTGGTCTCACTGTCTGCCTTATGAGAACGTTTTGACCTATGTCTGCCTTAGGAGAACATTTTGGCCTATGTCTGCCTTAGTAGAACGTTTTGGCCTCTGTCTGCCTTAGGAGAACGTTCTGGACTCTATCTGCAATAGAGAACGTTTTGGCCTCACTGTCTGCCTTATGAGAACGTTTTGGCCTCTGTCTGCCTTAGCAGAACGTTTTGGCCTATGTCTGCCTTAAGAGAAAGTTTTGGCCTATGTCTGCCATAGAGAACGTTTTGGCCTCACTGTCTGCGTGAGAAGGACGTTTTGGTCTCTGTCTGCCATAGCAGAACGTTTTGGCCTATGTCTGCCTTAGAGAACGTTTTGGCCTCTGTCTGCCTTAGCAGAACGTTTTGGCCTATGTCTGCCTTAGAGAACGTTTTGGCCTATGTCTGCCATAGAGAACGTTTTTGCCTATGTCTGCCTTAGTAGAACGTTTTGGCCTCTGTCTGCCTTAGGAGAACGTTTTGGCCTCTGTCTGCCATAGGAGAACGTTTTGGCCTCACTGTCTGCCTAAGGAGAACGTTTTGGCCTCTGTCTGCCTTAGGAGAACGTTATGGCCTATGTCTGCATTAGGATAACGTTTTGGCCTATGTCTGCCTTCGGAGAGCGTTTTGGACTCACTGTCTGCCTTATGAGAACGTTTTGGCCTATGTCTGCCTTAATAGAACGTTTTGGCCTATGTCTGCCTTAGGAGAACGTTTTGGCCTCTGTCTGCCTTAGGAGAACGTTTTGGACTATGCCTTAGGAGAACGTTTTGGCCTCTGTCTGCCTTAGGAGAACGTTTTGGACTATGACTTAGGAGAACGTTTTGGCCTCTTTCTGCCTTAGAACGTTTTGGCCTATGTCTGCTTTAGGAGAACTTTATTTGCATAATGTTGAAGTTACTGCCCTCATTTGTAAGGTAACATAAGCCCAGCATCATAAATTGATAAAGTAAACTTTGAGGGGTGGGAATTAATAAGGTCTCATTATACAGGTCAACTGGCAATCTTGCCATGTAGTTACTAAAAATGTAAAATTTGATAAAACTTCATTGTAGAGGCATATTGTAAATCATAGTGTCGTTATATTACGTCACCTGGCCCGAAGGTCTACGTGAGCTTACGTCACTTAGCTTTTATCGTCTGTCGTTATATTACCTCACCTGGACCGAAGGTCTACGTGAGCTTACGTCACTTAGCTTTTATCGTCTGTCGTTAACTTTGTTATGTCAAGCATCAATAGGCTTCTTACCCACATGAAATTACCGGTATTGATATCGAATGCAAGGTTTTTTAATTATCATCCGGAAACTAAATTTAGACGAGCAAAGGGATATGAGGATCACTATTTACAACGGACTCTCATCTAGAGAGGTAAATTTTAACAAAATCGAATCGATTCAGTCAAAAATAAAACAACGTTATCAGTGGTCAATGTCGTTTGCCATCTATTGATCACGTGGGTTGTCAACACTATGTTATTTTCTCACTGCGGGCAGGATGTACTCTACTCAAATCTTAATTTAAAGGCATTGCCAGTTTTCCTACCGCAGGTAGAACATAGTTTCATATTAGATGATCAGAAGCCTATCGATTTTGGGGAAATCCGTCGAATTCCAAGGTTACATTACCAACAAATGTTAGAAATTTTTACAAAAAGTCAACATTTACGACAATAACTCAAAAAGTGTGCATTTGATTTCACTGAAACTTTAAGATATTATTACATATCATGTGGGTAAGAAGCCTATATAGATGCTGGAGGAATTCCATAAATGGTCAAGGTCATCAGTCGACAAAAGAAAAACGTTAGAAATTTTTCCAAAAAAGGTTCTGCAAAATTTAAGAGAGGTATCAGTGATCGCTAGATCAATCTTTTCTAGGTTTCTAATTAAATTTATGATTTATGATGTTTATTTCAGTATAGTAAACAAACTTACTGGATGGATATTCGTGGGATAATATTTATTTTCCCCTCGGACACAATTATTGACCTCGGATAGGCTACAGTTAAAATAAACTTGTTATTTCCCTCGTACCAAGACAACAAGTATAAATATTTGAATTCCCAAATTTATCATCTGTTACACTACAATTTTTCTCCGACTGCTTGTCAGTAAATGTTTTCTATACGGATTTCTTAATATATATATATAGTTAAATCCACACATTCAAGTATGGACTGAGTTACAGAATTCCTCGTTCGGTCATGATTGCGTTTCAATGTGAACAAATTATAACATTTTCAGTTCGCTCTCATGTTTAGGGTTAATACAACTTGGAAAGGGGGATGCACACCTAAATACAGTTTTCATTTTTAAATGTTCATTGGATAATACGTTATGCAGTTTTTTTTTATATTTTTAATAATGATCAGAAGTTCAAAATAGCTGCGACTGCATGACTTGGGTTAACATTGGCAAATTCGACCAAGTGCCTTCTTATGTTGGAACCTGTTGAATATGAATGTTAATTTGACTATACAATGTCTTTTTTCTTAAACAATTC
This sequence comes from Limnoperna fortunei, assembly GCA_944474755.1. Taxonomy (NCBI): domain Eukaryota; kingdom Metazoa; phylum Mollusca; class Bivalvia; order Mytilida; family Modiolidae; genus Limnoperna; species Limnoperna fortunei. Next base: position 69,284,232 of record OX104120.1, read on the forward strand.
AAAATTACCGCGACCACAGGACAATTAAACATACCGGACAAAGTTTTTAAAGTCTAACACCAGTAAATGGTTGTTTGTTTGAATGGTGTTTAATGCCTCTTTTAGCAATTGTTCAGCTTTTTTATGGCGTCTAGTTTTAATTGGGAAGGAAGCTGGAGTACAGAACAATAAAAAGTTTATGCAAAAGCTCAGCAAGATCTATTATATCTACAAAGGTTTTATGCCAATTGGAAACTGCAATTTCTAACATTTTAGCATTTGGATAAATATATTCATTGTTCATTATTCAGAACGTTTAATTATAAAGCATCTTTTATAGCGTACTCGAAAAAAGCAAACAAATGACACCATGGTGTCTAAACAGTTAGACATGTATGATTAAAAATATATAGACTACAGCTACTTGAACACATTACAACCGTATATAATAAGAGACCTATACTGTACATAGAAAACCACTATTTTAAACATGAACAGATTCCGAAACATCACACACACACAGATGCAGAATCAAACAGCGGAGATCGACGCTCTGCATTCAAGAGTGTCTTGCATTCATTTTATACTTGGACGAACAATAGGTCTGTATTATCAATACTGTTATTTATAGTCGCAAGCTCGACATACAAATGCTCAGCGCAGATATGGGTGGTCTTCTCGTTAGGACTAGAGTTACAATACGGATAGCAAATCCCAATCCATAGTGGGTAAAGTGTGTAGGATTAATGCATGCATCCATTGCGTTGCTTAAGAAAAAGAGTATAGGCACATTGTAGCCACTCAACAAAACGCTACATACTGTTCGTCACAACACCCTATACCTCTAGATTGGTAGTCAAAGTTGTCTTCCAATTGTCCCATCCCATTCTCCAAACTGATTTAACTTGTTCTCGTCCTGAATATAGCTAAAATACTGAATCAATGAATATGGTCATAAAATGAAATTAAACATGTCACTCTTTGTTTGTCAGAGGCCATAATTAGGGTATATTCGGGATAACAAATATTTGAATTGTAATTCATTTTACATAAAATGTTTAAACAGACTGATCGCATCACAGTTTTACCAACTTGTCTGACCGATTTCTCCATAGGAATTATTTTTTATTGTTTAATTAAATTGAAAAATGTGACATATGTTTTATCTTGTCAGCGGTAATTTAGACCCTCGTTATAGCCAATACGTACAAAAACATGGGATGAACAAAGGTACAATATAATATTTTTCTTGGGACAAATATAGATCTATAAGTATATTTAAACAGAAAATATTGTCTCTTATTATACCTTGGAGAACAATTTTATTCGGTATAATAAAATAATTGATTACGGCTTTAGTGATCAACAGCAGGAAATAATGGACCCTCGACCTGGACTCTCGCTGACCAGACCTGACCTCGGCCGTTGGCCTCGGTCAGGTCAGGTCACCTCAAGTCCAGGTCCTGGGGTGCATTATTTCCTGCTGTTGACCACTAAAGCAGTAATTAATTGTATAATGTGGAGTAACCTTTTCTAAAACCACATCTGTATAATTATCTTGAAAGTCTACTGTCCAGTATAGCAATAAACAATTTCCCCAAAGTAGAAACAAGTGTGATTCTTCGGTAAGATTCCAAAGATTCGTTTGGTCTTGTGTTCACTGCCATAGTGAATAATTTGCCAAAACAAATGAACAATAGTTAATGATCTATAGTTTTTTAATGGTTTAGATTCCCTTTTATTTTTGTAAATTGGCTTAATTATTCCTATCAGCCAGCTATTCGGCAGTATACACTAATAGAACGTTAAAAATCTACAAAGAGGTGGTAGACTGTTAGTGGTAGATTGTTATTTATGTGATTCTTACTGCATCGAAGAATTTCGTTTGGAGGAATATATCCATTTATGTGCTCTTTTAGTTTTTCAGATCTACATATCACATGCGAAGCTTTAACCATTCTTATTGCTGTTTACACTTAAATTTCTTTTATTCAAGTCGAACAACAAATTTATATCAAATACTTTGTTACTTTTTCTTCTATGTCCGTTTAAAGTTATCTAAAAACGTTCAATCTTTCGTGCCACATTAAGAAATATAAGGGGTATGTGTCTTAAGGAATGAATCTCTTATTTTATTTTATTTTTTTTTTGTTATAAAACAAAAACTTCATTCTTTACACATAAATATTTAGAGAATGTAACTGAAACAATTTACTAAACAAAACAATGAACACATTTGAACAATTTTAAACATTGCGTATTAATTCGGGCGCGCGACTTATACAAAACAGGGCCTGACCAAAAAAATGAAAAAAAGTCAATACACAAAAATCAATAACGTTGGCATCCGATCCTCCAAAAATGTTTTTGAATAATAAAAAAAAACACTATTTATATCTGGAAATTATGAGTTCCATAAAGATCCATAATTTATGCATAAACAAGAGCCTTTATAGAACGAATTTTCGTACCCTCGCTTTTTTTTATGGCGAGTAAAATCCGACAAATCACAAAACTAACTTCGGATTATGTTACGACAGTAAGATTCGGTCTATGCGGAACCTAAAATATGCATTGACTCATTTTTTATTGTTACAACATTTTAAATAATTGTTATTTAATTTATTTAATTTTTTTCTATTTTTATCAAAGGCCTATAAACCCTTATATAACTATTTTATTTTCTTAATACTTCGAAAATACCCGCCAAATTTTAGCACGAGGTTATCTTGCAGAGTGAACTTATAGCTATATAGAATGTCTTAGAGTGAACAGTATTCATCAGTGAAAATGTTTTGGATTTATAAGAGGGACATATGTGTACTCAGTCTGAGTGTAAGTTACAATATATATTTTATTTAGTTGCAGAACAGAACATAATTTTATTTGGTCTAAAATCAAAATACAGGATTGTTACCAATACAATTACAATTATATACGCATACAAACATATATAAAAGAATAGGTCTACTAGTGATTTAGACACATTATCATATATAACAAAAAGATATAATTTACCAGGTTGGAATTAGCTTGCCTATATAAGTAATATTAAGTGATATATTATATATTGGGTTAAGTATCGGAGGAGGTGGTGCAGAATAAATGCATGAATACTTTACATTAATATTAATTAATAATAATACGAGTTAGACAACTTACACTTAGTCACAATTATTGAGTAACTCAAATCTCCTTTTATACATTTGGTTAACACCTAAGACAATAACTTTTACAATATCATAGTCTTTACAATAAAATAAAAAGTTAAATTTAACACCTGAATCAAAATTAACAAAGGAAGGGAAAATATCACATATATCCATTCTGTAAAAAGTTTTTTCTCTAATATTATTTAGTGAAGTACAACTAATTAAAAAATGAAACTCGTCTTCTACACCTAATTTATATAACGGACAATCCCTTTTTGCTAGTGGGTTTAAGTGTGTCGCCCAACTTCTATTGCAAGTTTACTATTGCTTATTTTAAGTTTTGTAAATGTTTTAACTATATCTATGTCTATATCTAATTTCAAATATGTATCAATTTCATAGTTTTCTTTTAGTTTTCTAAATGTTCAAAGTTTATGACCATTTACAGAATGACTATCATCAAAAATAGTGTTCTTCCAATGCTTTAAATAATTTTCTTTTAACTTGTTTGTAAAAGCTGAGAGCAAAAGTACCTTGATTATACCAAACATTTTAAATAATATCTTAACTTTTGAGGCAAAGTTATCTTTAAGATTAAGATTGGACTTGTAGGCACCATGTACTAGTAAATTTTCTGATTTAATGATATGTAACCAATATTCAGCAACTGATTTCAAGGCTAAAATAGATATTGGGTACATTCCAAGTTCTGCAAGTATAGCCAAATTCAATGCAGCTCTATTTACTCCTTGAAGTGATTTCGCAAATTTAATTTGAGTTTTAACTATTGGCATTGATAATTATTTAGATTCTAGTTCATGTTTATTGTTGACAACATTTAATGACAATATTTCACTACAATAAAGTTAGTTCTATAACATAAAACCTCCCATTTCACGTTTATATTTATCATTTTTATCTGACTTTTACATTTTTTTTATTATTTGAAATATGACTAAAAACATAAAATATCAATATCCGTTAAAAATGTTGAAAATAAACATGAAATGAGAGGTTTTATTAATGGAACTACAATAAAGTAGGATTGGTTTAATGCAAGCATCAAACAGTTTTAAATGAGGGACAATATTAGAAGAGTCTGATGATAAGAGTTTTCTAATACAGAACAGAGCTTTTGTTGCCTTTTTACAGTTGCAAGATGCAATTTATAAGTTTAATAATTCTTTATTATACCCCTCCCCCCCAAACTTGGTGTTATCTAGGAATCACCCTGTCTGTCTGTCTGTCTGTCCATCTGTCCACATCCCTTGTAAATGCTTCTCCTCCTAAACCGCTTAACAGATTTTGACGAAACTTTACATGAAAAAAGTACATCATATGTAGATGTGCATGAAGAATTTTCGCCCGCTTTCGAATATTATTCAGGGGAGATAATTGGACTTAGACTTTTTAAATATAGTATTCAGTGTGAGATCTTGTAAGCGCAACTCCTCTTAAACCGTTTGACAGATTTTGATGAAACTTTACATAAAGGAGTACATTATATGTAGATGTGCGTGAAGAATTTTCGTTGCTGTCGGATATTATTCAGGGGAGATAATTGGACTTAGACATTTAAAATATAGTATTCAGTGTGAGACCTTGTAAGCGCAACTCCTCCTAAACGGTTTGACAGTTTTTGATGAAAATTTACATAAAGGAAGTACATTATATGTAGATGTGCATGAAGAATTTTTGTTGCTGTTGGATATTATTCAGGGGAGATAATTGGACTTGAAGTGAAGCGTGGGTTTCCCTTTGTGAGCATGCTCACAGTCCACACTTGTTTTTAAAGGGAAACTTCGCGAAAAAATGAAAATTTGATATGTTATTCTTCAACTAAAAAGAAATACATTTGCCTCTTGATGTTTTATTATATTTTCAGTGGTTAAGTTTCTGCATGCAATTTTTCGTGTAAAAAATGCACTTATGGAGATCCGCCATCTTGTCACCATCTCGTCACTAGATGGCGATACTAGACATCCAAGTACCTTAAAAGTCGTCGAATGATAATAACGCGAAACGGTCAATAACAGAAGGTTGTACTATAAGACAAGGTTGTGGAAAGATTACGTTTCGTATCCCTGATCTATATATAAGCAAAAAACCCACTTGTTTAACAAGTAGTTAACCAATTTAAAGCTTCTACTTAAGATTATTTCCACAGCAGCAACAACAGTCGGGAAAGAAAGTCAAAGGAAAAAAGTCACAGTTTTGATAGGAAAAAACGTCCATAAATATTAATTAAATTGAAAATTATTCGTATTATTATTTTCAACTTAATCAGATTAAGCAACTTATTGAACGAAACTTTTGCGAAGTTGACTATTTAAGAAATAGCGGTCATTAAATGAAATATTTTTAAATACTCTGGTTTTCGCGCATCAAAATTTCACTTCGCGTTTAGTACATTTATAATAATTATTATTGTTATTATTATAATTATTATTACTGGTAGCATATATTGTGTGTGTGCGTAACACAGTTTCCAAAATTTTACATGTTGTGTATATTTGAGTTAACGTGTAAGTTTTACGTTTCCTCTGACATCTAAAGGTATTCGAAATCTTATATACATCCTGTGTTCTGACACTTTGGTGTATTCAAATCATACCTGTCTTGGCAGGAGGGGGTGTGCCTTTCTAATTTCGAATTACATGATTAACCTTTAATCTGGTTAGCTTTTGAAAAAGTCCGAATATTCATACTTCAAAGTCGGCGTCAAATGATCTAGTAATTGCAATAAACATCCTGATTGTTTACCTGCTAATTCTGTTAATTACCCTTCATAAACGAGTAATGATTTACCTGTAACATTTTCACGTCCAGGTACAACTGCCGTTTCAAGACGTGCAAAATTATCCACGGAATTTTATTTTATATATAAAAATAATCATATAAATATATCTTTTATTACAATTATTAGGTAAATTATATCCAAGTTAAATAAAGACAGGTTAAAATTTGTGTCTAAAAATACTTCTATTAAAACAAATATCATTAAAACATGAAAACGTATTTGGTAATCCTATGTTGTCAGTCGGTCATTAGTCATCGCCACAGTTTATATATTCTTCAAAGAGCTTATGTAGAAAAACATATTTTTTAACTGGATTATTTATCATATTTACTGGATAATTACATTTATCACGTCACAAACGCAGTCACGTGATAAAATACTGTCAATATGACGGCCCCCATACACAAAATTTTACCACCTTTAATCCACTCGAGAAGCGTAACGGTAAAGAATACAATAAAACATCAAAAGGCAATAGTATTTCTTTTTATTTGAAGAATAACATATCAAATTTTCATTTTTTCGCGAAGTTTCCCTTAAATAATTTTTGACAAATTTTTATTTCAAATTTTTAATTCTTTAACTTGAGATTTGAAACATGGTGGGAGTGAGCATAAATTAGAATGTTTCATGGTTGGCAAATTGTCTGAATTTTTATTAAATTATTAAAATATTCCCTTACATTTTTTTTACTTTGCACAAAAATGAGTTGACTACTGATACTTTGTAGGAAAAATGGGGTTACTGAATTCTACTTTTAAAATCTACTTTGTAGAAAAAGGGGGTTAACTACTATTACTTTGAACTACTGAAACAAATGGGGTAAACTACTGATACTTGTAGAAAGAAGAGAGTTAACTACTGATACTTGTAGAAAGAAGAGAGTTAACCACTGATACTTGTAGAAAAAATGGTCGACTACTGATACTTTTAGAAAGAAGAGAGTTAACCACTGATACTTGTAGAAAAAATGGTTGACTACTGATACTTTTAGAAAGAAGAGAGTTAACCACTGATACTTGTAGAAAGAAGAGTTAACCACTGATACTTGTAGAAAGAAGAGAGTTAACCACTGATACTTGTAGAAAGAAGAGAGTTAACCACTGATACTTTTAGAAAGAAGAGAGTTAACCACTGATACTTTTAGAAAGAAGAGAGTTAACCACTGATACTTGTAGAAAGAAGAGACTTAACCACTGCTACTTTTAAAAAGAAGAGAGTTAACCAGTGATACTTTTAGAAAAAGAGAGTTAACCACTGATACTTGTAGAAAGAAGAGAGTTAACCACTGATACTTGTAGAAAGAAGAGAGTTAACCACTGATACTTGTAGAAAGAAGAGAGTTAACCACTGATACTTGTAGAAAGAAGAGAGTTAACCACTGATACTTGTAGAAAGAAGAGAGTTAACCACTGATACTTGTAGAAAGAAGAGAGTTAACTACTGATACTTTTAGAAAAAGAGAGTTAACCACTGATACTTGTAGAAAGAAGAGAGTTAACCACTGATACTTGTACAAAGAAGAGAGTTAACCACTGATACTTGTAGAAAGAAGAGAGTTAACTACTGATACTTTTAGAAAAAGAGAGTTAACCACTGATACTTGTAGAAAGAAGAGAGTTAACCACTGATACTTGTAGAAAGAAGAGAGTTAACCACTGATACTTGTAGAAAGAAGAGAGTTAACCACTGATACTTTTAGAAAGAAGAGAGTTAACCACTGATACTTGTAGAAAGAAGAGAGTTAACCACTGATACTTGTAGAAAGAAGAGAGTTAACCACTGATACTTGTAGAAAGAAGAGTTAACCACTGATACTTGTAGAAAGAAGAGTTAACCACTGATACTTGTAGAAAGAAGAGAGTTAACCACTGATACTTGTAGAAAGAAGAGAGTTAACCACTGATACTTGTAGAAAAAATGGTCGACTACTGATACTTTTAGAAAAAAGAGAGTTAACCACTGGTACTTGTAGAAAAAATGGTTGACTACCGATACTTTTAGAAAGAAGAGAGTTAACCACTGATACTTGTAGAAAAAATGGTTGACTACTGATACTTTTAGAAAGAAGAGAGTTAACTTCTGATACTTTGTAGGAAAATTGGTTAACTACTGATACTATATAGAAGTTTTTCACAGCAAAAAAACCAGCTTAGATTTGAAACATGCCCTCAGTCCAGATGGACACATTTACTGAAAATAGAATCTGCAGCATTTTTATTACATGTACTGTAGCCAAGGTTAGCAATACATGTAACATGATCTGGGAGAAAATTGGTGAACATCTATATTATTTTTAGTGCAAATTTGTTATTTACCATCAAACACCTTACAGAAGTGTCTCAGTATATTTATACCACATTATTTATGAATGTATCATGCCCACTTGATGTAAAATTATCATATGGCCCGACTACTGTGCCAATCATGGGAGGTAACTCTATTTCTATTGAAAGATGGAATTTTATGATAAAACAAAGTTACAATCAGCATTTGTATAGAAATCAGAATTTCGAATAAAATTAGTGACCAACTCTTTTCTTTATATATATAAACATACATATCTAGGTCAAAGATGTATGCGGGTGTATGTGTGCACATTGTCTTGTCAAGAGGACAGAAGGAAGGGGATAGAGGGTATGGAAGTTTGGGTGAAGACAGAATTTTGTTTATACTAGTAAATTACAACAGCTCTAGTCTGAAAATAGATTGTTTCATGGCTCAATCACCAATCTCCCAAATTCTCACATTATTTTAAATATATTTGGTACAATGTTTTCTAAATTTCAGTAAATTATAATTACATATATATTGCAATACTTGCAATATGATTACACATGAAATATATGTGGAGACTCCATTTAATTTCTAAATAAAATTTGAAAATTAAAACCATATAATAGTATTTGTTATTCGGGGAAAAAATTATTGTAACAGTTTTCTCAGGGACTACTAATCACATTCTCTTGAAATTTGGTATGCAGTATCAGCATAGCCTCCCATAACGTGGGATTCGATTTCAGATCTGTCGCTCACCTTCTTCCTGTTTAACGAAACTGGCCATTTCTATCGTTGAAGGATTTTTCAGCTATACTGTGGCATCCATAACATTTTAGGGTTATATTTATCTGTGCTGGTGTGAACCAGTTAATAGGAAATAAATCATGGAGATATTTGTCATTACTGAGATTTCAACAAACTTTATCAACAAATAAGTTGACCTATTGCTGATTGACAGGCTGTTTCAGCTATATTTAGAACAACAATTGGTAAATTCAGCTAATTTCAGGACAACAAGCAGTATTTCAGATATATTCAGGAGAACAAGCAGTGTTCAGCTATATTCAGGAGAACAAGCAGTGTTTCAGCTATATTCAGGAGAACAAGCAGTATTTCAGATATATTCAGGAGAACAAGCAGTTATTCAGCTATATTCAGGAGAACAAGCAGTGTTTCAGCTATACTCAGGAGAACAAGCAGTGTTTCAGCTATATTCAGGAGAACAAGCAGTGTTTTAGCTATATTCAGGAGAACAAGCAGTGTTTCAGCTATACTCAGGAGAACAAGCAGTGTTTCAGCTATATTCAGAACAAGCAGTATTTCAGATATATTCAGGAGAACAAGCAGTTATTCAGCTATATTCAGGAGAACAAGCAGTTATTCAGCTATATTCAGGAGAACAAGCAGTGTTTCAGCTATATTCAGGAGAACAAGCAGTGTTTCAGCTATATTCAGGAGAACAAGCAGTGTTTTAGCTATATTCAGGATAACATCAGGTTTACAAATGAGTCATTGTTGGAAAAAAGATGGATCAGTGATCATAACATGCAAGTAGGATCTTTCAAACGTATTACTATGATTTTCAATTTAGCATTCTGTTGTAGAGCTGAATAAACCCCAAGATGAGACCCTTCACTTTTGCCACTTGCCTTGGAAACAAATTGGTTTGCTCTTTGGGTCTAAGAATAAAATGATCAAAAATCCACTAGACAGTTTATCAGTATCCAGATAATGGATTCTGGTCAGATCTTTAAGAGTTTTTCAAAATATAGGATAATAATAGATAGGTCACTCCATGGTATTCCAAGCACAAGTCCATTCAATTGCTGATTTCCAATTTCTATAAATTTGTTTAATAGAAACTATTAATGTTATATAATAATCATTTCAAGGTTACTGAATTCTCATGTTAATATTGGATATTTGAGTATATACCCTATTCAGATACCAGTGGCGACGCCTATTTTGAGTTTTATGACCATGTATGGATTGAGGTTGATATAGTGTATTGGCTTCAACCACAAGGTAAGATTCATAGAATTACATACAGAGTGATAAGGACAAATAGTATCTTGCAAGTGCAAAGGTGAGACTAGAAGATCCAGAGCCCAAGGGCAAACATATTTTGTCCATCTCAAGGCTCTGCTCTGATTTCTTGAATTGACTTTTCACTAGTGATTTGATACTTTTTAGAGTTGAAGTCTATTTTAGCATTTCCTAGATATGTTTGGTAGCCATTTTTTTTATATGTTACTGTGACCTCCGTGACAACATAAGCTATTTCACCTGGTGAGATAGAGAAATTATCAACAGTCAGGTGAGAAAAAGTAAATTTCCCTTTTCAAAGAAGCTGGTCATGTTGTCCAATAAGAGCTCGATGAAATGATATGCTAAAAAATACTGAAAATGTTGTTAAACCCAATACAAGTATTTGATTATCATTAACATATGATACAAATAATTCAGAATTATCTCCCTTTTAGCATTTTGGTTTGTAATGTATTCTTGGCTGTTAAAACAAATTATGGCTGTTTTGTTGCCATGGCAGCTAGGATACCTTTTATTCTTAATGAGATATCTTATAAAGAAAATGTTATAAAAATGCATTGTACATGTTTATTTTATGTAAGACTTTTACGCTCTTAAACTGTAATTAACATCGTTCTAAGTTTGTAATAAAATGTCATCAGAAGATATGCAGGCTGTTAGTCCCCTTAGAGGACAGATGAAGGGGACTGTAGGTTTGTCAGTTCCTTCATCAGTCAGTGATACACATTTCTATTTAAATGATGGCCCTAGAACTTTGTCTACACCTATTTAAATATTGAGCTTATATTTGGTATGTGATTCAACCATCATGAGTTACAGATCAAGTTTGAATGTTTTTTTTAAGAAATCATGTCCCCTGGGCTTAGAACATTTCTTAAATAGTTTTTCTTTTTGCAGAATGTTCTAGATGTTTTATATTTGCCAGTATTGCATATGCAATATTATCCACACAGTTTAAATTGCCATGCCAGACAGGTGTCACTGGTTGACTCCAGACAGGTTTCAATGGGTGACTCCAGACAGGTGTCACTGGGTGACTCCAGACAGGTGTCTTTGGGCTTACCAGACAGGTGTCTTTGGGCTTACCAGACAGGTGTCTTTGGCAACTCCAGACAAGTGTCATTAGGCTACTCCAGACAGGTGTCATTGGGCTACTCCAGTCAGGTGTCATTTGGCAACTCCAGAACTCCAGACAGGTGTCACTTGGCTACTCCAAACAGGTGTCACCGGGCAACTCTAGACAGGTGGCATTGGGCTACTCCAGACAGGTTTCATTGGGCTACTCCAAACATGTGTCACTTGGCTACTCCAGACAGGTGTCATTGGGCTACTCCAGACAGGTGTCATTGGGCTACTCCAGACAGGTGTCATTAGGCTACTCCAGACAGGTGTCACTTGGCTACTTTAGACAGGTGTCATTAGACTACTCCAGAAATGTGTCACTTGGCTACTCCAGACAGGTGTCATTGGGCTACTCCAGACAGGTGTCACTTGGCTACCCCAGACAGGTGTCATTAGGCTACTCCAGACAGGTGTCACTTGGCTACTCCAGACAGGTGTCACTGGGCAACTCCAGACAGGTGTCATTAGGCTACTCCAGACAGGTGTCATTGGGCTACTCCAGACAGGTGTCATTTGGCAACTCCAGAACTCCAGACAGGTGTCACTTGGCTACTCCAAACAGGTGTCACTGGGCAACTCTAGACAGGTGTCATTGGGCTACTCAAGACAGGTGTCATTGGGCTACTCAAGACAGGTGTCATTGGGCTACTCCAGACAGGTGTCATTGGGCTACTCAAGACAGGTTTCACTGGGTGACTCCAGACAGGTGTCACTGGGTGACTCCAGACAGGTGTAACTGGGTGACTCCAGACAGGTGTCACTGGGTGACTCCAGACAGGTGTCTTTGGGCTTACCAGACAAGTGTCTTTGGGCTTACCAGACAGGTGTCATTGGGCTACTCCAGGCAGATGTCACTGGGCTACTCCAGACCTGTGTCACTGGGTGACTCCAGACAGGTGTCATTGGGCTACTCCAGACAGGTGTCACTTGGCTACTCCAGACAGGTGTCATTGGGCTACTCCAGACAGGTGTCACTTGGCTACTCCAGACAGGTGTCACTGGGCAACTCCAGACAAGTGTCATTAGGCTACTCCAGACAGGTGTCATTGGGCTACTCCAGTCAGGTGTCATTTGGCAACTCCAGAACTCCAGACAGGTGTCACTTGGCTACTCCAAACAGGTGTCACTGGGCAACTCTAGACAGGTGTCATTGGGCTACTCCAGACAGGTTTCATTGGGCTACTCCAAACAGTTGTCACTTGGCTACTCCAGACAGGTGTTATTGGGCTACTCCAGACAGGTGTCATTAGACTACTCCATAAATGTGTCACTTGGCTACTCCAGACAGGTGTCATTGGGCTACTCCAGACAGGTGTCACTTGGCTACTCCAGACAGGTGTCATTGGGCTACTCCAGGCAGATGTCACTGGGCTACTCCAGACCTGTGTCACTGGGTGACTCCAGACAGGTGTCATTGGGCTACTCCAGACAGGTGTCACTTGGCTACTCCAGACAGGTGTCATTGGGCTACTCCAGACAGGTGTCACTTGGCTACTCCAGACAAGTGTCACTGGGCAACTCCAGACAAGTGTCATTAGGCTACTCCAGACAGGTGTCATTGGGCTACTCCAGTCAGGTGTCATTTGGCAACTCCAGAACTCCAGACAGGTGTCACTTGGCTACTCCAAACAGGTGTCACTGGGCAACTCTAGACAGGTGTCATTGGGCTACTCCAGACAGGTTTCATTGGGCTACTCCAAACAGGTGTCACTTGGCTACTCCAGACAGGTGTTATTGGGCTACTCCAGACAGGTGTCATTAGACTACTCCATAAATGTGTCACTTGGCTACTCCAGACAGGTGTCATTGGGCTACTCCAGACAGGTGTCACTTGGCTACTCCAGACAGGTGTCATTGGGCTACTCCAAACAGGTGTCACTTGGCTACTCCAGACAGGTGTTATTGGGCTACTCCAGACAGGTGTCATTAGACTACTCCATAAATGTGTCACTTGGCTACTCCAGACAGGTGTCATTGGGCTACTCCAGGCAGATGTCACTGGGCTACTCCAGACCTGTGTCACTGGGTGACTCCAGACAGGTGTCATTGGGCTACTCCAGACAGGTGTCACTTGGCTACTCCAGACAGGTGTCATTGGGCTACTCCAGACAGGTGTCACTTGGCTACTCCAGACAGGTGTCACTGGGCAACTCCAGACAAGTGTCATTAGGCTACTCCAGACAGGTGTCATTGGGCTACTCCAGTCAGGTGTCATTTGGCAACTCCAGAACTCCAGACAGGTGTCACTTGGCTACTCCAAACAGGTGTCACTGGGCAACTCTAGACAGGTGTCATTGGGCTACTCCAGACAGGTTTCATTGGGCTACTCCAAACAGGTGTCATTGGGCTACTCCATACAGGTGTCATTGGGCTACTCCAGACAGGTGTCACTGGGCTACTCCAGATAGGTGTCACTGGGCTTAACAGACAGGTGTCATTGGGAGACTCCATACAGGTGTCACTTGGCTACTCCAGACAGGTGTCATTGGGCTACTCCAGAAAGGTGTCACTGTGCTAAAAAGACAGGTGACATTGGGCTAACCAGACAGGTGTCATTGGGCTAATCAACTGTGGCACTCAAATCCAATATATTGGAATTCCAATCCATGTGTTTATGTTAAGACAATTGCAGAATTATGAAGAAGGTATCTTTTAATTTTCTCTTTCATTTCTGTATTGCCTTTCAGACATGTACATGGTTTTTGGTGACTGTGTTAACACTAACATTTTACTTTGCATCTTTCTCAGCTCATGCTGTAGGTCCATCAATTTTATGTCTAATGGAAGCTTATGATAGATACTTGTCAGTCAACGTGTCACCTGACCTTTGAGACCCTGCATATTGGACATGGTAATGTATAATGACCTCTTTATTATATGGCTAAATCAATGATTTATTAGACTGCGGCTTCAGATAAGAAGGGTATACTCTTTTACCCTTGTGGGTTTGTTTGTCCATAACAAAAATTTCTGTCTCAGTTTTCTAAGCAACTATAGGATGCAGAAGCCTGATATTTTGCACATTGCTTTATCCTATAGTACTTTATGGTGTTTAGTGATTTTATGCTCTTTGGTCATCTACTTCCTGTTTACTGTTTGTGAAAGCTGGGGGCATCACTAGCAAGCATTAGCTCAGATTTACCTTGCTTATGGCATATTTTAATATTTTTTTCAATTTATTTGATAAGTTCCAAAATAGTTTTTGTGTTTTGAATTTGTTATTAAATTACATATTTTTTAAATATTTTTATGTATTTATATATGTGAAATAGAGATTCAGAAAAAAAGCATTGAAGTTGTAGAGGAAAATCAGATAAAAATAATTCACAGGCAGACAGACATACATTTGTTACTTTTATTCCAGATGAAATTCACATTATGTTCACTTCATTTAATAAATTTAATTAGAGTTACCTGCCTTAGTAATATTATAGACACTGCTAAATATGGACAGACTATTATGATAAAAATGATTCAGTAAAAGTCATCATAATGTATTATGATTTCAATATTATTATAAAATGCATTAAACAAATTTGACCTATTCATTACTTAGCTGAATTCAAGATGGCATCTACTTTAGGAGTACTTCAAATTTCTGAACAGGTTATATGTTTAGGTCTAATGAACAGCAAACCAGTGTTTAAATTTTCTCCATATTTAATAGAAAATATACAATGTAATAACACACACACAAGAATTCCCCCCCCCCCCCCCACACACACATGTATGTACTCGCACATATAGATAAATATGTTTTGTAATAAATCTTGGGTGGCAGAGTGGTCAAGTCATCTTTTATTGATCACATGGTCTGTTGACGCTAAGATTGCAGATATACTTGACTCTGTCCTCTGTAAACCTGCGGGGCTATTTATAGCACATATTTGTCAGATTGCAACTTTCCAGACAGGTGTCACTGGGCTACCCCAGACAGGTGTCATTAGGCTACTCCAGACAGGTGTCACTTGGCTACTCCAGACAGGTGTCACTGGGCAACTCCAGACAGGTGTCATTAGGCTACTCCAGACAGGTGTCATTGGGCTACTCCAGACAGGTGTCATTTGGCAACTCCAGACAGGTGTCATTTGGCAACTCCAAACAGGTGTCACTGGGCAACTCTAGACAGGTGTCATTGGGCTACTCCAGACAGGTGTCATTGGGCTACTCCAGACAGGTGTCACTTGGCTACTCCAAACAGGTGTCACTGGGCAACTCTAGACAGGTGTCATTGGGCTACTCAAGACAGGTGTCATTGGGCTACTCAAAACAGGTGTCACTTGGCTATTCCATACAGGTGTCATTGGGCTACTCTAGACAGGTGTGACTTAGCTACTCCAGACAGGTGTCATTGGGCGACTCCAGACAGGTGTCACTGGGCTACTCCAGACAGGTGTCATTGGGCGACTCCAGACAGGTGTCATTAGGCTACTCCAGAGAGGTGTCACTTGGCTACTTTAGACAGGTGTCATTAGACTACTCCAGAAATGTGTCACTTGGCTACTCCAGACAGGTGTCACTTGGCTACTCCAGAAAGGTGTCACTGGGCTACTCCAGAAAGGTGTCATTGGGCTACTCCTGACAGGTGTTATTGGGCTACTCCAGACAGATGTCACTTGGCAACTCCAGACAGGTGTCAGCTGGCTACTCCAGACAGGTGTCACTGGGCAACTCCAGACAGGTGTCGCTTGGCTACTCCAGACAGGTGTCATTGGGCTACTCCAGACTGGTGTCACTGGGCTACTCCATACAGGTGTCATTGGGCTACTCCAGACAGGTGTCCCTTAGCTACTCCAGACAGGAGTCATTGGGCGACTCAAGAAAGGTGTCACTTGGCTACTCTAGATAGGTGTCACTGCACTACTTCAGACAGGTGTCACTTGGCTACTCCAGAATGGGTTCATTTGGCTACTCCAGACAGGTGTCACTTGGCTACTCCAGACAGGTGTCACTGGGCTACTCCAGATAGGTGTCACTGGACTTAACAGACAGGTGTCATTGGGCTAACCAGACAGGTGTCATTGGGCTAACCAGACAGGGTGGCATTGGGCTGACCAGACAGGTGTCATTGGGCTGACCAGACAGGTGTCATTGGGCAACTCCATACAGGTGTCATTGGGCTACTCCATACAGGTGTCATTGGGCTACTCCAGACAGGTGTCATTGGGCTACTCCAGACAGGTGTCATTGGGCTACTCCATACAGGTGTCATTGGGCTACTCCAGACAGGTGTCACTGGGCTACTCCAGATAGGTGTCACTGGGCTTAACAGACAGGTGTCATTGGGAGACTCCATACAGGTGTCATTGGGCTTCTCCAGACAGGTGTCATTGGGCTACTCCAGAAAGGTGTCACTGTGCTAAAAAGACAGGTGACATTGGGCTAACCAGACAGGTGTCATTGGGCTAATCAACTGTGGCACTCAAATCCAATATATTGGAATTCCAATCCATGTGTTTATGTTAAGACAATTGCAGAATTATGAAGAAGGTATCTTTTAATTTTCTCTTTCATTTCTGTATTGCCTTTCAGACATGTACATGGTTTTTGGTGACTGTGTTAACACTAACATTTTACTTTGCATCTTTCTCAGCTCATGCTGTAGGTCCATCAATTTTATGTCTAATGGAAGCTTATGATAGATACTTGTCAGTCAACGTGTCACCTGACCTTTGAGACCCTGCATATTGGACATGGTAATGTATAATGACCTCTTTATTATATGGCTAAATCAATGATTTATTAGACTGCGGCTTCAGATAAGAAGGGTATACTCTTTTACCCTTGTGGGTTTGTTTGTCCATAACAAAAATTTCTGTCTCAGTTTTCTAAGCAACTATAGGATGCAGAAGCCTGATATTTTGCACATTGCTTTATCCTATAGTACTTTATGGTGTTTAGTGATTTTATGCTCTTTGGTCATCTACTTCCTGTTTACTGTTTGTGAAAGCTGGGGGCATCAATAGCAAGCATTAGCTCAGATTTACCTTGCTTATGGCATATTTTAATATTTTTTTCAATTTATTTGATAAGTTCCAAAATAGTTTTTGTGTTTTGAATTTGTTATTAAATTACATATTTTTTAAATATTTTTATGTATTTATATATGTGAAATAGAGATTCAGAAAAAAAGCATTGAAGTTGTAGAGGAAAATCAGATAAAAATAATTCACAGGCAGACAGACAGACATTTGTTACTTTTATTCCAGATGAAATTCACATTATGTTCACTTCATTTAATAAATTTAATTAGAGTTACCTGCCTTAGTAATATTATAGACACTGCTAAATATGGACAGACTATTATGATAAAAATGATTCAGTAAAAGTCATCATAATGTATTATGATTTCAATATTATTATAAAATGCATTAAACAAATTTGACCTATTTATTACTTAGCTGAATTCAAGATGGCATCTACTTTAGGAGTACTTCAAATTTCTGAACAGGTTATATGTTTAGGTCTAATGAACAGCAAACCAGTGTTTAAATTTTCTCCATATTTAATAGAAAATATACAATGTAATCACACACACACAAGAATTCCCCCCCCCCCCCCACACACACACACACACATGTATGTACTCGCACATATAGATAAATATGTTTTGTAATAAATCTTGGGTGGCAGAGTGGTCAAGTCATCTTTTATTGATCACATGGTCTGTTGACGCTAAGATTGCAGATATACTTGACTCTGTCCTCTGTAAACCTGCGGGGCTATTTATAGCACATATTTGTCAGATTGCAACTTTTTATGTGTTTTTGTTTCAGATTCTATATTTATCTATATCATTGTTCTCTTTTTATACTTGATACCATGGCAACCTTTACAATTGTGTACAAACAAGGGGAAATAACTGATAATTCAGGAAAAGATCAGGGGTTCTCACCAGGTACTTCTTCTACTTATAATAACTGGATGCCATATTATGTAGGAAGTGGCATTAAACTCCATTCAAACAATTACAAAGCATTCATGAAATGGTACACAAATTGACAGTAAATTGACTATTTTCTTATGTGTTTTTATCATAGGGCTGTAATCCCTATCTTCATATTAATGAAGATAGTGATTACAGGTTTCTTACATATACTTTGCTTTTAATGGAACAAAATATTTAATCATAATGATTAATTTTCGGTTTTATAATCTGAAAGAGCCTCAGATTTAATGTTTGGGTATTGTTTAAGTTGATACCCTGGAGGTATGACCAGTAACTATGAGATGTTCTCAGAGGACACAGTGAACTGTTTTCATTGTACATGGTGAATGGTCATAAGGGTCATTTCTGCATGGTCATCAGCAGGGTAAGTTGTTTCATATTGGATTTTCAAAAAGAGTAGGCTCACTAGCTACTACTACTGAAGACTACCAAATACTCAAATCATTTCCAGTGGCATTCCAAACTTTGTTCCTTTTTGATTTGTTGTATGTCAACTTGTTCTCGTCCTGAAATATTGCTTGCTGGACGTTAACCAAAACATCAATTAATCAATCGATCAACTGATTGATACGTTAGTTTATTAATCTATGAACATCAGATGTTATTGATCTGTAGTTTTTGTCTTACCTGCGACAATAGTCGCTGGAGTCCAGACATATATATATGGGAATCTGGCGAGGGCAGTGTCATCAACACTTGGACATTTTGCTTTATATCTTTGTAAGCTTAAGCCTTAGGTCCATTAAATTTAGACCAGTGGTAGCTTATGATGAGTACTTGCCAGTCAGTAACCTGACCTTGACCCGAGTTTTACTGACAAGCAACTACGTTAAAGTTTTTGGATAAGGGCAGTTCCTTTTTAACCATGCATGGTAGGATGACAATATTTGGTATAAAGGTTGCTGATGAATAGTACATGACTCTGGCATGTCACCTGACCTTGACATCAATTTCACAGCAACGATATTAAAATTTTTGGATTAGTGCAGTTCTCTGTAACCATGCATTATATATTTTAAATGATAACAATTTAATGCTATTTGGGTAATGCTTATGAGGCAATTTTTTTCATTACTGATTCGGAATACAGCCAAGACATTTTTTTAAGTGTGCACAGACCTGTATACCAAGTATATTTTATTTTTTTAAAAACAAATTTGACCTTATTCTAATCTGTTGTGCTTGTGTCATTGCAGGTACAAAGAAAACAGATGAAGACCAGAGGACAGAAGAAGGGGAACAGACATGTATAGTAAGTATATTTTTTTCCTTTTTTTAAACTAATTTAATTGTATTCTAATCTGTTGTGCTTGTGTCATTGCAGGTACAAAGAAAACAGATGAAGACCAGAGGACAGAAGAAGGGGAACAGACATGTATAGTAAGTATATTGTTTTCCTTTTTTTAAACTAATTTAATTGTATTCTAATCTGTTGTGCTTGTGTCATTGCAGGTACAAAGAAAACAGATGAAGACCAGAGGACAGAAGAAGGGGAACAGAAATGTATAGTAAGTATATATATTTTTTTCCTTTTTTTAAAACTTATTTGACTGTGTTCTAATCTGTTGTGCTTGTGTCATTGCAGGTAAAAAGAAAACAGATGAAGACCAGAGGACAGAAGAAGGGGAACAGACCAGTATAGTAAGTATATTTTATTTTCCTTTCTTTTTAAAGCTTATTTGACTATTCTAATCTGTTGTGCTTGTGTCATTGCAGGTACAAGAAAACAGATGAAGACAAGAGGACAGAAGAAGGGGAACAGACCACCTGTATAGTAAGTATATTTTTATTTTTATTTTTTTTTATAAATAATTTGACTGTATTCTAATCTGTTGTGCTTGTGTCATTGCAGGTACAAAGAAATCAGATGAAGACCAGAGGACAGAAGAAGGGGAACAGACCTGTATAGTAAGTATATTTTTTCCCCTTTTTTTAACTAATTTAATTGTATTCTAATCTGTTGTGCTTGTGTCATTGCAGGTACAAAGAAACAGATGAAGACCAGAGGACAGAAGAAGCGGAACAGACCTGTATAGTAAGTATATTTTTATTTTCCTTTTTTTTATAAATAATTTGACTGTATTCTAATCTGTTGTGCTTGTGTCATTGCAGGTTCAAAGAAAACAGATAAAGACCAGAGGACAGAAGAAGGGGAACAGACCTGTATAGTAAGTATATTTTTTTTCCTTTTTTTAAACTAATTTAATTGTATTCTAATCTGTTGTGCTTGTGTCATTGCAGGTTCAAAGGAGACAGATGAATACCGGAGGACAGAAGGGGGAACAGACCTGTATAGTAAGTATATTTTTTTTCCTTTTTTTTAACTAATTTAATTGTATTCTAATCTGTTCTGCTTGTGTCATTGCAGGTACAAAGAAACAGATGAAGACCAGATGACAGAAGAAGGGGAACAGACCTGCATAGTAAGTATATTTTTTTCCTTTTGTAAAGCTTATTTGACTGTATTCTAATCTGTTGTGCTTGTGTCATTGCAGGTACAAAGAAACAGATGAAGACCAGAGGACAGAAGAAGCGGAACAGACCTGTATAGTAAGTATATGTATTCTAATCTGTTGTGCTTGTGTCATTGCAGGTTCAAAGGAGACAGATGAAGACCGGAGGACAGAAGAAGGGGAACAGACCTGTATAGTAAGTATATTTTTTTTCCTTTTTTTTAACTAATTTAATTGTATTCTAATCTGTTCTGCTTGTGTCATTGCAGGTACAAAGAAACAGATGAAGACCAGATGACAGAAGAAGGGGAACAGACCTGTATAGTAAGTATATTTTTTTCCTTTTTTAAAGCTTATTTGACTGTATTCTAATCTGTTGTGCTTGTGTAATTGCAGGTACAAAGAAAACAGATGAAGACAAGAGGACAGAAGAAGCGGAACAGACCTGTATAGTAAGTATATTTTTATTTTCCCTTTTTTATAAATAATTTGACTGTATTCTAATCTGTTGTGCTTGTGTCATTGCAGGTTCAAAGAAAACAGATGAAGACCAGAGGACAGAAGAAGGGGAACAGACCTGTATAGTAAGTATATTTTTTTTCCTTTTTTAAAACTAATTTAATTGTATTCTAATCTGTTGTGCTTGTGTCATTGCAGGTTCAAAGGAGACAGATGAAGACCGGAGGACAGAAGAAGGGGAACAGACCTGTATAGTAAGTATATTTTTTTTCCTTTTTTTAACTAATTTAATTGTATTCTAATCTGTTGTGCTTGTGTCATTGCAGGTTCAAAGAAAACAGATGAAGACCAGAGGACAGAAGAAGGGGAACAGACCTGTATAGTAAGTATATTTTTATTTTCCTTTTTTTTAACTAATTTAATTGTATTCTAATCTGTTGTGCTTGTGTCATTGCAGGTTCAAAGAAAACAGATGAAGACCAGAGGACAGAAGAAGGGGAACAGACCTGTATAGTAAGTATATTTTTATTTTCCTTTTTTTATAAATAATTTGACTGTATTCTTATCTGTTGTGCTTGTGTCATTGCAGGTTCAAAGGAGACAGATGAAGACCGGAGGACAGAAGAATAGGAACAGACCTGTATAGTAAGTATATTTTTTTCCTTTTTTAAAGCCTATTTGACTGTATTCTAATCTGTTGTGCTTGTGTCATTGCAGGTACAAAGAAAACAGATGAAGACAAGAGGACAGAAGAAGGGGAACAGACCTGTATAGTAAGTATATTTCATTTTCCTTTCTTTTTAAAGCTTATTTGACTATTCTAATCTGTTGTGCTTGTGTCATTGCAGGTACAAAGAAAACAGATGAAGACAAGAGGACAGAAGAAGCGGAACAGACCTGTATAGTAAGTATATTTTTATTTTCCTTTTTTTATAAATAATTTGACTGTATTCTAATCTGTTGTGCTTGTGTCATTGCAGGTTTAAAGAAAACAGATGAAGACCAGAGGACAGAAGAAGGGGAACAGACCTGTATAGTAAGTATATTGTTTTCCCTTTTTTTTAACTAATTTAATTATATTCTAATCTGTTGTTCTTGTGTCATTGCAGGTTCAAAGGAGACAGATGAAGACCGGAGGACAGAAGAAGGGGAACAGACCTGTATAGTAAGTATATTTTTTTCACTTTTTTTAACTAATTTAATTGTATTCTAATCTGTTCTGCTTGTGTTATTGCAGGTACAAAGAAACAGATGAAGACCAGATGACAGAAGAAGGGGAACAGACCTGTATAGTAAGTATATTTTTTTCCTTTTTTAAAGCTTATTTGACTGTATTCTAATCTGTTGTGCTTGTGTCATTGCAGGTACAAAGAAACAGATGAAGACCAGAGGACAGAAGAAGGGGAACAGACCTGTATAGTAAGTATATTGTTTTCCCTTTTTTTTAACTAATTTAATTATATTCTAATCTGTTGTTCTTGTGTCATTGCAGGTTCAAAGGAGACAGATGAAGACCGGAGGACAGAAGAAGGGGAACAGACCTGTATAGTAAGTATATTTTTTTCACTTTTTTTAACTAATTTAATTGTATTCTAATCTGTTCTGCTTGTGTTATTGCAGGTACAAAGAAACAGATGAAGACCAGATGACAGAAGAAGGGGAACAGACCTGTATAGTAAGTATATTTTTTTCCTTTTTTAAAGCTTATTTGACTGTATTCTAATCTGTTGTGCTTGTGTCATTGCAGGTACAAAGAAACAGATGAAGACCGGAGGACAGAAGAAGCGGAACAGACCTGTATAGTAAGTATATTTTTATTTTCCTTTTTTTTGTAAATAATTTGAATGTATTCTAATCTGTTGTGCTTGTGTCATTGCAGGTTCAAAGAAAACAGATGAAGACCAGAGGACAGAAGAAGGGGAACAGAACTGTATAGTAAGTATATTTTTTTCCTTTTTTTTAACTAATTTAATTGTATTTTAATCTGTTGTGCTTGTGTCATCTGCAGGTTCAAAGAAAACAGATGAAGACCAGAGGACAGAAGAAGGGGAACAGACCTGTATAGTAAGTTTATTTTTATTTTCCTTTTTTTAAACTAATTTAATTGTATTCTAATCTGTTGTGCTTGTGTCATTGCAGGTTCAAAGGAGACAGATGAAGACCGGAGGACAGAAGAAGGGGAACAGACCTGTATAGTAAGTATATTTTTTTCCTTTTTTAAAGCCTATTTGACTGTATTCTAATCTGTTGTGCTTGTGTCATTGCTGGTACAAAGAAAACAGATGAAGACAAGAGGACAGAAGAAGGGGAACAGACCTGTATAGTAAATATATTTCATTTTCCTTTCTTTTTAAAGCTTATTTGACTATTCTAATCTGTTGTGCTTGTGTCATTGCAGGTACAAAGAAAACAGATGAAGACAAGAGGACAGAAGAAGCGGAACAGACCTGTATAGTAAGTATATTTTTATTTTCCTTTTTTTATAAATAATTTGACTGTATTCTAATCTGTTGTGCTTGTGTCATTGCAGGTTCAAAGAAAACAGATGAAGACCAGAGGACAGAAGAAGGGGAACAGACCTGTATAGTAAGT
The DNA here is from genome assembly GCA_944474755.1 of Limnoperna fortunei. Classification (NCBI taxonomy): domain Eukaryota; kingdom Metazoa; phylum Mollusca; class Bivalvia; order Mytilida; family Modiolidae; genus Limnoperna; species Limnoperna fortunei. The sequence goes on from OX104120.1 coordinate 69,308,067, forward strand.
ATATTTTTTTTCCTTTTTTTAAACTAATTTAATTGTATTCTAATCTGTTGTGCTTGTGTCATTGCAGGTTCAAAGGAGACAGATGAAGACCGGAGGACAGAAGAAGGGAACAGACCTGTATAGTAAGTATATTTTTTTTCCTTTTTTTTAACTAATTTAATTGTATTCTAATCTGTTGTGCTTGTGTCATTGCAGGTTCAAAGAAAACAGATGAAGACCAGAGGACAGAAGAAGGGGAACAGACCTGTATAGTAAGTATATTTTTATTTTCCTTTTTTTTAACTAATTTAATTGTATTCTAATCTGTTGTGTTTGTGTCATTGCAGGTACAAAGAAAACAGATGAAGACAAGAGGACAGAAGAAGGGGAACAGACCTGTATAGTAAGTATATTTTTTTTCCTTTTTTTAACTAATTTAATTGTATTCTAATCTGTTGTGCTTGTGTCATTGCAGGTTCAAAGAAAACAGATGAAGACCAGAGGACAGAAGAAGGGGAACAGACCTGTATAGTAAGTATATTTTTATTTTCCTTTTTTTTAAACTAATTTAATTGTATTCTAATCTGTTGTGCTTGTGTCATTGCAGGTTCAAAGAAAACAGATGAAGACAAGAGGACAGAAGAAGGGGAACAGACCTGTATAGTAAGTATATTTTATTTTCCTTTCTTTTTAAAGCTTATTTGACTATTCTAATCTGTTGTGCTTGTGTCATTGCAGGTACAAAGAAAACAGATGAAGACAAGAGGACAGAAGAAGCGGAACAGACCTGTATAGTAAGTATATTTTTATTTTCCTTTTTTTTATAAATAATTTGAATGTATTCTAATCTGTTGTGCTTGTGTCATTGCAGGTACAAAGAAAACAGATGAAGACAAGAGGACAGAAGAAGCGGAACAGACCTGTATAGTAAGTATATTTTTATTTTCCTTTTTTTTATAAATAATTTGAATGTATTCTAATCTGTTGTGCTTGTGTCATTGCAGGTTCAAAGAAAACAGATGAAGACCAGAGGACAGAAGAAGGGGAACAGACCTGTATAGTAAGTATATTTTTATTTTCCTTTTTTTATAAATAATTTGACTGTATTCTAATCTGTTGTGCTTGTGTCATTGCAGGTTCAAAGGAGACAGATGAAGACCGGAGGACAGAAGAAGGGGAACAGACCTGTATAGTAAGTATAGTAAGTAGGATGAGCCATTGCCCTCAGCGAGATGCTACCCTTCACCGAGTGCTCGTCATGGTAGGATGAGCCATTGCCCTCAGAGATGGTACCCTTCACCGAGTGCTCGTCATGGTAGGATGAGCCATTGCCCTCAGTGAGATGCTACCCTTCACCGAGTGCTCTTCATGGTAGGATGAGCCATTGCCCTCAGTGAGATGCTACCCTTCACCGAGTGCTCGTCATGGTAGGATGAGCCATAGCCCTCAGTGAGATGCTACCCTTCACCGAGTGCTCGTCATGGTAGGATGAGCCATTGCCCTCAGAACACTTAAGTACTGGTCTTGGTGGAATAAGATGTTACCCTACATCGAGTACCTGTTATGTTGGAATGAGATCTTTAAGTACATGCAGTACTGGTCATGGTGGAATGATATTTCCTTTCATGGAGTACTGATTATATTGGAAATGAGATGTTACACTATATGGAGTACAGAGTGGTTATGGTTAAATGAGATGTTACACTATATGGAGTACAGAGTGGTTATGGTTAAATGAGATGTTACACTATATGGAGTACAGAGTGGTTATGGTTAAATGAGATGTTACACTATATGGAGTACAGAGTGGTTATGTTACACTACACAAAGCTGCAGGAATGCTTGAAGTCAAAAGACAATTTGTTGACATGATGTTTGTTTATTACACAAATGTTCAATAAAGTTTGTCCTTTGTTTATAAAGAAGAAATGTAAAAAATAATCTGAATGAAGTTAAACAATATTATTTAGTGTTTTGTATATCATATTATGAATGTATTTTAGCTCATCTGATTTAAATGGTCATGTGATCTATTGTCATCGTTGTATCACCTGTAAACTTTTTCAATCTTTTAACTAATTAAAACTAAAATAGGTGACAATTTTTGGGGGGGGGATGGTACTTGACAGTTTGTTATTCTGATTGCAAAACTAAAATGGCCACCACTGCACAACTTTGTTTAGCATAATAGGGCTCATGGGGAAAATGTTTATTAATTTTTTTGGAAACAAAAGAACCAATCAAAATAAACCTATTAACAATATTCATTTGTTGGACCTCTGTTAGCTTTGTTTTTAATGCAAATCTGATATTATTCACAGGACTTAAGTTTAACATAGGACCTATCCAAAAGTTTTAAAAGGGTTTCTTATCTGAACCTGGGTAATTGAACCAGACTTGGTCAGAGTGTCCATTGGATCGTCCATTACAATGTTTGTGTTTGTATTCATATTGAAAAACCAGCATTTGCATTTTAGGGGTGGGATTTTGTTGGTTAAAATAAGGGTAGAAGGGGGTCTTTGGGGCACTTAAAAATAAAACATAATTCTTTTCTTTAAGTATGCTTTGTAGTTGCAAAATCTTGTAATTTTAGGAGAACACTGGAGTCTTTTATTTATAAATTGTAGATTATGCAAAACAAGATACAGAACTGTAACAAAACTATAACAAAAGGTTTAAAAAATTTTGTCCATTGTCCTAGACTGCTTAATCATAAGGGCACTGTTTTTGTCCCTTGATTAAGGTTGCAATATCAACTTTGTTTCAAATGATGTATGGACATATTCAGTTGTATTATTTATATCTGCATAATTTGCTTTTTTATATTCTGTAAAATGTTTATCAGAGCATAGTTTTAATATTCAAGTTTTCTTTTAATGCTTTTGATGTTTATTAAGATTGATAAACTGTTGAATCCGTTTGTTTATTAAACTGAATCAAAATTATTTTTAAATAACTTCTGGCATTGAGGAAAAGACATCTTTCAAATATTATTTTTCTTTGTGACCAAACATGATCTTCCAATGCCTATACATTGTACAATTGGAGGTTTTCGTAAGTTTTCTTTTAACTTTTTAATTTCTGTTGACAAAATTATTTACAAATTTCTTCCAATAATCATTTTTTCAATACAATTTAATACTAACATTAAAATTAGTTTCATTCCAATCATATAACAGGTAAACGATCAGACTTCCATTCTGGTCACCTTAGATTTTATGTACAGTTTGGTTCATAGGAAATAAATATAAAAAAACATAGCCTCCATCTGAATAGAACCAGTAATAATTACATTGGATTTCAATGTTTTATTGTTATTTTAAAATCGGAATATGTTGGAGCGACAATTTGTAACTGAAAGGAAAAGTGTAAATTAAGGGAGGTAACTTATATAGATGTTTTTCCTGTTTTGCTGTCTTTGATATATAATGAAAAATCTGTTTGATTAACATGCTCTGATGGGCCTTATGATTAGTAAAATAAAGATATTAGTATTTTGTATATTTGTATTTATTGTACACAACAGGTATATGAAATAATGCAAATTTTCTGGTCATATTATTAGTGGTCTTGTTCTCATTTTTTACAAATAATAAATGCAATGAAATTGCTGTGTGTCATTTATTTATTCCAGTTGGAGCAGGAAATGTTAGATTTAATGGAATGATTTTTTTAATTCTTAAGAAAGATTCATAAAACTACATAAAAAACTATGTGAAGCAGACCTAATATTAACTCTGGTCTGGGATTGTGGGTTTTGTTCTTGTCAGCATTTTCACATCATGGTGTGCATGTTTATAAGCACAGGAACAACAAATACCAAGAAGCTGCCAAACCAAGCAGGTTATCTGGTAAACAATGGTGACTTAGCTTCTAGTTTCTGTGGGCTGGCCAATTGGTAAAGGTCGATAGTCATCTACTGAATACGTGCATGTCAACACTGATGTTCATGTCTTCTTGTAGGATGTGGTAGAAACCAACCTTTAATCGACAAGGATTGTCAGTTTTCATCCGAAAGGTTGCGGGTTTTCTCAGGATACCACGGCTTGAACTGGAATTGAATCATAGCTGAAAAATTGGAAAGTGGCGTTAAACAAACAATAAATCTTGGTCGGAATTATGGACAAGGTGGGTTGCAAATTCGCACACGCTTCACATTTAAGAAGCATATGGAAGCGAGCTGTGGGACCATATATTTTGAATTTAGACAAAAAAACTCATTCCGATAAAAATAACGCCTTAGAAGATTCCTTTCTCAGTTTTATCCCGGAAAAAATACATATCGGGTTTTGTAAATTCGTGTTAAGGGTAAACGAGTATGCTTTTAATATAGCCACAATGGCTGAATTAGGCCGTTATCCAATATCAGTGGTGGACGTTAAAAACATCAATCAATCAATCAATCCAATATCCATCTCTATTATATTAGTCTATAAAATACTGGTTAATCTATTCAAAGATTCTGACAACAACGGTAAACTAGCTCAAAACAATGGGATTTATCCATGTGTGGAATAATAAGAGTACTATGTCTGAAGACAAGCTCGTATATGCGTTAAGAAAGAAATTTGAAGAAAGATATAACAAATACTTTTCCATCCTCTCTTCTGATGAACTTCGCACATATAACACACTGAAAAAATAATATAAACCTGAAACCTATACACAACTGAATGTACCAAGGCAACATATTAAACTTTTATCTAAATTACGAATTTCTAACCATGCTAACTATAATCTTAAAATTGAAAGGGGGCGATAGGAAAAAACTTCGTCAAATGAACGTCTTAGTAAATCATGTAATGCTAATAAAAATGAAGATGAATTCCATTTCATCTGCGAGTGCGACTTGTTCGAAAATTCACGAAACTTATTTTTCAAAAGATACATCTTAAATTGTATTCGAATTCGTAACTTGAATATCCCTGAAAAATTCAAATATTTAATTAATGCGTCTGAAACTGACGTTCTAATCAGATTCTTTTCATTCTTGAAAGTTTGCATGAAGACTCGAAAATTGTCAGAGGGAGTAACTATATGTGAATGTTATATGTTCCGTGTCTTTTGTTATTGCATGATATTTTGTCTATTGTAGAATGTTGTTTCATTTTCAGTGCTGATCCTCTGTAATGGATTTTAGACTGAATAAAATTAGTTAGTTAGTTATATAAGCAAAAATATATAAGAAATATCCCTTTGAAACGTGACAGAAAAGATCAGATTCTTTGACAATGCTTTTTATTAGGAGCTGGGGCCTATGTGGCCGAGTAGTTCATCTACTATTGGTCACTTGGTCTGTCAACACTGAGATTGCGGGTTCGATTCTTACTGCTGGCAGGGTGTACTCGACTCCAATCTGAAGGGACCGGTCAATATTAATTTGGGGGTTGGGACCGGTGCATTTCAAATTATCAGGTTTTAAAAAGGCTATGTCCTATCTCACTGAAATACAAAACATTGCTGTCCTACATCAGTTGTGTTATAAAAAAGTTGGTGTCCTATCAAGTGAATAATTTTATGGCTACCATTCAGTATGTTTGTTAAACAAATTGTTCGATTACAGTATATTGGGTTTTGAATTAAAATGTGTCCTATTACATTTTGCATCGGTCCTACCACCCCAATAAATATTGACCGGTCCCTATATGACAAGGATTGCCTGTTGTCCTACCGAATTCGGGGATTCTCTCCGGTACTCCGCCTTTCTCCAATAAAAACTGGAAGCCATGAAATAGCTGAAAAATTGCTGAAAGTGGCGTTAAACGTCATTCAAACAAACAATATTAGGAAACTTGCGAATAGCATTTTAAAGCAACTGTTGGAGTTATGCCCCTTGAGTTGTGTGCTCCTTGAGTTGTGCTCCTTGAGTTGTGCTCCTTATCAAGGGTAAAATTGACCTATCAAAATTTGTTGACCAACTAAACGTAGTTCCTGTACTTCTCAAAGGGGTCATTATTCTATTAGTGTAATGAATTTTCAGTGGATGTCAAAAATTAGCTAGTCCCAATTTTCTTCCTAAAGTGTGTAATCTAGTTTCATGTTACCACAATGTTGCATTGAAAGAAAAATCATTCTTAAACTTTTTAAAACAATTAGCCTTATGTGTGTTAAACTCCATAAATGAAGTTCTGACAGTGAAGAAAAGATTTTATAAAAATATACCGAGGCGTTCGGTTACGATTGCATAGGGCCATATAGGAAATGCAGAGGTTCCATTTTTCTTTCTCCCTATCAAAAACTCCATTTTAATTGGAGATAACTGAGTTTTGATTCAAAACTGAAAAGGGGGCCTCAATATAAGAGTGTGATTGCTTCATAATAAATTATGTAATAATTACTTGTAAGTGATGCAGGTAGCACACCGGATCATTTATTAGGTCATTAATGTTCTAGTTGCTGACACCTTAATATAGCAATCTGTATAATAAAGTTATTTATCAGTCCTTTGATTCCAGGTCATAAACAGAAAATAAAAAAAGCATTATCTTTTCTAGTTTTTGTCTCGCCTGCGACGAAAGTCGCTGGAGGCGAGACATATGTCTGGGAATCCGGCGGCGGCGGCGTAAACACTTGGACATCTTGCTCCATATATGTGTAAGCCCAAGCCCTAGGTCCATCAAATTTGGTCCAGAGGTAGCTTATGATGAGTACTTGCCAATCAGTCACCTGTCACCATGCATGGTAGGATGACAATATTTGGTATATAGGTTGCTGACGAATATTACATGACTGTCTTGTAGGTGTCACTTGACCTTGACCTCAATTTCACGGTCCAGCAAATACGTTAAAGTTTTTGTATAAGGACAGTTCATCTGTAACTATGCATGGTATGGTGACAATATTTGGTATACAGGCCGCTGCTGATAACTTATTACGTAATGCTTATGACGAAATTTATTTTCGTTACTGATACGGAATGCAGGCGAGACGTTTTTCTGTGTCCACACTTGTTTAGTCTTATATAAATATTATTGGCAGACAAATCAAACAATTTGTTTTCCAAGTATATTAATAGAAGGGCACCATTTTTGGTCCATTATTAGACTAAGTGATTCTTTTCATAGGATATTAAGGATCTTATGACAGAAATATATACAGTAAGTTTTTTCCATACTTACATTTAGTAATATTAAAACATAAATTGGTTAGTACATTCTCTAAATGATCCGTCATGCAAATATTTAAAAGTTATTATAAAGCCCTTAAGCCAATGCAGCAAGCTTCAGACCAATAACTAGGCTAATACTGAAATTTTACATCTGCTGTGTTTTAAATTGTATTTTTTTTTCATTGTATTTCACAAATCTGCACATACGTGTATTTTGGATAAGCAACTTTTTTAATGCTACATGTCCATTGTACTAAATTAAGTTGCGGGTTTGAGTCTCACTGCTGGCAGGGTGTACTCGACTGAAATCTTAATTGACAAGGATTGCCAGTTTTCCTACCGAAGGTCGGGGATTCTCTCCGGGTACTTCGGCTTCCTCCCCCAATAAAAACTTTATGCCATGAAAAAGCTGCAAAATTGCTGTTAAGTGGCGCAAAACACCATTCAAACAAACAAATAAAAAATAATAAATTTGAGAAATAAATCATATAAACTGCTTTTGTAAACAAAGCATACCTCCTTATATATTATCCGTCGAATTTTATTGGTGTATGAAACGTGTTACATAATAAAAAGTGACCAATCGATTTCTCTCCAAATTACTGACACTGACACCTAGTGGCGATCATACATTTTTGCAATATTATAGATATATATGAACTACTATGAGGATACAATGATTTTGCTGATTGTGTCACTCATAATAAATATCATTTTGACATTTTTACAAGATCCAAACTTTTCTTATTTTTGAACTACTAAACAAAAAAATCTGTTAAACAGTTTGTGTTTAATTGAAAATAGTCTTTTATTACTTATTACTTTTATAATTATGTAGAATTATGTACACAACCCTTATGCTCTTCTATGTTAGGTGGTGTTGTAGAGGGTACTGTGGAATCTTTACTATTTGCACAAAGAAATAGGAAAAATGGCAACATAATGACATTCTGAAAAAAAGACATCAAAAAGATGATTTTGGCTTTCTTTGATTTAACAGTCCCTGAGGATTTACAGGAAGAAAAGTTATTCAATTAAGTTTGTTTAAGCTTTATTTAGCCTATTCAGCATAAATACCAATTTTCAGAAAATCATTAGATATCTTAACTGTCTGTGTCACTTTTTCCAGTTGCTGTAACCTCGTTCTTATTGTGCCTAGCCCCAGATATTACTATCGGCCAGATTTTAACCTGAGTGATATGGTTGCCACGCGTGGAGGTATTGATTACACTCACGACTCACCCCTGTTTTAGTCGGGTTCTTGTTACTCAATTTTTGGATTGTGTTATGTGTCTGTTCTGTTTAATTGTCCACTATTTAGCTCACCTGGTCCGAAGATCCACGTGAACTTTTCTCATCACTTCGGCCGTCGTAAACTTTTTCTACTCTGAAACCACCTGGACAATTATTTGTCAAATTTGGCTTAGCTCTACAAGTGTTCTTTGTAGTCCGGAGTTGTGCAATGACTTTCCGAAGGAGCTATTGTCCTTAGAATTTTCATTTTTGACAATATAGCTTGGAAACTATAAGAGCTAGATTGACATTGTAAATTGCTCAAATGATCAGCAAGACATGCCTACAAATCACATAGTTGGTCCAAAATGTTTTGACTACTCCTTTTAGGATTTTTTTTATAAGAGAGTTTGTTAAATTACCAGTTTTTTGCCTAAATTACTTTAATGATCTTTTAAAATACCTAGAGTAAAACTGGTAATAGCAAAAATAATCAGAAAAAATTAGGCATAAAAATCAAGTTATTTTCGGAAAATTGACTTCTTATAATTGCCCTTTAACTTTGAAACTATGTAGACGGAAACTTTTAATTGCAAATTTTTAAGATCGCTCGAAGTCATTTGTGTTCTAGGTGAGCGATTAAAGTCTCATGGAACCTCTAGTTCATTTTTTGTTTCATGAATACTTATAGGTATCTTCATTCATCTCTTTTTTTCTTTAAAGTTCTTCTCGTTTGGACCACTAACTGTGGTCAACACTGGGCAATACGTTTAGAAAATGCCACCTTCTAATACTTACTTACTTAAGGGGGTTTTTAACGTCCTTGACTACCGTAAAACGGTCTCGCACGGACTTATTGCCTAATGGCTTTTATTAAAAAATTTTACCTATTTATTTGTATTTTTTGGGATTTATAGGCCATAAATACTATAAGTGAAATGATAAAAGTAGTCAGAAATGCCGCAACCAAAAAGACTTAGCGGAAGTAGATTTATCTATCAAGCTGCATCCAGCTAGAGAACTAAGACGCCAGCAGCAAGTACTGGACGTGCCATGGCAGCGGCGCGTGCGCCTACTCTTATCGAATACTGCCAATGGGGTCTTTAACGTGCCAGTTGATGGAATACTGTACACGAGGCACCAGTTTTACGTCTCATCTGACAGACGAAAGAAAAATAATAATAAAAAATTTACATGTATATATACATTACTATGGCCTTACATGATTAATTTAAATTTGAAAATAATGAAGTAACTCAGTTATAGAATTGTATTATATTTGTTGTTAGTTTATGTACAATATTTTTGTAAATTATAAGATAAGAATGATATACATGTTCTGATGGTTTTTTTATTTTTAAGAAATCTATTAGAGTATTCTATTCTGTTTTTTTTTCTCTCTTTTTTTTTTCTTTTTCTTTTTTTTTCTTTTTTGTTGGTTTTTTTTCCCTTAAATATATACAAGATTGCTATAAACATTATGTACAGGGATTATTGTTCAGAAGTAGGTACCCGCCCGAGACGTAGCTCTTGGCATGCCCTACTTTGTATTGTTATTATTATTATTATTATTGTCGTTATTACGCGTAATCATCAGTAGGTGCCCGAGACGAGGCTCTTGGCTTACTCTACCGATGACTTTTATTTGTATTCCGAAGTAGGGAACCGCCCGAGACGATGCTCTTGGCATACCCTCCTTCGGTTTGTTTATTTTTTTTTGGTTTTTTTTTAAATATTTTATTTTTGCCGTTATTGCGCGTGTACCTGATAAGGTGCCCGAGACGAAGCTCTTGGCTTACCTTACTGAGGAGTAGGTTTGTTACATGTTATAGGGATTGGAGTATTTATGATTTATTTCCTATGTCCCTCAGTAGCTACCCGAGACGAAGCTCTTGGCTTACTCTACCGAGGTTTGACTTTAATTTGTAGTCGGATCTAGGCACCTGCCCGAGACGATGCTCTTGGCGTACCCTCCTTAGGTGTATTTTTAATATTTTCATTATTATTGTTGCCGTTATTACGCGTGTTCCTCGTAAGGTGCCCGAGACGAGCTCTTGGCTTACCTTACTGAGGAGTTGGGTTGTTACATGTTATAGGGATTGGGTTTTTATGAGTTTCCCTCAGTAACAGCCCGAGACGAAGCTCTTGGCTTACTCGACCGAGGATTTGACTTTAATTTGCAATCGGATGTAGGCACCTGCCCGAGACGATGCTCTTGGCATATCCTACTTAGGTGTAATTTTAACTTTTTCATGATTATTATTGCCGTTATTACGCGTGTTCCTCGTAGGGTGCCCGAGACGAGGCTCTTGGCTTACCTAACTGAGGAGTAGTTTGTTAACAAGTTAAAGGGGTTGATTATTTTGGAATTTCCTATGTCCCTCGGGGCCGCCTGGGACGAAGCTCTTGGCTTACTGTACCGAGGATTTTACTTTTTATTTATTAGTTGAAGGGCGCGACCGCCGCAGAAGACACCTAGGTAAGTGGTGTATAGAAATAGAAATAGAAATAGAAATACTTTATTAATCCAATTAAAGGGCCCATAAAGAGCAAACAATTACATACAATGATTTTAGCATCAATAAGTATACAAAAGAATATACTATAGTATGATAATTAATGAATGAAATATTAATCAGTTAATTACCAGGTTCAGAGCCAGTCAATAAACAAATTATCATAATACCAGATACATATATTTGCAATAGTGTATTATTAGTTTCTTCTTATATCGAGACAGTTATTCAAATATGTTGCAAAAACTTTTAGTAATTTAACGTCTTCCTGAATAAATAGCCAATTAAATTTTGTGGATATGTTCAAATTTATAAAATTATCAAAGAAAGATGATATTGTATTAAAAAATTGTAACCTTTCTGAGTTATATTTTGGACATTCTAATATGAAGTGTTCTTCATCTTCAACTTTATCTAAGTTACAGTGTTTACAAATTCTTTTAGCTTTTTCTATATATTTTTGTGAATATCTGTCTGTTTCCACTTGAAGAGGATGGGCACTTATTCTGATTTTGCATAATGCTTGCCTTAATTTAAATTCTTTTAAATCTAGATATTTCTCTCTGCCAAATGAGTGTTTAAAAGAAAAATAAGTTATTAGTTTACCATGTTCTGATTCTAAAGTGTCTTGTCTGAAGTCATACCAAAATTTTTGAAAACTTTTACACAGTTTATCTTTAGTTAGGTTGCAGAGAGATTTCAAGAATTGAAAGGAAACGAAAGAGATAGTTATATACATTTGTGATAATCAATTTCCGTAATAAAATCGACGAGCTCTTTATATATTTGGTTTTTAAATTCTTTAGGAGGGTCTAACAAGATCTTGATATCGATGGTATTGATGTTAAATTTAGTAAGCGCTGTGTTAAGTTTTATTCTGGCGTTGTTATGGGCTACGCAGTGCAGGATGACATGTTCGATGTCTTCTTGGGTGTTGCATACACTGCAGAGCGGCGATATATTTTTGATGTGTTGCCCAATTTGACCAGGTAGAAGGGTGGTGCCAAGTCTGAGCCTAGTTAAAGTTTTTGAATGGTTTCGATTTCCTAGATAGAAAAATGGCTTTGAATTAACTGATGGATTAAGCCGGTAGTACCATGAATTTCGATGTGTGTCCCAAATATCTTGCCATTTCTTTTTAAATATATTTTTCACTATCGCGTAGAATTCAGATGTACTATAGGCTATGTTTACATTTATGTTTTCTTGTTTTAAAGCTGCTTTAGCAAGTTTATCTGCTAGTTCATTTCCTAAGATACCTACGTGGGCTGGTATCCATTCTATTATTAATTCGATTTGTTTATTTCTTATTTTAAATGCTAGCATTTGAATAGCCTCTAAAATATCCGGTCTACTCGATTGGTTATTATCAATTGATTGGATGGCACTCAGTGAATCTGTAAGTATAACTACCTTTTGATATGGATAGTCAGAGTCCACTATCCATTTTAATGCTTTGAAAATTGCTATCATTTCGGTGGTGTATACCGAGATATTATCGGTGCAGCGTTCATGGAATACATATTTTGCTTTTGGTACGGTAAACGCGCAAGCAGTTTTACCGGTGATTGGGTCCTTTGAACCATCGGTATAAATTTTTTCAAAGTTTTTATATTTACTATCTATGTGTTCTAGGGTTATTGTTTTTATTATATTAGGGTCATCTCCTTTATCTATTTTATTTTTTAATTCACATGAGGTATTTGCGGTTTTTATAATCCATGGTGGAAGAGTAGGAGGATTGTGTTTCACTATTTGAATTTTATCTAATTTATTTAGTTTTAATTCTTTCCTTACTCTGTAGCCAAAAGGGATTGTGTCATTTTTCCATTTTTGTGATTTTGCTCTATATTCGACACAATCCTCGAGGGTTTCTTTTGCTGGATTTTTTTGATTTTGTGAGCATCTAGCGTAATATTTTAATGAAAATTCGTCGCGCCTAAGTTGCAGCGGTTTTTCGCCTGCTTCAACTAATAGATTTTCCACTGGCGTGGACGTTAAAGCGCCTAAAGCTATTCGGAGACCCTTATACTGTATTTTATCTAGTTTAAGTTTAAGACTACTAGAGGCGGAGTTGAAAACCTGGCATCCGTAGTCTAGTATGGACCTGAGTAGAGATTTATACAACATTATCAGAGTTTCAGTGCCCATTCCAAAATTATTAGCCTGAACATATCTCATAAGGTTGAGTATAGGTTTAGATCTCTCCTCTAGGTAGTCAAAATGTTTTTTCCATGTTAATTTACGGTCAAATATCAATCCTAAAAATTTAACATGATTTTCAAATTTTATGGGTTGGTTGCCTAATGTGAGGTTGGTTGATGTTACTTTTCTGTTTCCAAAAATAACACCTATTGTTTTAGTTTTTGAAATCTTAAAGCCCCATTTGATGGCCCATTTACTTACATTATCCAAAGTTCGTTGCATTTTATTTCTAAGTATTTTAAGGTTATGGCCTCTGTGCCACATTGCACTGTCATCGGCAAACTGCGAAGTTTTAGCGGATTTTTCAGCTTGATATACTAAATCATCTATTAAAATATTAAACAGTGTCGGACTGATAACGCTGCCTTGGGGGGTGCCGTTTTGGAGTTCGCGTTCGTCCGAGGTTTCGTTATTTACTTTAACTTGAATTTTGCGGTCCTGTAAAAAGTCTGATATAAAGTTAAACATATTACCGCTTATTCCAAATTGTTTAATTTTGTAAAGAAGACCTTTTCTCCAAACGAGATCGAAGGCTTTTTCAATGTCTAAAAATACCGCCAAAAGATACTGGTTTCTTGCTTTAGCTTTTTGAATTTCTGTTTCTAATCTGATTAAATGGTCAATCGTTGACCGACCTTTACGGAAACCACTCTGGTTGTCCTTGATAATATTATTTTTTTCTTTGATGTATTTAAGTCTTTCATTTTACCTTCTAATGCGCGATAAAACCCTTATGTAGTTTTCGAACACGAATTGACGATTTCGAAATCTCGCGCACGAGATTCGCCGAGAACGAGGCGTGGCGGGGGGGGGGGGGGGTAAAAGATATTTCTGTGATGTAATTGTATATTAAATATGCCTTGTTTATTCGTTAATTGCTTATTTATTACCTGACACTTAACTTAGATGAAAATTAAAAATGAAAGACCAATAAAAGACAGACATAATTAACCCCGAAAATGTAAATTAAGATTAGGATTTTTATACGAAAGTTAGATTTTAAAAACAGGTAAGTTGTACAAAAAATGTATAAATCGTTAAAATCAGTGGTAAAATGCAATAGCAAATAGAAGGAAAATACATTTTTTCTAATAAAGTAAAGTCATTAAAAGATATTGACTTTGATATATTTAAAGATTTCATAATGTTGATGTAAAACTATTTAAAAATTGCAAGTTAGATTTAAAATAAAACATACATTGTATCGTATATTAAGTCCTGAATACTAACACAAATTAAAAAAGGTAAATGAAATTTTGAAAAATGTAATAATAATTCAAAAAAAAATTATAAAATAAAATAAAAAATAATTCAGTTAATTTTTAAAAATGTAATCACCAGTTTATTTAGTTTAAAAAAAAAAAACAAAAGTTAATTATTTCAATTGTTTTCAATTTCGATTGTTTTGCAAAATTACGGCCCTTCTACCATTTTGTAGTAGTTGTTTATTTTAAATTCTGAAAATATTATTAAGTCCTTAACAATGCTAATGCAAATGAATGTTAGTTTTCCGTTTGGAATACGTGTAATTGTAAATCTTTTGAAACAATTTTAACTACTGTTAAAAATAATAATTCAATGGAAATTGTAATGTGTCGGTATTTTTTCTTTGATATTCCTACGATGCTCGACGGAAAGACACGATGTTGATAGTCGATCTTACCCCCCCCCCCCCCTCCCCAATGCATTGTAGCCACTACCAAATTCGATATTTTTAGTCCCAACCTAATAGTTTATACTTTTTCAGTGACAATTAAACAGTTGGCCTTGGTCCATCCCATTTTATTTATTAAACTGATTGTCAGTCCAAGTGTTCTTGTCATAAACAGCTGCGGATCGATCCGGGGTTTGTTGGGGTTGTCGCCCCTAAACTTCGATCAAAATTCGCAACAATATGTCGAATTTACATTAAAACAGTTGTTTGATGACTGCTCGTTATTAAAATTGGTAAAAATATCCTTATTCTACTTGGTTTTAGGAGTGCTCTGCCTTTGACCCCCTCTAAGGATTTATGTCCCATGATTAATTACTGGATCAGCGCCTGATGACGTTTATTAAGCAACCATCAGTTTATCAATCAACCAATTAACATATCTTAATCACTTGGTGTCGAACTTGGCCGAATTTTACTGCCCTTTATAGTCCGATGTTAGTTGTGTGATTTGTCGGATTAGCGGCAGAATTTAGCGTGGAATTTAGCTTCCTTTGGCCTTTAGCGGCCCCAAGACCCCCTTCCGTAAAGGTCACCCCACTTCGCTTAGCCTAGTATTTTCATCTATGGCCAAAACATTTACAACCGTTCTACCTTAAACATTGCAATTAAACTTCAGAAAGTTTTAACAAAATATGATGACTTATTACCTGAAATATTAAGAGGTTTTAAAAACAAGAAACAAATCAGTGATATTAACCACAAAATCCGCCTGGCTTGCGACCAATATATTGCCAACTCTGACTTTATTGATTCGAACATAGGCAGCAACCTTCAAAACCAAGCAATAATCAATACTGCATCTATGGCTCTACCAATAGCTGAAGAAAAAACTCCAGCCTCAAAGACGTTAAGGGTTATCCACAATAAGAACGAACAAACTTGTAAAGAAGAAGATCTATGTCAAATCTGTAACACTTACTGTGGTATAAACTCTGTCGAATGCTCCACCTGCTTGCAGTGGAGCCTCTACGCTTGTCTACAATTATCTCAAATAGAAATTGACAATATTGAATCCAACAGAGACATAAATCATTACTGCCCTCCCTGCAAACTCCAACACCAGATGGCAGAAGATGATATCTCCCAGAGAGGAGACGACACCCAGGAATTTGAGTTTGAAACCAGTGACACTGCAACTAAAATAGTCCCTCCACCAATGAGTGCTCCATGTATCGAAAACAGAGGTGATGACACTCTGGAAACTGAGGCTGATACTAGTGACACTATATCTAAAATAGCTCCTTCATCAATGAGTGTTCCACATACTGACAACACAAGGATTGCTTTATCCACACAAAATGACTCGATTACATCTAATGTGGTCCTAACAGTAAGCTCACAGACATCTACCACACTGTCTACTATTCACAACCTTCCAATAACTTCCTTAGCTAGTATGGTCTCTTATTACCCACCACCATCAACAACCAGCACACTGACAACTAGTAATAATAATCAAAGCAGCAAGGTAGATTGCATAAAAACTGGTCCTAAACAGAAAAAAGGCGACAAAGCCCAAAGTAGTAAACCGACAGTACATTCGCATGTTTCGCCTATGCATGCACAAACTGACAATCAGAACGAAGACACTGACAAACTCAGGAAAAGCGCCAAAACAAATGAGGGTAAGCTGGTAAAACTGGAATCTGAACTTGAAACGATGCGCCAACAATTGGCCACAGCAAAATACTACATCACTAAATTGGAATCAAAATGCAAAGAAAAGGACGACTCAATAAGGATTCTAAAAAGTAAAATCCTCTTACTAGAAGACCTCGACTCACCACTTGACGAAAACCCAAACGACCAAAAAAGAGAGAAATGTCATATGCGAAATTGCTGCCATAATCAGAGTAACGATTCAGCGCAAGTCAAAATAATGCTCCAGGAGCAAAGAATTAGACAACTGGAACTTGATAACATCCGCAACGCTTGTCGCTTGGACACCTTTGAACACTATTTCCAATGGACCAACAATCCAATCACGTCAATGCAGAATCATGAACAACAAAATGCAGTAAAGGAGATAAACAAACAACCAACTGTTAGAACCGATACATCCACTAACACCCATAATGGGAATCCAAAACAAGACAACACATTGAGTGGAGAGAGACCACTAGATCTAAGTAAAGCTCAAAACTGCCAGTCTAAATCAATTGAAAAGGCAACTGCAAACTCCGATTGTACTCTCCTAACGAAGCCTATCCAGCAAGCCCAACAGCAGCACCAGCATTTTTTACTGCCTGGCCACAATACCCTAAAACCGCCCTGGCAAACCTCAGCAAGCCACATGGCAATCCCAACTCTGACACCAGTGCCAATACTGAACCAGAATGTTATGCTTGCACATCAACGCAAACCAAACATGATGATGAATGTAGTATCAATACAACCATCAATACCAACACTACTACAGAACCACCAGCCACAGTTACTCCAACCGAACAATGCGACAAATCTGATGAACAGACATTTCCAAGGATCGCCTCTCTACAGGCATCTTCCTACATTTCAATTTCATCCTATAACGCCGAAGGTTTTAGAGCCAGCCAACCGTACATTCTTGAATTAAGTAAAATATCAGACATCCTTATCTTGGAAGAACACTGGCTATATAACTTCGAAAACTCAATACTTAGCGATTTTCTACCAGATTTTACATCAGTTATTCGATGCTCTGACGATGGTGACCCAATATCTCCCCTACAGCGACCAAGGGGAAAAGGTGGAATAGCTATCTGTTTCAAAAAAGTTCTTAGTAAATGTATAAACATTATCCCTGATGGTACACCAAGAATCGCAGCAATTGTTATAAACTCATGCCCGAAACCTTTTCTATTAATAGGTGCATACCTACCTTGTCGTGGAAACGCAGCATACGATTTTGAATATAGTGAAACACTGGACTCCATCAGTGAAATTATAGAAAAATACTCATTAACACACACCATCATTCTTGCTGGAGACCTCAATGCCTCGTTAACACGAGATTTACCAACTAATCGTGATAAGACTCTATTAAATTTTATTAAGGAGGAAGGATTGTACCCACCCAAGTCATTAAACACCCTAAATACATACCACCACCCAAATGGCATACATAACACTCAAATAGACTATATTCTCGCAACTAACCAGGAAGTTCTGTTTGACTACAAAACCCTAGAAAGGGAGCCATTAAACACATCGCAGCACGATCCCATATCCTGCAAGCTTGGAGTTAACCTCGAAGTTATAGAGCCAGCCACCAAGAAAAAGGTCACAATTTCAACCAGGATTAATTGGAATAAAATAGACAAGAGGGATTATAAAAACTATGTGACATCTGCAATTCTGGATTTAGACTTGAAATCAATTGACTCAGCAGATTTAAAATTGCTGCTCATATCAGATGCTATAAATAAAGCAGGAAAAAGATGTCACCCCCATCGTAATAGAAAGAGGAAAGCCAGACAGAAACCTTGGAACTCAGAAATAAATGAGGCCTGCAAAACTAGTAAACACCATTTCTGGAGTTGGAAACAAAACGGTCGCATAGTGGACCCTAACTGTAACCTATTTCTTAATATGAAAATTGCTAAAAAGAATCTAAGGAAATGTCAGCGCCAATTTGAAGCAAAACTCCGTAATCAGAAATACATGAAAATAATGAATGCTCATGAATCAGACAAAATTACTTTCTATAAATTAATTCGCAACCAACGCAAACAAAATGTGTCTGCAACTTCCCATCTAGTTATAGAGGGGAAAACCCTCACTTCCCCAGAGGACATTCGACAAGGTTGGGCAACATATTTTAAACAACTGGCTACTCCTGTATCGAGTGAACATCACGACGATGATTATATACGGCAAGTAGAGCTTGATCACCTTCTCATTAAAGACATCTGTAGTAAAGAGAACAAAGATAAACCCAAGTATTCTATAGACATGGTCCGTAAAGTGATTAGTTCTCTCAAAAACAAGAAATCACCAGACTATCTCGGACTGACGAGTGAACACATAAAACACGGAGGTGACCTGCTTCTAGAGACAGTAACTAAAATCATCAATGACTTTTCAGACTCTGGTTTTTTGCCAACTCAGTTCAAAACTGGAATTGTTACACCTGTTTATAAAAACAAAGGAAAGCCCACCTCAGACCCGAACAGCTATAGGAAAATTACAGTCACCAGCTTAATTGGTAAAATAGCGGAAAAACTCCACCTGTTATCGAATGAGGATAAGATATTATCAGCTCAAAACAATCTACAGCGAGGGTTTACTTCCGGCGTTTCCCAATCAATGGCAGCCCTACTAATCTCTGAGTTAATTGCAGAAGCGAAAGACAATCACTCGACGCTATATATTGGCTTCCTCGATGCAGCTAAAGCGTTCGACGTAGTATGGCATAGCTCTTTACTCAGAAAGGCATACCTTGCTGGAATTACCGGCAAAAATTGGCTCTTATTACATGACTGGTACGAAGATCTTGAGGCGAGGGTAAAATGGAACAATGAACTATCAAACCCTTTTCCAGAAAAACAAGGCGTCAGACAGGGTAGCATTTGGTCTCCGACAGCCTATAAACTTTTTATAAATCCACTATTAGACACAATGGCAGATCAAACACTAGGCTCATATATCGGCTCCATTTTTTGTGGAACTCCAACAGTGGCAGACGATGTCACTCTGGTCTCCAACTGTCCACATAAGCTACAGTCTATGCTAGACGTGCAAGAGAACTACGCTCGTACTGAGAAATATTCTATTAGTGAAGCTAAATCAACAATTCTGTGTTTTGGCCAGCAGAACAAAAACAAACCCGTCTTTACATACAATCAGTCTGTACTCCCAACAGTAAACTCTGCAACACATCTTGGAATCACTAGGGATACGAAATCAAAATATGGCACAGCAGACGTAGTCTCGGAAAGAATAAGTCTGGCTCGTAAAACGACATACTCCCTTATGGGTGCCGGTCTGCATGGAATCAACGGTATCAACCCCTCTGTCAGTATCCACATGGTTAAAACTTTCGTTATTCCACGCCTTCTATACGGAACTGAAGTGATAAGACTCAATAAAAAAGATATTGACCAAATTTCACTCTACTTCAAGAAGTTACTTAAACAACTGCAACACCTTCCAGATAGGGTCTCAGACTCTATTGCTCATCTCATGCTTGGGGTACTTCCAATACAAGCTGAAATTCACAAGCGTATCCTCACAACATTTGGAAACATCTGTAGAAGCTACAACACTGTAGAAAATGAATTAGCCTGGCGTCAGCTATCCATGAAAAACAACCGCTCCCATAGCTGGTTTATTCTAGTGAAGGAAATTCTCGCAATGTACGACCTATCAACTCCACTTGAACTACTGAGTTCTCCGCCTGGCAAAACTACTTGGAAACAAACAGTCTATGACTCAATCAATAAATACTGGGAGGGAAAACTAAAAGAGGACACCCAAGCTAAATCTTCATTAAAGTTCGTCAATATCTCTACAATGAAAGTTGGAACTGTTCACTCAATCTGGAAGCATGCCGGCTCCGAACCCATGTCAGTCACAAAGGCATCCATAAAGTGCAAACTCCTTCTCGGAGCCTACACTCTGCAAGCCAACAGGCATAGATTTAACCAGCATGAGGTAAAACCAACATGCCCGATCTGCCAGCTAGCCCCTGAGGATCGTGTTCACTTCATTTTAAGATGCCCCTCACTACAGAATATAAGAGCGCCATTCATACAAGAAATTGCTATAGTGCTGGGCAGAAATGTAATAGACAGTCTCAGTGACATTGTTCTCACCTCCATCATTCTTGATGGCTCACACACACTCAGATTTGCCCCGGAATCGATTCCGAAGATAGAGCACATAGGTAGAGGGCTATGTTACGCCCTACACCAAGCGAGATCCTTATTTCTGAATAATCATGAAAATAGCTAGAGAAAAAGTGTTATGTATTCTAGAAAAGATAAAATAATCAACCATGAACTTTGAATATTATACACATGTAGATGAACCGATGTTCTGTAATTCATAAGGACTATATATAATACCACTAGACACGTTTCCGCTTTTGTAAATATCCACAGATTCCCAATACTAACTAGTTTGTGCTGCGGTATAGGATGTAAATAATCACTGTACATAGTAACTGCACCTTTAGATCTCCATCCAATGCTTTGGCCTCGCCTGGGAGCCTAACTACCACCAAGAACCCTCTTTCATTTTTTATTTTTTTATTTAGTTTTATTCTTTATTATTTTATAAAAGAAAAATCCTTAATATCCCTTTAAACTCTAAAGACCCGCCGTAATATGTGCATCATTGCATAGTTCTCCAGACAGTGGAGGAAATTACTTACAGTTACAGTTACAGTTACAATAACTTAAACAATGTTGTTGCTTAGAAACTTATTTTATCTAAGTTATGCTGCCACGTACAAAAGAGATAGTGGTTTCTTTCCGGCTTTATATATCCGCTCCCGGATTAGTCTCTCCCTTGGCACAACCAATCAAAATAAACCGATCAAAGGTTACGTCCTGTCTGCTCACGTTGATCAGTGGAAGAATCTGTTAAACTTTATTTCGAAAAATGGGAAAAATCAAAGGTAGGGACCGAGTTTTAGCGATTATTAGATTTAGTTTCACTGCATTTCGTTTGCTTGAAAAATAAAATATTTCTTTTTGTTTACAGGAGGTCCAGTTGTAGAAATGAATGGTGATGAGATGACGCGGTAAGTCAGCTGTTAAATTATAGGTCAATAATTAGGTCTTTACACGATCCGTTGTTAAGAGGTCATTATCCTTTTGGATGGCCTGAGCAAAAGTAACCGAACGGGCGAGACATCAAAATTTTTTATTAAAAAAATCTTTCTTTCACGTAAAATTTCATATATGGGGCATTACACCTATAATGCTAAATTACATAAAAATGGAGACAAAAGTATACCTGTCCACGGATTTTTTTCGGGAAAATTACCTTAAAGTTTAAGAATGGTTTTTCTACTTTCATTTCAGTGTTGTGGTCACATTGTACCACATTACACACTTTAGGAAGTGCTTCCACTGTAAAGACATTGACTGGAAAAAAATATATTCTTGTTCTACAGTAATGCCATACCTTTCAAAATATCCAACTCTTAAGCAATAGCAGTTATAGGCAAAAGCAGAAACAAAAGAGAAAATTGGGACTATTTTTTCATTCTGCCATCTTTTGACATGCACCGGAAATTCATTGCATGAATAGGATAATGACCCCTTTAAGCAAAGCCAACAGTTCCGGATTTCCACCAAAATTTTTTTAAATGTTATTTAATGATTCTGTAAATAAAATAAGCATGCAGTTTGAATATATTGCTACTCAAATAAAAATTATGACAGTTTCCAAAGATGTGGTGAAACCTTGTTTTAGCAATTTTTAACTGATAAGGACAGTAAGGGTATAATTTTTTTCTTCTGTTCAACAATTTTGGCACAACAGTCAAAATATCACCTTTTTATGACAGTACAGGTGTAATAGTTACCAAATAAGCAGAAACACATCTGATAAAAGCAACTTTTTATCAAGTGAGGGCTCATTTGAATATAGGGGGGGTTGAAAACAGTCGGTTCTGTTGCTATGACGGTATGATATAAAAATTAACATTTTTCCTCACAAAAGAAAAAAAACTAACTAAAAAAGCTTTTCTTAGCTGTAATGAGTGTATAAATGAACTTATTAAGTAGAAATACACCACAAAAGAATTCAGGTTGAGAAGCAGAGGTCTCTTTTCTGTAGCTTAAACTTTAATAAAACTATGCACAAAGTAGAGTTATGACTAGTTTTAAGAAAACTGACATATAATTTTTATACAAAAAGACTCATTGGCATCTTTTCAGTCCTTTTTGCATGCCAAGTCACTGAAAAAGTAGAAAACATAGCAACTGACTAGACTGATTGGTTCAAAGTACCCAAATGCATACTAGATTCACAGCCTTTACATTAAAACGGCACATTGCAAATGATGCCTACCCATGCCAAATTATTACCTAGAGGCCAGAGGAATGAATAAACACTACATATTGATTAAAATACTGCTGTATAACCTTCTTTTAAGAAACAAAATGAATACATTTAATCTTTAGTTACAATCTTCAAGGTATGATACATGTTTCTGTCTAGCAATAAGTGCTGGTAAATGAAATAGGATCATGGTTTACCTTTATTTAATCAAATTTTTGGTCTGAAAGGTATTATTTAATACCAATAATACATTTTTATTTCATGTCACCTTGGGTTCTACCTTACTGTACTCTATAGAATTGTTAACAGTGTGCTTTTTGCAAAAATAATCACTTTTTATGATACCTTAGGCCAAAAAGTCAAATTTTACTGCAGCTAATGAAACAGACTATAACTATAAAACCTGAAGATATATTTTGCAGAAAAGATGTTTTCCTACAATGAGTTCTGGTACCCTTTCATAAAAAGTACCTGACAAGTGGGATTTGTGTATTTGACCAATTTGTAAATTTTGCTCTTACAGAGGTCATTATCCTTTTGGATGGCCTGAGCAAAAGTAACCGAACGGGCGAGACATCAAAATTTTTTATTAAAAAAATCTTTCTTTCACGTAAAATTTCATATATGGGGCATTACACCTATAATGCTAAATTACATAAAAATGGAGACAAAAGTATACCTGTCCACGGATTTTTTTCGGGAAAATTACCTTAAAGTTTAAGAATGGTTTTTCTACTTTCATTTCAGTGTTGTGGTCACATTGTACCACATTACACACTTTAGGAAGTGCTTCCACTGTAAAGACATTGACTGGAAAAAAATATATTCTTGTTCTACAGTAATGCCATACCTTTCAAAATATCCAACTCTTAAGCAATAGCAGTTATAGGCAAAAGCAGAAACAAAAGAGAAAATTGGGACTATTTTTTCATTCTGCCATCTTTTGACATGCACCGGAAATTCATTGCATGAATAGGATAATGACCCCTTAAGTTACAGTATACCTACATTTAATTATTTTTAAATTCATATAAATAAAAATCATTTTTACAGATTGATTGGAGAAAAAGAAGTATAAGAGTCGTTTTGGCGCACAAAAAGGGAGAATTATGGGGTTACTGTTTTGTTTGTGGAAAAGGGGGAGGGTGGGATTTTAGTACGAGAATCCTCTGTCGTCCAACGCTTTTTTAAGACTTTGATTGGACGGAATATGATTCTCATAATAAGGGGAGTTGGAAATAAAAAAGGGAAATATATACACAATAATATGGAGTAGGCATTGCCAAAATGCGAGCACAGACAATATAGTCTTTTATTATCAATATATAATGTGCACTTCATAATTGACGTTACTTCTGAACACCCTAAATGTGCCTCTAAATTCCAGTGGTGACGTGACGTCTTTCTTTGTAATGGTGACGTCACATGAAATGTAATTTGATTGTCAGTTTTTAAAGATCGATTTAAAGATTGCAAAAAATAGTATGAAATTTTTGTTGTTATTTTTAAATATAACATTAATTTTTTATCGTTGTAAAATTTATTTTTAAGTCTTTCTTTAAAATTAAATTTAGTGCTTCTTCATTCACTTTGTTCCAGTTTTTTGACGATATCAACTTCCGGACGAAAAAAAATCAATATCAGCATTAAGCAGATTTTGACCACGTGATTTCGTTTTGATCATGTGACACGTAATTGCCGTAGAGCTCACCGCTCTTCGCGGCCAGCTTCGCTGCCCCGCTGCGAGCTGTGCTCGCTATTAGTTCATTGTCAGAAAATATAGTTTATTTGTACAAGCCTTAGAAACAGGTAGAAATGCAAGGCTCTGCTGAGCATTTCTCACCTGTTTTGCGGGGAGTACAAATAAACTATATATTTTCTGACAATGTACGAATATTATTTTTATTCTGCAACCAGAAAATACATTTGATACTAATGGAAAACATGCCGTAAACCAGAACAGAATACTAAATATCGTTAGAAGTAAGGACAAGGGTACCAGGAGTGACATCATTATTTACAAATCAAGCTTTGCTTTATACGTAGGGTCGTATTTGTATAGTTGAAGCGGTAGTTGCAGAATAAATATCAATATATCTGTATGATAGGTTACCATATATTCTAATATGACTTGCCTAAAACGCTTCAGACGGAGTCCACACCAGGTGTAAAACTAGTATATATTCCAAATCAAATTTATAAATGACCAAGATATTTAAATGAGACATCTGATCATAATCAAATTTGGGTCCTAAATGGCTGACAATCCTGCAACTCAAAGGTTACATTGTTAAAAAGTATGTCCTCTTAGAATTGAAAAAATTCATTGGGGCAAAAAAATCTAATATGACAGGGCTGAACAGTTTTTTAAGCATTTCTCAAACAAAAAAATAAAGAAAAATACTGGTTGTTTAATACTTTATTATGAGGTCTCTATCATACAGATATTGATTGATATAAAAACTGAGAAAATTAAACATAATGGACTGAAAAACATCAATTTTAAGTACAATATATTGAAGTGGAATTATTTTGCTACTTAAATGTCATGTGCTATTTCTGGTACTAGTAAGTAACCTCTGGCCTTCAGGTGTTGTCACCTCGTTGGCTACATTAAATTTCAATGACAAATCTTGTTCGGACATTAAATTTCAGTATTGTCCACCAAATATGACTGTTTCCTGACCCTGCTCTAAGAATTCTAGTCGATCCGTCCCTAAACCAATCCGTCCCCAAGTCGATACGTCCCAGGTCGATTCGTCCCCTGGTCGTTCCGTCCCCAGGTCGATCCGGCCCCAGTAAAACCAAAGTTAGATAAAATAAATAAAGAAGGTAGGTAAAATATAAAAAAACAACATTCATAAGTAGTATTTGGAAGTATGGTAAATATGGTATTACACGGGAATTCAAATATGGTATTACACGGGAATTCACTATTTTGAATGCCAAGTATGATTGCGAATTTTGTGACCATGATACAGATAATGGTTGCTTTGATTTAAAGTCTTCTGAGGAATATTATAAAGACTTTTTTCATTATGTGGACATGTAATTGTAGAACCAAAGGTAGGTAAAATAAATAAAGCAGGTAGGCATAAATATATAGAAAAGTCGTATTTTTAATTATGCCGATTATGCATGCGAATATGTTAACATGATTTAAGATGATTTTTTCTTTATTTTTACGTATTGTAACTTCTTCAACTACAGTATGGTTTTATGTGTACGTTTAATTAAATTGTAATTGTTATTTAGTATTAATCTTTTTGACACCTGTAATTTGTAACCAACATTTGACACGTGTCAGATAATAGTAATAAAACGGTAGACACAGTTTTAATAATTTTATTTCTTTATTATATTTAATAATGATAACAATAAAAATCACAAAAAACATAAAAAAACATGATAAGAAACACTTTTTCCCTTTTTACACTTAAAAACAGTTAAAATAAAATTAAATGTAGTAACATACTTATAAATGTTTTATTGGGGACGGATCGACCAACAAATAGGGGACGGATCGTCTGGGGCCGAATCGACCTGGGGACGGAACGACCTGCTACCTGCTCTAAAAATCTACCAATAAAACCTTATCCTCAATTTTCCGTTTCCAGAACATATTCAGCTTTCCAAAAATTTCAAATTTATTTTGGTATTGTGTACAGTTTCAATTCTATATTTGGCAATCGTGAGGACTGATCTGATGAACCATGGTAGCACTATTTGATGTATAACATCTGGACTAGTTCCTGGCATTTACTGGTCCTTCACCTTAACTCTACATTAAACATTTCATAGTTCTAGTTCTCAAAATACTTGCTTGCAACCAGTAGTTCTTAGACATCTGAACAACAGCAAGTGGAATACAAAAGTTGCGTCATTCATGTCTTATGATTTTTCCAAATACAAATTTGATATTCATATGATGTTACTGTGTGCAAACATATTTCTATCAGTTATGTGTATTTGATTAAAATACTATTCAATTGGGAAACATGTTCAGAAGTTGTCTATTAACAACTTTGAGTTTAAATCAATAGTGTTTGAAATCTAAAAGTGATCAGTTACTTGTGTATATTGTAGAATTATCTGGGATCTGATCAAAGAAAAGCTTATTTTGCCATTCGTTGACCTTGAACTTCACAGCTATGACCTAAGTATCGAGAATAGGGATGCCACTGATGATCAAGGTACAGCTTTATTTGTGTTTCCACATCTTGTTTCATAGCCATTCTTGCTAACGAAGATGTATCCATATCTTTATTTTTAATTAAGTATGAACAAGGGCAGGCAAAAGTAGCATGTTATTTATAATTATGATTATAGGTTGTTGTATACAACTTTGGATAAAAGTTGCTTAGAAAATAAAAAAAACAACAAATAAATCCCAATAAAATATTAAATCCTGGCAAACATTTAAATATAAACACTACATATGATAGTAAGAATGACCAAATATGGAATGTAATTTACAAATATGATAACTTCCCATGATGCAACACACCAGTTAGTAAACTTAACTTCACAAAGACAAGATTGTCAATAAAGACAAACACACAGGGGTAATTAACACACAAAGGGGGTAATTAAAAATGGCAATATTTATTTTTATCTATCAATAATGAGAGATCTTAAACTCAAAACTGAAAAAATGGTGACACTGTTGAATGATAACATGGTTGTGTATGGTTTATTATATACTAGTATGTAACTGCTATTTGACATCAAATTTGTAAGTGAATGTAACTGCTATTTGACATCAAAGTGCCAGGAATGATTGATTCCTGCTCTGCTAATGGCAAGTAATTGGACTAAATTCGTATACTTGCCAAAAAAGTCAAGGGTATGATTATTTGTTCTAAGTCAAAATGTCTTTTATTATTTTACCTTATTTATAATTATGTTGTCGATCCAGTCTGTTTCTGACAATATACATGTACAACTGTATTGAACATTATGATTGAGAGCTTTAAAGAAATGTATTACAGTACTTGTATGTTACAGAAAATCATACATTTACTACTACTAGACAGTTACAAAGAATTTATTGATTTTCTTATTTTTTATGTAAGCTAAAAATTGCAATATGAAACTAATTTCATAGATTTTATGACTAAATATATCTGAAAACATGATGGTAGCATAACACATATATTGAAATATTGTCCTGACATGTGGGTCTCATTTTATATTTTAAAACAAATACTGCTTGTTGTAATTTTGTTACATTTATTAGATTGTTGACCTGTTTTCTATAAACAACTTGTAGTGCATGTTTTAATAGCAGACCTTTCCAAAATTTTTAATAAACTGAATTGTAATAAAGGATACCAATATTATAAAATTGACTATGTTAGGAGCATGCTTTGTCTAATCAAGACTCATTATTGGCACTAAATTTCCTAAAATATTACTTCTTACGTCTGAAGCAGCAAACCACATATCTTGGACATGTTAGGTATTTTGTGCAATGCTACCAGTCATTTTTATAATCCTTGGTTTGTAAGGGGTCGTCCATAATTGTCAACCATTTTCATAAGTGTGCAAACCGCACACTTGAGGGAGGGGGTTAAAAATGTCAACATATACATGCGTACACTTTTTTTATCTTCAGAAATTTTGTTTGGTTTTTATATAAGTTTAATGGTTGATGTACTCTTTTTGATATGGGGTGGGGGGTCTCAAAAAGTGTTCTTTTTGCTTACTAATACTTGTGAAAATGGTTGACAATTATGGACGACCCCTAATGTATAAAATGGTTCACATGTTTGACAGAGTCCTGTGGTTACAGTAAATGGTTCACATGTTTGACAGAGTCCTGTGGTTTCAGGAAATGGTTCACATCTTTTACAGAGTCCTGTGGTTACAGGAAATGGTTCACATGTTTGACAGAGTTCTGTGGTTACAGGAAATGGTTCACATGTTTGACAGAGTCCTGTGGTTACAGGTTATAAATAATGACTATATTGTTTAATTTACAGTGACAATCAATGCCGCTAATGCCACCTTGAAGTACAATGTTGGAATAAAATGTGCCACCATTACACCAGATGAGAACAGAGTAGAAGGTTTGACATTTTTAGCTGACCAGGCTATGTGACTTGTTGTCATTTTTTCTGTCAATTATGTGTTAGTCTTATGAAAAAAAAACTCCTGTGAAAAAATGTTCCTTTGATATGTTATATTATATTATTATATAAAAGAGAATTTAGCTTGTTCCTGATTGGTAAAAAAAAATATTTTCGGGTCATGTTCAATCACACCAGTACACAAAAAGCAACAATATATCATTATTTGTGTCCAATGCACATGTAGTCAAGCAGAATACATGTCTTTCCATGATGATATGGGTTCAATCCCACCTGTAGCAGTATTGTAACACCCATTACCAGTCTTTCTACAGGTCTGTCAGATCATCGGCCAACACTGAAGCAGTATTGTAACACCCCTTACCAGTCTTTCTACAGGTCTGTTAGATCATCAGCCAACACCAGTAAAAACCTAAAGGACCAGATGTCCAGAAAAAATTCTGGAATTACAATTTTTCTACACTTTGGGCAGCAGAATCATGTGCTTTTTGCTATATCATTCTATACAATGTGTTTCGTAAAAAATCCAAAAGAAAAGTGACTGAACTAGTATAATGAAGATTAAACTGAAAGTAAGAGGATACTGAGAAGTGATTCTGATTGAAATAAATGCTATTTATATCAATATTTTGTTTTCCTTAAAAAAATAGTTCTGTCTGGTAACAGTTCATTTGGTCCTGAAAATGTACTATTCTGGACCTGATGTCCTGAAAAATTGAAATAACTTCAGAAAGACTGCCTAACACAAGTTATTCATGTGGTTGCACTGTTTGTACTATTAACCAAGATGGCCAGCACTGACAGTCAACTTCTAACTCTGAAGATTGTCATAGGATATACTGTGAAGGAACCAAGTTTTAAAATTTTTATTCACCTGAGTCATGCATGAGTTGTTAGACAATATTTAGTTTTATTTTGTAGAATTCAAACTGAAGAAAATGTGGAAATCTCCAAATGGCACTATCCGCAACATCCTCGGTGGTACAGTATTCCGCGAGGCTATCATATGTAACAACATACCAAGACTGGTTCCTGGTTGGAAGCAAAGTATCATCATTGGACGTCATGCTTATGGGGACCAGGTATCAAAATTAGTATTTTATTGTCATATTTCTTGAAATTACTGTAAACTTTTTTTAATTTAAAACACTGAAGACTAAAGAAGGATGCAAGAGAATTTTTTTAACTTGTGACCTATTATCAACACATTTTGTTTATAAGTTATCAAACATTACATTATAATGTTGATATTTCAATCACATTGATAAGATTCCATTTGTGTTGAAGACAATAATGTAAACAGCCCTGGGTTACTGACAATGTAAACAGCCTGGAATACTGACATGTAAACAGCCTGGAATACTGACAATGTAAACAGCCTGAGTTACTGACAATGTAAACAGCCTGGAATACTGACAATGTAAACAGCCTGGAATACTCACAGTGTAAACAGCCTGGGTTACTGACAATGTAAGCAGCCTGGGTTACTGACAATGTAAACAGCCTGGAATACTGACAATGTAAACAGCCTGGGTTACTGACAGTGTAAACAGCCTGGGTTACTGACAATGTAAGCAGCCTGGGTTGCTGACAATGTAAACAGCCTGGAATACTGACAATGTAAACAGCCTTGGGTCACTGACAATGTAAACAGCTTGGGTAACTGACAATGTAAACAGCCCTGGCTTACTGACAATGTAAACAGCCTGGGTTACTGACAATGTAAACATCCTTGGTTACTGACAATGTAAACAGCCTGGGTTACTGACAATGTAAACAGCCTGGGTCACTGACAATGTAAACAGCATTTACATTTGTGACCCATGCTATAAGATATATATCATTATCTGGTCAAATTTATCCTGGAATGGAAAATGGAAAAAAAATAAATTAGGAAAAATATTTTTGGAGCAACTCAGTTTTGTTGACCAGTCTGGAAACCTCATTTTTTTAAGGACTGGCCTTACCAGAACACTACAAGGTAAGTATCCACTTTTTTGTTTGTCATGTATTTTGCTTCAATTGTATATCTATTTTTAAACTTACATGATGTTTAAATATTGTATGACTTAAGAGTTAATGCTGTATTTCAGTATAAAGCCACAGATTTTGTAGTACCAAGCTCAGGAAAACTGGAATTGAAATTTACACCTAGTTCAGGTGGTGAGGAAATATGTTTCACAGTGTTTGATTTCGAGGATGGTGGAGGTGTTGCCTTGGGAATGTACAACACTGACAAGGTACTTGTATATTGCAGTTAAACAATTCTAATTTTAGGTATCTCTTTCTTATGACAGGTTTCTACACAGTTTGCTCAAACTTTGCAAGGGACAGCGGTGGCCGAATGGTTAAGGTAGTTCGTTTACTATTGATAACGTGGTCTGTCAAAACTGAGATTGCGGGTTCAATTCTCACTGCAGGCATGGTGTACTCAACTCCAATCTTAATCGACAAGGACTGCCAGTTTTCCTACCGAGGACGGGGTTTTCTCCAGGTATTTTGGATTCTTACCCCAATAAAAACTGGGCGCCACGATAAAGCTGAAAATTGCTGAAAGTGGCATTAAAACACCATCAAAGAAACAAATAAACAAACTTTGCAAGGGTGATGTGATCAGAATCCAAGTTGATATGAGTTCCTTAAATTATGCCTTGATCAGACAAATTAAGTAGACTAAATGTCTGGTACTAAAATGTGATATGTCTAGTTAAAATTTCCAGGTACTCCCTCTTCTACACCCCAAAAAAACTTGACACCATAGTAAGCTTAAAAAAATGATATAATTGTGTTTGTGGAATAATTATAAGTGCTACTTGGTCTGCTTGGCTGTAGCACATTATAAGTGGCACTTGGTCTGCTTGGCTGTAGCACATTATAAGTGGCCTTTGCTTTACTTGGCTTTACTACATTATGGGTGGCACTTGTAATTGGTTTACTTGGTCCTACTGCTATAATTATAAATGACTTTTGGTCTGCTTGACTACCACATTTTGAGGGGCATTGGGTCTGCATGGCTGTACCATATTGTAAGTGTAAGTGGTGATTGGTCTTCTTGATTCTACCCCATTTTAAGTGGCACTTGGTATGCTTGGACATACACCATTATAAATGGCCCTTGCTCTACTTGACTGTACCACATTATTAGTGGCACTTGGTCCACTTGGCTGTAACACATAAGTGGCACTGGATCCACTTGGCTGTAACACATTATAAGTGGCACTTGGTCCACTTGGCTGTAACACATTATAAGTGGCACTTGATCAACTTGGCTGTACTAAACAGATAGGACCTAACACTACAACCAAGTAGGTTTGTCCAGATCACAACTCTTGAAAACCACCTGGTTGCAATTGGGGATACTCACTAACCAGATCAGTCTTCTACACATTAAATGTGCCATTATCTTTGTCATATTATGGATATTCCTCTTTGTTTCAGGGTTTTATAGTCAAAATATAATGACCTGTCAGGTATTTTCTACCTATTGCTCAATCAATTCCAAAAATAGATAATAGCTGTTTAGAAAACGGCTTTAATCTGTTTTCTTTCAAGCTCTTAATTATAAAGAGCTGGACATTTAAATTACAGCTATTCATGCGTGACTCAGGTAAACTCAACAGAACAGTATAGTATACCTTATAATTTGTCTTTTATATAACACAAAAACAAGCTCAGTTGCAATAAGGACTTTTATGATATGTTTGTGAGTGAGTTGGTCTTGTTGATATACCGATAAATCCATTGAAAACCGTGTTTAATCCTTATAATTCTTAAAAATTGCATTAATGTAATAATGTATCTAATGTGTTTCTCAACTTCATATTTCTTGTGTATTTGGTAGCGGGATTGACTGAACGTATGAATATTTTGTTTATTTTTACGTACGATTATTCCATAAACCATTTTCTGATTTTAATAAACACCATTAAGTTTTATATCAATCTATAACTTTATTTTCTGTATCGAACACAAGGAAAGTTTTAAATTTAACAAATCATTTATGATAATTCATCAAACAAATAATTTATAAGCTGATCGCTACTTTCGATATTGAAAGCCGCCATCTTTGTTTACGTTGGTTACATTAAAAATAGTTCGGTCATCGTCATTTATCCAACAATAAATTAAGTCAACTTCATTTATCAAAAAATAAATTTCGTTGAAAATCTCTACCGGAAGTAATCTCAACCAGTGAAATAAACATATTTCTAAATATGCAAATCATATTAGAATTATTTGAAATTAAATTTGTCTGCTGGATATGCCAAGCTGCCAGTTAAATCACAAAATGATATCTTTTTTGAGCTTAATACCAGTGTAAACACCTGCTTCCTGTTTCTGAATTTTAAACACATTGTTGGATCATGCGTACAGACACAGTACCATTTGTGTTTAGGATTTACAATTGAACTATTCAATTTTACTAAAAAGTAAAGCTTGGTACATGTACTATATCATTATTATTGGGGATGCAGGATACCATATGCCATTTTTTGTGAAAATTTTAAAATAGATAGAACATTTATGGTAAATTTAATAATAATTTATTTCATTATTTACTCTTAATTTCCATAAAATTTAAAACAATAATAATAGTATTATACCTATATTATTACTTCAATTTAATAATGGTTGAAATAAAGTTATCGCATAAATGATATTGGCAAAATAATGAAAATGAAATTTTGAACATGTGAGGTAATTTTTACCAAAAAATAACAGTTTTTAACACTTTTGACCAGCTTTTTACCCAATGGACAAAAATTTATCTCAGAAACCTCAATTTTTCTTTCCATCACTAAAATGTATATCAATTGCTTGACATTATATAAAAAATTCAGAAAATTTCATTGGACAGAATTTTTGTCATCTTTAATTTTTGTGCTTTTTTATTCTCAACTATATGGAGAAATTTAAAAAAAATTATTGACAAATTATTTTCAGTGAAAGTGTCCTGCATCCCATCCCCTTTAAGTTATTTTTATGTAAAATGCTATCAGAATACACCCTGTGCATTCCAACTGTACCATGTATTTTGGTTTAGGGCATCCTATACCCCACCTTAAGAGAAGGATAACCTCTTTGCCCAACCTAGCACTCACTGTGCACAGTAGTGCCTCTTGCTTATTTATGAATAATTCTAGCAATTACAAGTACTTTAAACAATTCGTACATATTGTTGTTCATGATTTTATTTCACGAAACATGATTTTTGGTTCAGACTATCATTTGTTCTGTAAATTAATGTTTGTTTATTTACAGAGCATCACAGACTTCGCTCACAGTTCATTTAACTATGCTTTACAGAAAGGATGGCCTTTATATCTAAGGTGAGTCATGATAACTTACTGCCTACAGAAGGACCATTGTCTTATTAACATAGTGTATCATTCTGCTAATTTTGTGGAAATTTTTAGGTGTAACACCTTTGCCTTATCCATTTCTTGTTTTTAGAAATATTTTTTTGAAGTATCAGTCTGATAAGCTCCATAGTAATAGTTATACTAAATTATACATGTACTGTCGTCAAAAGTTTGACCAGAAGTTAGCAAAGTACGTTTTCAGACCTTACACCACAAAATGCCAAACATAAATTATCTGGTTTTATGTCAGTCATGGAGCTCCAGATAAGTCTGCTGCCAGTTTAATTACAATATATTGCAGCAGGAGGAACAATGAAGACCAAGACATAAACCTGTATAAAATAATTCATAACCTGTTGTGTAATTATAATTTAATTATAAAAAAGCTTTCAGTCAGAAAATGTCATCCAGATATATCCCATAACTAAATCACACAGTTTGTAAATGGTCAAGAAGTACAAAATGTTTTATTAACAACGATGCAATGTTAGGATTTTACAGTTTATGTTATTATTATTTTGCATTGCAGTTTTCAAGTGAGATGTCATGTTGGTTAAGTTTCAGTGTAAAAAAACCACACTAGGTGGAAAATATGAAGACATTGACTTGTTTTCATAAAATGATTTAAGCAAAATTGTCTGTCATACAAAGTGCAGACTTTGGAAAACAAATGTATTTATAAAAAGTTTCAATTTTATGTATGCTACTTGAATATTGCATTTACAAATACCAACGAAACATGATATTTATTGTACAAAATTAAATGATATATTAATAAAAGTACAGTTAGTCAGTTGACAACAAGCAATAAAAGAACCAGAGATGTCACCAAACTAATGACCTTGAAATCTTTTAATATCATTTATACACGCATTTAAAAATTACGAAAATTCATTAGAGGTGACAGTCATATCCAGTACAATGTCCCCTGATGGTTTGTTTAATAGAAAAGTACCAGTCAGATATTATGACTTAACACAACAGAAAGTGCTATCATGTATTTGGTATGTCCTAGTGGGGGAGGGGTGAAAATATGTTTCTATCATGACTGCCACAGCTGGCAAACAATTAACAATTTTTACTTTTTATTATTAAGCACAAAGAATACTATTTTAAAGAAGTATGATGGAAGATTTAAGGATATATTCCAGGAGATTTATGACAAGTAAGTGGTTTGTCATTTATTTGTAAGTCCAAGTAGTTGTATTGGATCCGTTTGAGTACAGTCTTTGCATAATAATAATTAATGTAAGACATTTAAACAAACCAATCAAATCGCAGCTCTTATATTGTTCATATATAAACCTTCTCTTCGAAAACCACTTGGCCAGTTTTTTCCAACTTTGCCATAATTATCCTTTGAATACCTAGTTTCAAACATGGTGACTGCAACTAAAAATAGAACAAAGGGTCCACACATGTTTTTGGCAAATATCACACAAATTATTGTAGCTAAAGAAAAAACCCATTAACTTATCATTTAGTCTATGATGACTTCCTGTAGAAGATATTGACTTTTAATTAAATATAATTGTTTACAAATTTTCAGTTTTTGCAATATTGAATAAAAACTTTAAGCTTGATATTATACAATTAATGACTTTTGGTGAGGTTGACATGAGGATTTATCAACCCAAAGTGGTGAAATATTCACTGAGGCCAACGGCCGAGGTGAATATAACCACTTGGGGTTGATAAATCTCATGTCAACTGAAACATAAAGTCATCAACTGTTTTATTAAATGACTGTCATTCATTTTCAGACACAAATTTGACAAATTTAACAATTTTAATTTCAAGATATTGAAAATATCACATTTTTATAACAATATATAGAATCAAATCTAATTTATCAAGTATGTAAGTTTTATCACAGTCAATTTGAAAAAAATATCACAGGTTAACATGAAAACCAAAACATTATTTCATATTATAATTGATGGTTATATTTGAACAGTTATTAAAAATCGGAAATGGCATCTGTGGTCTTTCAGATGCAGTGTACATATAATTAACATTTTTACAGGACATCTTTTCTACCACATTTTCCTTGTTTTCCACTGGGATTTCCACAGGCATTGATGATAAAAAGTTATCAAAGTCATCATTGTTCAAATCATCAAGCAAGTCGCTAAATTCATTGTTTGTAAGTGGACGAAGCTCAAGATTACTTGCTATGGAAACAGTTTTCTGTTGTTTATCTGGTACATGTGCCACTCTTAAAGAGTCTGATAGGGTGTCTGACATTTTTCGTTTAATCGATTCGCCAGTGTAACCAGTGTAGGTTTTTAGGCTGGTTTCGGATTTGTGTCCCGTAATTGTCATTATGTGTCGTCCAGCAAAATTACCAACATTATCCAAAATGTGAACAGATGTTGCGCGAAGGGAATGATTAGTGTAACGTACAGCTAATCCAGCCTTTTCTGATAATTTAGACATCAAATTGCCAATAGTATTATGCCCCATGGGTTGACTGTCATACCATCTCAAAGCATTAGGTTTTGTTGAAGGTCTTTGAAAAAGTCGGTCGCATTTATTTCCTCTTAAATGTTTAAGGTACTTCATGAAAGACTTGACAGGACATAACTCATCTGCAAAGATAAAAAAAAATAATACATGGCTGTGACTTATTAATTTGCATTTTCATTTTTTTCAATGTTAAATATATTGTACATATTTTTTGTAAATACTTCATGATTGTTTTGTTATATATACATGATATATATGTGCCACATTTTACTCTTTTTTTTAAATTTTGGCGATGTCCAAGCTTCAAAACCTACATATAGTTCTTTTTTTTAAGGTTACATTAGTATTTACTTTTTCTTTGTTTTGCAAATTTTACAAATACTTCACTTACCATCTCTTGCATACATTCTACCACTTGCTGTATTTTCATCCTCCTGATGGTTTTTTGTAAGCTCATCTTTAGTCATGTATATGTAAACCTTTCCTTGAGAATCAGAAGTGGCTGCAAAGTCAGATTGCTTCAATTCATGTATATTTTCACGTCCCCTTCTTCCAAAATACAACATCAAGTCTACAAAAACTTTCTCTTGAAGTTTAATATTATTATCATTGTCAAAATATGAATAAAGCTTCTGTAAATCCTCCTTTTCGATAGGTGGGTGATGAGTAATGCCACCTTTACCTTCCCGTTTCAATTCTTTTGTAGCTGCGGCAAAAACTTTGTTAGATTGTCTAAAATCATTGTCATGTATAATGTTCTTTCCATCAACGGAGTTTCCTAGAAATCGGTTTATTCCATGTCGAAGTGAAATAAGACTTGACTTTTTGTACATTTCTCCATTTTCGGTACGAACTTCCGTATAAAATTTTGACAAAATAACATCAAGTTCACTGTTTGGAAGCGTTTCAAATTCTTCCGGTAGATTTTTCTCCCGTAGATATGCGCGGAAAGTACGTACTGCTGTTTCCGTGGCCCTTCTAGTATTTTTAGCATCTTTCTCATACAGAATCTTGTCCAAGGCTTCAGTGTCAATAGTTGCAAAGCGTTTATTAGGAGGCCCAACATTACTTGCTGCCATTTTCAGCCTTTGTTTACAGTTGTCGTCTGACGCAATTTTTAAAGATCGTTTATAAAACACGCTATGATTGGTTGTTACAAATATATTTATCCAATTAAAATAAGTCTTTAATATTTTATTTTGTGGGCGGTGCTAAATCTATTTTTGGGTACACGCTTACAGGACATAATATTTATTCCCCTCGCGTGCATAATTGTGCGGTGGACATAATGTTCTATTTCAGACAGTTTTATATACTCTGAACCAATGAAAACCAAGACATTTTCTAGTCATTTAATAATATATAAATATTACATGTCTGACAGGGTGACACTAAAATTGTCAACTTGAAGAAATACTGTCAACCAAGGCGAAATCCGAGTTTGACAGTATTTTCGAAAGTTGACAATTTTACTGTCACCCTGTCAGACATGTAACATTTATTTTATTATACCAAAATATTATTCAAACAATGAACAACTTTATTCAATAATGGTATTTAATTGATGTAATAATGGTAACAGCAATTTAAATGGTACAGTATAATTTTTCGAACATTCCGTACTTATGGTAGCGGGTGACAGTATTTTTAGCCGGTGACAGTATTTTTCTGTCAGTAAATTTTTTTTGACAGTACTTCACGGTGCCCTATGGAAGATTAACATTGTAAATGAAATTGAGGTATAATAATGTAAACTGTAAAAATAATCAATAGGACAATGCTTACCAGTCACAGAGTTGGTTTAATTTTATCCAGCCATGCCCTTTAAGAAGATATTGCTTTTTAAAGACAATTGTATATTAAAATTCAGTAATTGCCCTTTAACTTAATTTTTTCTCTCCATTATCAATTTAGAGACCAGTTTTATTTTTTTTGCTATGACTATAAATTACAAAAATGATCAAAGATACAAAAACTACAATGTGTGTGATGACACCATGAGGCTATTATATTTTATTCTGCAACTACCATTTCAACATGTACAAACAAATACAACCCTATGAATAAAGCAAAGCATTATTTGTAAATAATGATGTCAGCTCCTGGTACCCTTGACCTTACTTCTAAAGATATTAGTATTCTGTTATGGTTTGTAGAGTTTTGTGGAATACAAGTTTGTTTGTGACGTCAGACTATCACTCAAATATATGCCGAAAATTTCAAGTAAAACAATCAGCTATAAGCTGGTGCACTGTTTTATGTTTTTCATTAGTATAAAATGTATGTTCTGGTTGCAGAAAAAAAAACAATATTTGTACACTGTCAAAAAATATAAAGTTTAATTGTACTTGCCCCTAAATTGGTAATAGAAGTGTTAAGCAGAGTCTCACATTTCTACCTGTTTCTTAGGCTCGTACAAATAAACTGTATATTTCTGACAATGTTCAAATACTGTACATGTCCTTTTAGATAAAACACATTTATTTATTTCACAAGAAATTCCTTTAAGAATTTACCTTTTTTGAAATAGGCAGTACAAGAAACAGTTTGAAGAAAAGAAGATATGGTATGAGCACCGACTTATAGATGACATGGTAGCCTATGCCATGAAGTCAGAAGGAGGCTTCGTCTGGGCATGTAAGAACTACGATGGGGATGTGCAATCCGACTCTGTTGCTCAGGGTTAGTCAATTATGTATAAAGAAATCAAGTTTTGCACCAAGCCAAAAAAACCCACCAAAATTTTACATTAAAAACTTGCATGTCTGTTATTTCACCAGCTGTGTGACTACTTACATATCTGAGATTTCCAAAAGGTCTATGTGATATTTCACTAAGGGCTGTGTGACCTGTTACATATCTGATGTTTTACTGCATCACAACCTTGTAAACAGCTGTACAATATTTAGACACCCAACCATAGAGATTTCAAACTGCTTTCTTTTAATGATCCTACTAAAGGTCAGGGGTTTTCTCTGGGTACTCTTGCTTTCTCCCCCAATAAAAACTGGATGCCATGATATAGCTGAAAAATTGCTGAAATTGGCATTAAACACCATTCAAACAAACTAATAAACAATCTTTTGATGCTATGAATATTTTAATTGTAACGGCTCTGACCAAGCATGATATCTACAGTTATGTATGTCTGGAGTGTTTTGACATTATTTGTTGATTGTAGGATTCGGTTCACTGGGTATGATGACAAGTGTATTGATTTGTCCTGATGGTAAGACAATAGAATCAGAGGCAGCTCATGGCACAGTGACAAGACATTATAGATTTCATCAGCAAGGAAAAGAGACATCCACCAACTCTGTGGGTAAGTGTGTGTTACAAATGAATCGAGATGTAATAAATTGACTGACTTTGCTGCAGCCTTCTGGTAAATAAATTACAATTTATGTCATCCAAAAAAATTATTTTTTCAAGCAGTAAAATATTTCCATAACAACCCAGATAGCAGAGAATTCAGTAGAACAAATAATTGTAACCTTGCTTTTTTTGGCAAGGTTATGAATTTAGTCCCATTACTCTCAATGAGAGGAAGTTAATCACTTTTGATGTCATATATAACCAGTCATATACAATCTTGATATTCAATAGTGTCACTATTTTTGTTGTTGTAGGTTTAAGAAATAGATTATTGCAAGCTGGCTCTATGCGAATTAGAACATGGTCAAACCTTATATTTGTCAATATTTTATACAGAGCAATTCCCTATTTTCGGAATACAAGAGTTACTTTGCATTTGCAAGAGTTGTCTTTCATAACAGCAGGTATCAAGTATTGAACAGATAGGGAAGAATCAAGTTTTTATTTTTTTTAAAGTAATGTCTGTGGACTGACTTTTCCAGTACAACTAAAAAAAATTGCAGAATTAGTTGGCTTATCATAATAAATTTTACCAGATGCTTTGCTATGTGTGAATACAAAAATATTGTAGAAAAACTACTTTTTACCCACAGTAGGCACTATAAAGTACCTGCTCTAAAGAACAGATAACTCTTCAAATGGGAGATAAATCTTGTTTACCGCAAGTAGGGAATAGACAGGTATAAAATGAGGACAAATATTAGGTCTGACCATGTTCTAATTCGCATAGAGCCCAACTGCAATAATCTATTTCGATTCTTATATGACAATTGTTTTGAAATTTCGAATCGGCTCTTAGAGGACACTTTCAGTGGAAATACTGTTTTTTGAAACTTATAAGATATATTCCAAAACAGTATGTTAAATCAAATAAAATTGACATAAACATATATTATCGCTATTTTGCAGTATTTTCCTTTGATCTTTGTGTGCGATATTATTTCATCTCAATCTACTAGCTTGAGATGGGCCCATCTCAGCTCGCTGTCAATACATCGTTAAGTAACACTGTGAGTGTGACGTCACAATGTTACAAAACAGCGATAAACAGATTATTTACGTTTTATGAAACTCGATGCATTGCTGTCGCCCTTTGATGAGATGTGAATGAGAAAATGCATCTCGTTTCAAAAAACGTAAATAACCTATAATTCTCGTTATTTTATTTAATATGCGTACCTTTTAAACAAAAATATTGAGAAATCTTAACGACATTGCATTGTTCCAGTTTGGAATTTTTAGTTAAGCGTAATATAATGTCGGAATTCTAATTGTGGCGTCATATTAATTCCAGTGTAGAATAGTTAAAAAAATAATGTATCGGGAGTAGTAAAATCATATAAATCTCAGAATTCAGAATAAAAATAACTGCATTATTAACACTAAAGATTATTATGGATAACACATCACAAACTACATTTTTTAAGTCAGTTTTTATATTTACACAAAACACACAGCTTACGCATGTTATCTTTTCCAGCCTCGATATTTGCATGGACCCGTGGATTAGCTCACAGAGCAAAGTTGGACAACAATGCTGAATTAGCTAAATTTGCTGAGAGCTTGGAGCTGGCATGTGTTGGTGTTATAGAGGCCGGAAAAATGACAAAAGATTTAGCCATCTGTATCAAAGGCATGGAAAGGTAAATATTGAAACACTTATCAAGTCAGGAATGTATGCTTATACCAATGTTTTAACATTGGAGATGTAAGGAGAATAGTTATTTTTGTCATTGTTTCACAGACAGCAGTCATTTTTGTCATGCTTTCACAGAGAGCAGTCTTTTTCATCAAAGTTGCACAGAGAGCAGTCATTTTTGGCATGGTTGCACTGAAAGCAGTCATTTTTGTCACAGTTTGACAAAGAGCTGTCATTTTTGTTATGGCATTTTAAAAATAATTGCACTAAAAACAGTCAATTTAGGTAAGGTTGCACAGAGAACAGATATTTTTTTTTTTTAAGTTGCATATATAGTGAATGTCTGATAGGGGGAATCAGGGTTCCCAATTTGTTCAGTTTTTCAACCCAGTGCATATAATTGAGGCAATATTTTTTTAACCAGTACCTATATTGTGTGCAATCAACACTTCTTACTTGTTATTTGTTCACACCTGTTGGTCTCTCTGTAGACAATATTTGTCCATGCATGCTATTTGTTGGACAGATTTTGATTTGACTTTACAGGACTTGTAATTGTGCATATTGTTGGCAGACTTTAACCCTGCATGATTTTAAATGAGTTATGTCCCTTTGTTAGTGTTTCTCCACACTATTTCTCTGCTACCTATGGTCTGATTTTGACCAAGACTGGTAAGTATTTAGTCTAGTAATGCATAATCTTGGCATTTTGAGTTTACATACATTATGGTCCTTTCTTATTGATTAAATTTTTTCTGTGCTATTTTTCAGCTACTAATAGTTGTATATTTCTTTATCTTCACAACATTTAGTATGTACATTGCCAAGTTGTACATATAGTTGACATGTCATGTATAACCTGCTTTATTTTAAGTGAGTTATGGACCTTTGTTATATTTATTGAATATATTAAGGTTACAAATACTGTAAAAAAGCTGTATCTTGTATTCATCATCTTCAGTTATAGTTCTTTTTTATTTTGCAGTGTAACCAGGAAAGATTATTTAAACACGTTTGAATTTCTGGATGCTGTAGCAGAAGATTTACAAGGACGTCTGCAGAGTTGACTAGAAGTCAGCAAACTTTAGGTTGTAACAAATATAGGTGAACATTTATCTAATTAATTCATCAATGTCTAGAAAAATATCTCTTGTAGTTGTAATGGGTTACACACATTTTTTCATTGTTTAACTTTAAATTTAAAAATAAATTATTTTGAGAAATTATAAGATATACTTTTTTTTATACTTTTTAAAGTTTTTTTTTCTTTTTAAAGAATTTCTTATTCTGTTGCCTTTGAAATTTGATATAGAACAAATAGGTAATGTTACAGTAAGTTATTTTTGGTCATATGTTATATTTCACAAAAACAGTGTAATTTCCAACATATCTTTTTTTTCAAATGCAGAAAAAGTTTTTTTGAGCACAAAATAAATAAAACAGGAAGCATAATATCTGTTTGTGTTGGGTTATCAATTGTTTGCAGACAGAAAAACATCCATGACATGTTAACAAAACACATTACTTGTATGTGAAATTAGAGGTTCAGTCATTTTATTCACCTTTCCATCTTTTCAAGAACAAATTCTTCTTAGTGTATATGAAACTATCATTGGTGGTCATTTTGAGATAATGTTGATCTATATAATTTTATTAACAGTGTTCATATTGTATCAAAACTATTTTTGTTTATAAACAAAATATGATTGCTAAAAATTATGTGAAAATTCCTAGATGTAAAATCGGCTTGATTTTCTCATAGAATTTGGAAAAAAAGTACTTTTCATATAGAAAATGTTTATTATATATAAATCTATTTAGTTAAAAAAAAATCAGACAGTAAATTTAAAACAGAGGCAAATGTTAAGTCAATAGACAGCTTTTTTAACTGTTTCTTATTGTTAGAAGTGCATGCTGGGTTTTATGCCTTCTTCGGCTATATTTGTATGTACCGTGATACAATTCTTATTTTAGAGACATTTTTATACATTGTATGTTTGGCATTTCTGTATCTTGCTTTGTCATAAGTGTTTTTTACTGGTTATGTGATTTTTGTGATTCCTCAGTATTAACCTGGAAATAATTTGTGATAATTTAAAGTGCAATTTGATTGATTGTATATGGCAACTAAACATTTATAATTATTTATATTGGAATGCATCATATCAAAACACTTTTATAAAACATTTAATCAGTAATATCAAAAATATTAAAAGTTTAAAATTGCTAGAAATTGACTTTTCCAGCTTTTTCTTTCTTGCTTTTTAGCAATATTATGAAAATAAAAAATGCATTTAAATTATGTTTACATTTGTTAACATAAAGAAAGTTAATTTAAATTGGTAATGATATATTAAAAACACTCTTTATAGTTCATGTAGTACAACTAATTTGATATAAGCTTATCTGTATGTTACACAGAGATTTTGACCCATGACACAGTTGTGTGCCTTATATAAAAAGCAATGTGTGGTTTCTTTTTTAAGTTCATATATTGGTTTAATGTATGTTTTTAGACAGTTTATTTATACAAAGTTTTTGATATTAGGTTGTTTTCATGTTCCCACCAACCCAAGACAGAAATTTTTAACATTCCCTTTCTATAAAAACCAATTTTCTTACAATACAAATGATTTTTGGCATATTGTTGAGATGTATATTAAACATTTGTATTATAAATTGTTTTTATAATATTTTTATTTATGGAAATTATAATAGTAATTGATGCATTAGTCATTAACCTGATTAATGATTTCATGTTTTTTTGTTTTTAAATATTACATTTGTTACCTAATAGTCATTCCATCTTAATTTTAAATCAGGATCTTTCATAGGGCAGTTGCTTTTTGATTTACACATATTTGAGGAATGGTGGAAAGCATTTTAAGGATTTTAAAATTTACTAAATACAATCTTATATATAATGTATATATTAAAATCAATTCATTACAATTAAACAAAAACACTGGATTTTTTGTGTTCAGTATGTTTATGACAACAGGGACCTTCTTTTGTCAGCCCAACTTTGTGCAGTAACAATATTGTTTTCCAAGAAATCATTTTAAAATGCTTAAAATTTTACTAAGAGTAGGGTTATGTTATCCCGATTGATAAAAAAAAAAAATATCACCTGGGACATTTTAGAACCAAAGGTGACCTTTCTTGTCACAAAATAGAGCTATGGTTTAGCTAATGTTGTCTTAGAAGGAAACATACATGGTTGTCAGACACTTT
The DNA here is from genome assembly GCA_944474755.1 of Limnoperna fortunei. Classification (NCBI taxonomy): domain Eukaryota; kingdom Metazoa; phylum Mollusca; class Bivalvia; order Mytilida; family Modiolidae; genus Limnoperna; species Limnoperna fortunei. The sequence goes on from OX104120.1 coordinate 69,352,989, forward strand.
ATCAAGATTTGAACTTGAGTAACACATGACATGTGACTACAGGTGATGACCCCAAATCTTCACAACTGAGCGTTTCAATGTTTTTGCCCATAACCTTTCTGTAACTGTCAATCAGAATTATGCCCCTAAATAGATCAGTATTTCTTTTTGCTAAAAACATGAAAAAGGTGCATCTTTGAGTGACAAACTTTTTTTGTGATTTTACTTTTAATGTACTGGTATCTTTTATGGTTTCAAATTTTGACCTAAACACCATTCTCAAGGTCATGTCTAAGAATGGCCAGTTTAAGACCCTGTATCTGTAAAACTTACAGTTAGCAATTTTTGACTATTAAGAAAGTAGTCCAATATTTCTAATAGCATTACTTGTATATACTCTTAAATGTATCAAAGTTGTCTATGCTTGACCTTGACATTTTCCACTTGTTTTGAATCTATTACACTTTCTTACTTGTCATTGATAGATTGTAATAAGATTTTCAGTGTTTTGGGAAATTTATCCTGAATGAAAAATGTTGAGGTGTCCATTTTCCTAGCATCAAATAGTTCTTGGTTGTCACAAACATCAAAACATTCTGTCAGTAGATGTACATGGTTTTTCATGTGAGTTTAATTGTTTGATTGTATGTATTGTATGGTATGTGATTTACATGTAGTAATTTAATCAAATGACTGGAATAATTGCAATAAAATCTGATACAGTGGTCAATCTGTGTCTTATTGAACAATGGACAGTACGGTATCATACACGGGTCAATCTGTGTGTTATTGAACAATGGACAGTACGGTGTTATCTTTTAATAAAACAGGGCAATGAAATGATTCCCAGGTCTTGTCACCTAACCTGTCGGAGGGAGGTGGCTCGGTGGCGACCTCTGAATATGGGTTAGTCATGTTATAGTGATGTCACATTTCATTCATCACCATCGCTTTCCTATAGAATCATTGGTTATACCATTCATTCCGACGTCAAAAAGTAATTGGGAAAAAGTACATCTTGTATCCTCTTGGGAAAAAGTACATCTTGTATCCTCTTGGGAAAAAGTACATCTTGTATCCTCTATATAGATGAAACAAGGTTTTGTATCACATAGGTAATTGCTAATTTTTCAGATTTTGATAAAATACATACTTAATTTTAGATAAATATCACCGGGGAAAAAAATCCATGCACTTCTTTGAAGTCCTTGATAAGTTTAATCTCAATTCTGTTAGTATTGGGTATTGTAATAAAACTTTAACTTAAATTAAATTATAATTTAATCTTTTATTTTATTTTATAATTCCATATCTTTTGACTTTGAGACTTTCCTTTATTATCAGATATGTATCTGAATTCCTTTTTTCTTTGAGTTTTTATATAATTAAGACATAGTTATTTACCTGGTTTTATAATTTTATTTTCATGTAAAAAACATTACCTTGGTTTAATTGTCTCCTGTGGTCATGTTCACCTTACATCAAGGTTAAATTTCAGGTAATTAACAACCCATTAACAATTAAACTAGAGGTTCCCAGGAGCCTGTATCATTAACCTGAACATGAAACCAATTCAACAACTATGCAATTCATCTTTATTCAGTGTTTCATTATTCACCAATACTCATTTGGCAGATCTTGATTAGCTGGATAAATAATTTTGTATGGAAAAGATTTTTTCTAGCTCTTATGTTTTTCAGGTTACCGAGGAAAAATGAAAAATAGAGTCTTGCAGAGCTTTTAATGCTTAGGAGGGAGGTTCACTTCAAATTTTCTGTCTCTGTTTAACTTTTTTAACTTATCTGTTAAAAACTATTTTGACCCACTGCCCAACCCTTTCTATTTTGAGTAATGTTCGAGGACATGATTTGCACAATTTTGGTAGAGGACATCCTAAAGATGGTGTGTGCAATGTTTCAAAGCAGTCCTTTCATTGGTTTAAGAGGAGAAGATTTTTTTAAAATCAATTAAAACAGATTTAAAATCCGTTCAAGGGGAATAACTCCTAAACGGTTCATCAGACAATCTTGACCCTTGTAGAGCAGAACAATTGAGCAATTCTAACTTTTTCTCTAGTTCTAATAATTTTCAAGATTTTGAGGCAAAAATGGCTCAAATCATCAATTTGGTTGATTAAAGGACAATAACTCCTACAACGGGTCGTCATACGACTTCAACCCAAATGGAGTTTTTTGTAGAGCTTTTGATGCTGAAGTTCAGTTTTCCTGTATCTTGAGCGATATTGGAGAAGATGATTTTTAAAGACAGTGACGAGCACGGACGTCAAGTGACCATTCTGGTCTGGTGAGCCTAAAATGGATATTTAATATACAACTAACTATATCACTGACCACAGATAAATATCAAAAGCTAGAGTTTGGGATTTCAAATCATCAGTATCACCATACATCCAGTTTTTATTGGGTGAGGAAGCCAGAGAAATCCTGATCATCAGTAGATTACTACCTAAACCACTTGCCCACCGAGGCCAAACAAACCTGTGAGCTACTGCTCACTTAGTATACCCCTGCTATTCACATCATTGAATTGACCAAGTCTGGAAACAGGAAGTAGATATGTTTTGTTTGTTTGAATGGTGTTTTAACGCCACTTTCAGCAATTTTTCTGCTATGGCATCCAGTTTTTATTGGGGGAGGAAGCTGGAGTACCCAGAGAGAACCCCGACCTGCGATAGGAAAACTGGCAATCCTTGTCAATTAAGATTGGAGTCGAGTACACCCTGGCTGCAGTGTTGACAGACCACGTGTTCAATAGTAGACGAACTGCCTTAACCACTTGGCCAATGAGGCCCCTGGAAGTAGATATGGGACATACCTGAAATCGGTACTGGCAATATAGGACCACATGGTAAGGTCAAATTTCAATTGGTTGTGAAGGACACAGAAAAAATTTCAAGATGTTGTGATAAGTAGTTGGAAGGATGGAAAGGGGTAAACCAGTATATCCTCTTCTAGCCCGACACAGAATATGTAATAGATAACTGCAACAGAAAAAATCCATAATGGTATTTAATTGGTTCACTACTTCACTGTACACATAATGAAGTCTTCTGATTTATATACAATAAAACATATTACTTAGAATAATTGTAATTGAATCCATTTCACATATATCACAGTAACGGCACATACTAAGTTTAGGATCTGTGTGTCCTGAATCCATTTCACATATATCACAGTAACTATTGGCACATACTATCCATATAGATCTGTCTGACTTGAAGTTACTTTCCTTCAGTATATGCAGTATGTATTTCAAGCAAGTGTACTGTATGGAACTACAACTGGAATATTTTATTGGGGCAGGCAGGGATAAGAACTTGCTCAACAGCAGCCAATGCTTCATTAAAGCTGCCTTCAGTTTTTGGAATTAAAGTTTTGTAAGGAAACTTAATTACACAAGACACTGGACAATTAGTTATGTGAGATAACCTAGATATGCAAAGAGAGGCAAAAGCTGTTATCCATTTTATAAAACCAAACAAAAATCTCTAAGTGCTGGCAGTCTGACATTCAACTCGTTCAGAAGACTCGTATCAAATGAAAAGTTTCACTGCAGTGTAGTATTACAAACACATTTGAACATAGTGTTGTATGTAAAAGTCATACACATGTTTGATTGCAATGGAGTAGTTACAAGTCATTGTACCACAATGTTGTGTATTTATAAGTCATTACAATGCACGGAAAATACAATTATTGAGAGAACAAAATTTAACTGATTTCTTTTTAAAAGAGTCAAAAGGGGAGATTACTCAAGAAACTCATCTGACATATAATTTAATCAAAAATTTACACAAAATAATGCTGTATTTAAGCATTTCTAAAAATGGATTCAGACCCATGTATGTCACTACCAAGATGTACAGCACTGTTTTTAGACAAACCATCACTTTATTCGTATTTCCAAATCCACATAATGCATTATATAATAAGTATATTTCATAAACTATGAATTGCCAATGTCTACAATATCATTAACATAATTAAAAATTAAAAATAATTGATAACAAAATATGCTAAAAATGTACATACAAAAACATATGTATATAACAAACACAGAAGCACATTCACTGTACAAGCATCATACTAACAATCACACTTTTATTGTAAACAAATATAAATATACCTTTGTTACTGTCAATAGATGTCTGATCATAAAGAATGTTTGTTTGTTTGTTTGTTTGAATGGTGTTTTCAGCAATTTTTCAGCTATTTCATGGCGTCCAGTTTTTATTGGGGGAGGAAGCCGGAGTACCCGGAGATAACCCCCGACCTGCGGTAGGAAAACTGGCAATCCCTGTCAATTAAGATTGTAGTCAAGTACACCCTGCCTGCAGTGAGAATCGAACCCGCAATCTCAGTGTTTACAGACCACATGATCAATAGTATACAAACTACCTTGACCACTCTGCCACCGAGGCCCCTCATAAAGAATGCAATGCCTCTCTACACTACAGATACAGAGTTCCTACAAGGGTAGTCAACAAACTGATCACGATCATATCCACTGCTGAAAATGTCATCAAGTCCATTAAAGCCAATAAATAAGTGATTAAACACCACAGATGTAGTCAAATATGTAGCAAGATTGCTATAAATAGCACAGAGAAAAGATGAGGTGGATGTTGCTATTTCCACTGCTGTGGACAGTCCACAAATGTGCAAGCTACCTTGATCTCTAATTTTGTAAAAATAATGAACATTAATGCATATTTGGTTTCTTGTTCATTAGATTATGCTTATTATAAAAAATGCCATATATACTTCAAAGCAGGAGCAGTGAGCAGAGTATACAGAAGTTGTGCCAACGATGAGTAGAGTATAGAGAAGTGTCCAATGATGAGCATAGAGAAGTTGAGCCCACCGTCAGTACAGACACCAGTATACAAAAGACATCATTTTATTTCATTGAGTGATAACACAATATATACCATGCTAAGTACACAATTTGTTATCACTCGATAGATAATTTTTTAAAAATATTTAATACTTATAAATTCAAACACTATAAACTCTAAAATTTAATTTGTGTAAGTCTACATTTGTATAAAACAAATCAACACACAAACTGTTAAGGAGTTAATAAGTTTTGTCACAGTAAATATTTTTTCCATTCTTTTCTGGCCAATCAAAAGTCTGTATTCTTATACATTTTTTTTATTTATAGAAAACATTTGAATAAATCTAAGTAACTTTAAAACTTATTTTGATGGTTTCCTGTAATCACTGTATGTTTTCATGGTTACAGTCAGTACATGTACATTTAATATGATTGTCTGGTAACTGTTTGACATGATTATAATTCACATTTTCATGATACAGTTGGTGAAATAAATTTCAGGAAGTACCGTATAATTGTTTTTTTTAGCGGTGAATAAATTTTCGCCGTACAAGTTGGTACGAGAAAAAAAACATGTGAAATATTAGGAGTTCTTCATTCTGATTTTTACATACCACAAAAATTATATTGAAATAAATAAAATCAGTTTTTTTACAAAAACGCTAAATTTTACAGACCTGAAAAAACCACTTATACAGTAGTCTTGTGAAATTTATGTTCTGCACGTAATCTAAAGAGCTTGCCATTTAACAAAAAAACTACATATACAACTGTATTAAATACATTTATGATGTAGATTTTAAAAAGCAAATTAGAACTTGATTCTTTATAGCTACTTATGCTAGAAATTCCATCCAAACATAATTAATTCTGAATGTTCGGTTTATGTGTGATTGATTTACTAGGTGATTGTCCATGGAGAAGTATTACAGTTACAATGAGTCAACAAATAATAAATGATGGACTACAACAAGCCTACTCTTATAGACATCTACACTTAGTCTGCAAGGAGAGTGGTAATATCCAAACAAGTCACCAAGTTTTTCATATTATGACCTGACAATTCCACAACAGTAGAGGATCCACTACCTGGGACACTGGGCAGCACTAGTACCCTCCCAGAATGGTCCTGGGGACACTCGGCAGCACTAGTACCCTCCCAGAATGGTCCTGGGGACACTGGGCACTACCCTCTCAGTATGGTCCTGGGGACACTGGGCAGCACTAGTACCCTCCCAGTATGGTCCTGGGGACACTGGGCAGTACCCTCCCAGAATGGTCCCGAGGACACTGAGCAGCATTAGTACTCCCAGTATCATACTAGTGGTAACTAACTCCTTTATGTTCCTTGCTGTGGGTTTATGGTTTAATTTATACCAAACCTTTAAATATTCAACAGATCCAAATAAATATAATCAGAAGGTTAATTACTGATGCCCAATGGTTCTTAAGACTTAGATTTAGTCAATATAAACAACAACAACAAATGAATAATGCATGGTCCTTCTCTGATAAAGAAACTGAATGTTAAATAAGTGTGCATCTCAAATATGGTTTATTAGTTTCCCCAAAAATTCAGCCCAAATATAGCAGTAGCCAAAATATGTTGAAATATTACTAAAAACTGTTTTCATTAAAGATCTGTTGACACACTTCCAAAAATCATTTAAGAGAGGAATCTAATCCAACATCAATCTGACTACTAATAATAGTAACACGATTTAACAAAAATATATTAGGAAAAACAAAAAAATATTTAAAATCTTCAGATGAATCAGATGAAAAATAAAAATGCTACACTCACATTAAAATGTTTTGTCTTCTTTATCTTAAATGGTAGGGACCAGGATACCATTACCAAACCTATTGGAGCCCAAAACTATGATGTCAACCCTGAGCCCAATGAAAATAGATCTATGCTGTCAATGCTGTCCAATGAAAATCCTTCTAACAGGCCGATATTATATTTAAATCTTTGTCAGAAATTAATATTATATAATTGGACAGATTTGTTGTTTTTAATTTTATAAGCAACTTTAATGTTAAGTTTCACCTAATTCACAAAATTCACTGTTTATCTGGGGAGGAAGCCAGAGAATCCATTGTGACCTCAGAGGATCCAGAAAACCCTTGATATCTCCAACAGAGGAAGCCAGAGAACCCATTGAAAGATTAAAAAAAAAGAATTCCAGGGAACCCAGAGATGCCTCCAACAGAGGAAGGCAGAGAAACCCAGTGAGACCTCCAATAGAGGAAGGTAGAGAACCCAGTGATACCTCCAACAGAGGATGTCAGAGAACCCAGTGATACCTCCAACAGAGGATGTCAGAGAACCCAGTGATACCTTCAACAGAGGAAGCGAGAGAACCCAGTGATACCTCCAACAGAGGAAGCCAGAGAACCCAGTAATACCTCCAACAGAGGAAGGTAGAGAACCCAGTGATACCTCCAACAGAGCAAGCCAGAGAACCCAATGAGACCTCTAACTGGGGGAGCCAGAGAACCCAGTGATACCTCCAACAGGGGAAGCCAGAGAACCCAGTGATACCTCCAACAGAGCAATCCAGAGAACCCAATGAGACCTCTAACTGGGGGAGCCAGAGAACCCAATGAGACCTCTAACTGGGGGAGCCAGAGAACCCAGTAATACCTCCAACAGGGGAAGCCAGAGAACCCAGTGATACCTCCAACAGAGCAAGCCAGAGAACCCAATGAGACCTCTAACTGGGGGAGCCAGAGAACCCAATGAGACCTCCAACAGAGGAAGCCAGAGAACCCAGTGATACCTCCAACAGGGGAAGCCAGAGAACCCAGTGATACCTCCAACAGAGCAAGCTAGAGAACCCAATAAGACCTCTAACTGGGGGAGCCAGAGAACCCAGTGATACCTCCAACAGAGCAAGCCAGAGAACCCAATGAGACCTCTAACTGGGGGAGCCAGAGAACCCAGTGATACCTCCAACAGAGGAAGGTAGAGAACCCAGTGATACCTCCAACAGAGCAAGCCAGAGAACCCAATGAGACCTCTAACTGGGGGAGCCAGAGAACCCAATGAGACCTCTAACTGGGGGAGCCAGAGAACCCAATGAGACCTCCAACAGAGGAAGCCAGAGAACCCAGTGATACCTCCAACAGAGGAAGCCAGAGAACCCAGTAATACCTCCAACAGAGGATGTCAGAGAACCCAGTGAGACCTCTAACTGGGGGAGCCAGAGAACCCAGTGATACCTCCAACAGGGGAAGCCAGAGAACCCAGTGATACCTCCAACAGGGGAAGCCAGAGAACCCAGTGATACCTCCAACAGAGGAAGGTAGAGAACCCAGTGATACCTCCAACAGTGATACCTCCTTGAGAGGATGTCAGAGAACCCAGTGATACCTCCTTGAGAGGATGTCAGAGAACCCAGTGATACCTCCTTGAGAGGATGTCAGAGAACCCAGTGATACCTGCAAGAGAGGAAACCTGAGAGATCCCCACCCAATGGATGTAAAAGAAGCTAATTATTTTAATGTGAATCACACCTTGACAACCCCAGTGTTTACAAGATGGTTGGAAATAAATCCACGGATGACCGAGTGAGAATTTATAGAATCAGACCTGAACAATCAACAATGAAGACAAATCAGCTGAAGATATAAACTAAGTACATACAATTATTATTTGTATCAAAACAAAATCAAATGTCAGATAATTTTAACATTCCTCCATACACGTATTTCCGGTTAATATTCAGCAATGTAAAACAATCAATACATGTATTCGGATCACAGTCCAATAAATAATTTATTTAAATAAATTAATTTAAAAATGCAAAACATTGACAGTAAGACATTAAACATTTTATGGGACTATTTGTTACTTTACATAAAACATAATTTTAATAGCATTCACTATACCTTGATAATCATCCACAACAAATCACATGTGTTTGGGGTTAGTTCATTAACAAGTAAATAGGATAGTAGAACAGAATTTAAAAAAAAGTGGTGGGCCCAAAATAAATTTTTCAACATAAAAAAATTTCTCCAGACCTACACTAGACTTTTTAATGATCTAGTCTATAAATCATGTGTACATGTATATCATTTTATACTTATAGACTAATATATTATCTAATCCATAAATTGGCCTGGGTATCATTGTGAGACCCCCATATCATGGGTCGAGGGATGATACCAAGGACAATATGGATTAGCCGATATATTCATCTTTTTATCATATACTTCTGGCAATTAGGATAATAGACTTAAATGAGTACAATTAACAATTACATTATGTTGCAACAAATAATGAAGATTTGAAACAAATTTGTATGCATCTCGATCATAAACAAATGGATAATGCTCTGATGTTGGCATTGCATATATTGATGCAGACCTACTGAAAGTAAAATGCATTCATAAGCCAAATACGTAATTTTTGCACGAGATGCACCTAATATATGGTTATCAGACTGGGGTGTTCAAATACAGGTCAGTCATTTCTGGTCATACACAATATGCATAAGTCCTATTATTAAGCCGTAAGTATATAATAATTGTTGTTAATCATTCATCATATAGTACTCTATAAGGTATTCAGGGTAAGCCTGAGCACTATCAAATATAACAAATATTTTAGGTTCATGTATGTGATCAACACAAGAGTCATAACACTTTCCATACATGTCCTCATCAGGAAATAATGGAGGAGGTTTCCTCCAGCTTTCATTTCCTCCTGTGAACCGGCCAACAAGCACACGACTTAGGATCATTTTATGGGTGGGTTTTTCTTCCTGCTTTGTTACTGGTGTCAACATATCACTGTAACCTGGAGACAAGTTTTGATTAGTTGGTGGATACAAGACTTGTGGTTGTCCATAGCAACTCTGACTATTGTGAAAGGTTGGAGCATTCTGGGTAACATTGTTTCCTTGGGAATTTATAATGACAGTTTTTGCTACAGAAGTTTGACATGTTGGTTGTATGTAACCTCCTTGCACATTAGATCCACCATTTTGATTGGATGTTGACTGACCACACGATACCTGCCTATTGGCTGTTGTATTTTGTCCATAACACTGTGTGTTCATTACCCCCTGAGAGTTCACTATAACTGAGGGCTGTCCTATAGCACCATTACTTGGAGTAGATTGTTGTGGACCATTGAATAATATACATCCAGATGGCGTGGTAGTCCCAATGATAAATGAAGGTGCTGGGGAGGACTGTGGTGGACCTATATAAAATGTATGGTTTGGCCCTAATAAAGGTGGAGGCTGCAGGAGTTGCATACTGATCATTCTACTTTGGAAGCCAGAATGTGCTGGTGGTGGTTTGTATACAAAGGGTCCCTGTCGTGGCCTTACAGTCCTCCAACCACGTCTGTTTCCTTTGTCTGTGTACTGGTGAGAATAACTAGAATTAACAGCAAAATAAGAACCTGAAAAAAACATAAAAATTGCATCAAATAATGAAACAGTAGAAAAGATCTCATGTTGTGTATCAAGTTTTATGAAGACGTGAAGCCATCTTCCAAAACCAAAAAAGATAACCTAAGGAGAGACAGGTGGAAAAATGAATAGACTGAAAATCTATATGAGCCCAACCTATTTGTTAGAGAGACTTAAAGAAACTATATGATTATTTACACCCGACAAAAACCAGAGGCTCTCAAAACAAGAGCTCATCTGATTAATATACATATGCAATGAAGAAGATATTGAACATTTTCCAACAGGGTCCTATGTTAGTTAAGTCATACTGTGCTTGTTATTTTAAAAGTAGCAAGAAAAAAAGCCCTTTTAAACTGTTATCATAGCAGCTCCACTTGTATTAAAACAGGACCATCTAAAAACACTCATAAACAGTATGGTTTTCATTAAGTTTTGCAGCACCTGGATATTTGCAAATAGGACTTATGTTGAAATAAGTTTTAAATCTTTAATCAGAATAAAGACCAACTTTTTAGAAGACCATCCTTAGAACATTTCGACAAGCTTGGTTTCAATTAGTTTAGACAAGGGTATCAAAAAGTAAACTTATATTAAGATGTAGATAATGTAAGCAAAGTGATGACGATTGAGCACCTTCTGGTTTGGTACCATAATTGTTTATTTATAAAAAGTAAAACAGAAATAGACATGTTACCATGGCTACAATGACATGAATCACCTGTTTAGTAAATTGAGCATTTCAAACTTAACATACATATATAAGTACATTATATGTTATTCCGGTCTTAGACAGGGCATATAATGTCACATTCACGGCTTAGGATTTATATTCCATGAGCCGAAGGCGAATGGAATATACGTCCTAAGCCGTGAATGTGACATTATATACCCTGTCTAAGACCGGAATAACTATTATATTATGGCTCACATCTTAAATTAGAAATATTTACGTGAAAAACAAATATTTAAGATAGGTCTATGTAGAGTAAATTTTTTTGGAGACGGGATAAAGTTATCCGTATTTGTTTGGAAAATATACGTTTTAAGTGAACGCATAATATTTTAAAAAAAAATGCATTTTTATTTATAGTTTTTATAACACAAAATTACACTCTGGAATTGGGCAAATTACGTTATTATTGATAAAATCTAAATATATTCAATAAATATTGTCCCTTAGGGCACCCCATCATTACTTTTATGACGCTTAGACGATCGAGGCCCATTCGGGATTTATAACTAAAGTTTATATAAAAACAAACTATTTTTGTTGAACATTAAATTAATAAAAATAAGAAAAAATATAATTACATATTAAATAACAGCGAAAATTTTTCTTTTTTAAATATTAATCGTCTTCTGTTCAATAAATAACCCAATTGTATCCTTAAACTGGGAAGTGTCAAGGTAAAAGTTTGCGAAGCACCAAATTCAATATCGGTGGAGCTTGTATTGGTTTTGATTGATGTGTGAATGTCGACGTTGATACGTGAATTAAAATTAAAAAAAACTAGTTATCAATTGACGGTAATGTCACTTTGATGCCATTTAAATGAATACCATTCGATTTTGGGCGATGGAAATCAAAATGAATATCAACGGATTTTGACTGAAGAGTGCATGATGATGCCGTGCAGGTACATGTTTATTAACTTTTAGTGCGCTTGAGATCAAGGTTCTCGTTTGTTGTTTTGTACATTGACACAGTTTTATAGAGGACACAAAAAAATCATACAGGATTTGTGACCTGAGACTGACATTATTGACCCAGAACCCCCCCCCCCCTTTTCCGTGCCTTCTATCGCTGATATTTGAGTAGATTTGTTTCTTAATTTACATCCCTTCTGTTATTTAAACAAATATATTACATATCATTTTTTAATTTACGTCGTTTAAAATATGTTCGGGTTTGACATTGTTTCATTTTGTTACTTTTTCAATCGAAGCGGAACGAAGGCGGCCATGATGATTTGTTTTTCCAGGGGCCCCATACGGGGGATAAAATATGCTTTATGTATACGGCTGTAGACGTATACATAGCCTGATGTATACGGCTTGCTAACCAATCAAAATGGAAGGTTTTTATGTGAGCTATAATATTATGCATATATACCAGTATATATCCTTGAACAAAATTTAGTCAGAGTGGTATATATATATATATATATATATATATATATATATATATATATCGTCAACATCGTCAACAGAAGAACTACGTTTCATGAAAGTGAACAAACATTTCCACGAATGTTCAAACGGAAAATTTAACATTTTCCCATTATATAAAGTTTTGGAAGACAAACAATCTCTGCGTGATGAAAAGGAAATACATTTTATACGTAGTTTAAAGCCACACTTAAATGGCTAGATGTTTATTGCCAATTAACTGTTATTAATAGCAACTGATTAACTTATAATTAATTAATATAAACGCATTGTTTGTTTATGCGACGTTATGAACGTTATTTTCCCGAACTTTTAATCACATTATCACGTCATCTTTGTATCTTACGTTTATGTAAACAATATTTGTAAACATATTGTCGCCTGAAGAGCTGCAGGAAGCAGTGAAAGTACTAGCGATGTAATACAATATACAGATTTTTTCATGTGATTTTATTCTTTATTCATATTAATGCCGTCTTGTGGACTTTATCTTGTTTTACTATATATATATATATATTTTTTTTAAATTATAAATACTAACCTTGACCATATAAGGTACCATTTTTTCCACAAACCCTCCAATCAAATCCTTTCTTACAAATACATTCAACAACAGAAGACTGAGTTCCATGGAAAAGTCGTCGTTCTTCAACATCTATTCCATCATTCTCTTGAATCATCTCAGATCTTTTTCTAGAAAAGAAAGAATTAAAGTTTGTATTTGCATAAAAAAACAATGTCTCCCCCTGTTCCCACATGTGGATTTTCAGCAAAGTCCTATATCTCCAACAAAATTCCCTGATAATATGCACATCTAAATAGGATACCAAGTTTCGTAAAATTTGGTGCAGTAGTTTCAGAGGAGTTGAGTGGAAACCATGATTTGTGAGAATTTCTGGAAAACTTTTTAGTTCAAAGGGCCATAACTGTCACACAATTTTGAGGACCAGAATTTCCTGGTAATATGCACAACTACATATGGTGTACTTGTTACACAGCAAGTTTCGTAAAAATTTGGTGGAGTAGTTTCAGGAGTAACTTTGTGATGGACAGACGGACAGTAGAAAAATAGTAAAGGGGGGGGGAATACATAAAACCTTTGATGTTATCGACAAATAATGAACAATCAATAGCTATGCCAGGAACTTAACACTTCATGGATGCATAAATCTATCTGCACTGATGAGGCAAAATCACATCTATGAATATCCACAGTTCCCCAAAATTTCAAGAAAAATGATGAATGATTTGTAGGCCTTTCCTAGCTGATAATTTTGCAATTTACAGTTTCACTCCAATTATTAAGGCATTTACACATGTAAGTTAAAAGCCAAAAACTACAAATTTTACCAAAAAATTATTTAAGATAAGGAATCATTGGTACAATTTCCAGACAAAAAAATGATTTGTAGGCCTTTTGATTCTGATTATTTTTCCTACCTTTACTCTAGGTATTAGTTTTTAATTTCTAAGGCAAACTGGCCATTTGGTCTAAAATCAATATAAAAGGGCAATAACTCCTATAAGGATTCATCTCACAACTTCAGACCATATGTGAATTATAGGACTTCTATTGCTAATCATTTCACTCTAGCTGTTACAGTTTTTAGGTATCAGGACAAAGACTGAAAAATTTATTTAAAAAAAGGGGCAATAACTCCTAAAAGAAGTGGTCTGACAATTTTGAATTAACTGTATGTTTTGTAGGCATATGTGTGCTGATCATTTAAGTAGTGAACAATGTCAATTAAACTCTTATATTTTTCATGTTATTTTGAAAAAAACTGAATATTTTGTCAAAAATTGCAACTGAAGTGCAATAACTCCTACACTGTAAGTCATTATATAACTTTAAACTAACATCAACTATTGTGAGAGCTTAAGGTCTAATCAATCTGAGGTAACTGTTTCTCTGTAGCTATTATAATTATTGAGATATTGATCAAAAACTTGTGTTGACACCAATGTTCTATTGTTAGTAACAGTGGCCATCTCTGTCCCTTGATTAAATCCTTGTTTACAACTAGGTACCCTAAGGATGAATGTGGACAAGTTTGTAAAAATAGGCCAGGTGATCTCAGAGACGATTTTTGTAAAAGTTTACGATGGACAGAGGACAGAGACCAAGTGATGAGAATAGTTCACATTGACATATGGTACAGGTGAGCAAAAAGATAAACAAAATTGAATAGTAGCTTGCATCAATTAAAATAAATACTTCCCAAAACATTCAATAAAATTAAGGTATCTGGACCACAATTGAACACGTGATAATATTTGGTGTCCCCGATGTCCATTGTTTTTCAATGGAAGAGACCTCGGTAATGTTCGGTAAACATCGGAAATACTATGAGTTACTAACATTTTTTGATCAAAACTGTTAAAATTGACTCAATGTACAACAATATTTTTAATTTATATTATTAATTAGCAATTCCTTGAATTAACCAGAGGCTCTTGAAAGCCTGTATCGCTCACCTGATTTTATAGGCAATCAATGTTGCATTTCCCTGATGTTAAACGAAGTCCTGTAATTTTCAATAATCTTTAAAGGGAAACTTCGCGAAAAAATAAAAATTTGATATGTTATTCTTCAACTAAAAAGAAACACATTTGCCTCTTGATGTTTTATTATATTTTTAGTGGTTAAGTTTCTGCATGGAATTTATCATGTAAAAAATGCACTTATGGAGGTCCGCCATCTTGTCACCATCTCGTCACTAGATGGCGATACTAGACATCCAAGTACCTTAAAAGTCGTCAAATGATAATAATGCGAAACGGTCAATAAGAGAAGGTTGTACTATAAGACAAGGTTGTGGAAAGATTACGTTTCGTCTTCCTGATCTATATATAAGCAAAAAACCGACTTGTGTAACAAGTAGTTAATCAATTTAAAGACTTCTACTTAAAGATTATTTCCACAGCAGCCACAACGGTAAACGGAAAGAAAGTAACAGGAAAAAAGTCACAGTTTTGATAGGAAAAAAAGTCCATAAATATTAAATAAATTGAAAATTATTCGTATTATTATTATTTTCAACTTAATCAGATTAAGCAACTTATTGAACGAAACTTTTGCGAAGTTGACTATCTAAGAAATAGCGGTCATTAAATGAAATATTTTTAAATACTCGGGTTTTCGCGCATCAAAATTTCACTTCACGTTTAGTACATTTATAATTATTATTATTGTTATTTGAGTTAACGTGCAAGTTTTACGTTTCCTCTGACATCTAAAGGTATTCGAAATCTTATATACATCCTGTGTTCTGACACTTCGGTGTATTCAAATCATACCTGTCCTTGGCAGGAGGGGGTGTGCCTTTCTAATTTCGAATTACATGATTAACCTTTAATCTGGTTAGCTTTTGAAAAATTCCGAATATTCATACTTCAAAGTCGGCGTCAAATGATCTAGTAATTGCAATAAACATCCTGTTT
The DNA here is from genome assembly GCA_944474755.1 of Limnoperna fortunei. Classification (NCBI taxonomy): domain Eukaryota; kingdom Metazoa; phylum Mollusca; class Bivalvia; order Mytilida; family Modiolidae; genus Limnoperna; species Limnoperna fortunei. The sequence continues at coordinate 69,368,879 of OX104120.1, forward strand.
GTGTACCTGCTAATTCTGTTAATTACCCTTCATAAACGAGCAATGATTTACCTGTAACATTTTCACGTCCAGGTACAACTGCCGTTTCAAGACGTGCAAAATCAACGGAATTTATTTTATATATAAAAATAATCATATAAATATATCTTATATTACAATTACTATTTAGGTAAATTATATCCGAGTTAAATAGAGACAGGTTAAAATTTGTGTCTAAAAATACTTGTATTAAAACAAAGATCATTAAAACATTAAATCGTATTTGGTAATCTCATGTTGTCAACCGGTCATTAGTCATCGCCACAGTTTATATATTCTTCAAAGAGCTAAGGCAGAAAAACATATTTTTAAACTGGATTATTTATCATATTTACTGGATAATTACATTTATCACGTCACAAACGCAGTCACGTGATAAAATACTGTCAATATGGCGGCCCCCATATACAAAATTTTACCACCTTTAATCCACTCTAGAAGCGTAATGGTAAAGAATACAATAAAACATCAAAAGGCAATTATATTTCTTTTTATTTGAAGAATAATATATCAAATTTTCATTTTTTCGCGAAGTTTCCCTTTAAAGAGGACAATCCAAACAATATTGCTAGAAAGTTTTGTTTCCATTGGTTAACTAGAGAAGAAGAATTTTTTTAAATTTGCCCATAGGGTCCTATATTAAACAAAGTAATCGATGTAATGCTGTGGTGGCCATTTTGATGTTCCTATTGGCATAAAAAACATAAACTTCACAGAGGACATCCAAACAATATTGCTAGTAAGTTTTGGTTTCCATTAGTTAACCAGTTTTAGAGAAGAAGCCTTTGAAAAATTTTTCCCATATGGTAGATATGTTAAACTAAGTCTTGCGGTGGTGGCCTTTTGATTTTCCAATTGGCATAAAAAATACAAACTTTATAAAGGACCATCTAAAATAATATTGGTAGTAAGTTTTGTTTCGATTGGTTAATCAGTTTCAGAGTAGAAACCTTTTTTTAACTTTTTTCCCATAAGGTCCAATGCTAAACCAAGTCTTGCGGTGGCGGACATTTTGAATTTCAGATTGGGATAAAAAACATGAATTTTATATAGGACTATCCAAACAAAATTGCTGGAAAGTGTTGCTTTGATTGGTTAACCGGTTTCAGAGAAGAAGCATTTAACTTTTTTTCCCATAGGGTCCTAGGTTAAACTACTTCCTGCCTTGGTGGCCATTTTGAATTTCCAATTGGCATAAAAAAACATAAACTTTATAAAGGACCATCCTAACAATATTGCTAGTAAGTTTTGTTTACATTGGTTAACCAGTTTCAGAAAAGACACCTTTTCTTAACTTTTCCCCATAGGGTCCTATGTTAAACTAAGTCCTGCGGTGGCGGCCATTTTAAATTTCCAATTGGCATAAAAAAAACATAAACTTTATAAAGGACCATCCAAACAATATTGATAGTAAGTTTTAATTTGATTGGTAAACCAGTTTCAGAGAAGAAGCCCTTTTAAACTTTTTTCCCATAGGGTCCAATGTTAAACTAAGTCATGTGTTGGTGGCCATTTTCAATTTCCAATTGTCATAAAAAACACAAACTTTATAGAGGACCATCCAAACAATATTGCTAGTAAGTTTTTGTTTCCATTGGTTAACCAGTTTCAGAGAAGAAGCCTTTTAAAACTTTTTCCCATAGGGTCCTATGTTAAACTAAGTCCTGCGGTGGTGGCCATTTTGAATTTCCTGTTGGCATAGAAAACATAAACTTTAAAAAGGACCATCCAAACAATATTGCTAGTAAGTTTTGTTTTGATTGGTTAACCTGTTTCAGAGAAGAAGCCATTTAAAACTTTTTTCCCATAGGGTCCTATGTTAAACTAAGTCCTGCGGTGGCGCCCATATTGGTTTTCCAATCCAAATAAAAAACACAAACTTTGTAAAGGTCCATCCAATGAACATTATGGCCAAGTTTGGTTTCAACTGGCCAACTGGTTTCAGAGAAGAAGATTAAAATTTAAAAAGTTTACAGACGCCGCCGCCGACGACAACGACGGACGCAAAGTGATAACAATAGCTCACATGACCCTTTGGGTCAGGTGAGCTAATTAAGCTGTATTACTGGATCGAAAAAGAAAATTAAACGGTGACTTCAATTATGGGTTGGATACCTTAATGTAAGGGTTTGTCAGTTATAGTTGGAAAACTAAAAAAAAAAATTTTTTTCATGAACAGTCTAATAAATCTATACTGATAAAACAGAATTTTACTAAAAGAAAGTTTACATTTATCAAAATAAACAATTCCCTAAACATTCAAAAAAATTAATGAAGGGTTTTGAGTTGTAGTTTGAAACCTAAATCATCCCCCCCTTTCTTTTTTAAAAACAAAGTGTGATAACTCTATAAAAATGAATCAGAATTTAACCAAAAGTAAAGGAAGCTTCAATCTATCAAAATAATTTCCCAAACTTTCAAGACACTTTCAACAATGAAATATATGCAGTTCAATTACAAAATTTTGACCAGGATCAATTCATTGAAGTACTTTTTATACACCACCTTCTAGTAATAAAATAATCATTCTTAGTTTGATTACAGAACTATACACAGTTTTACAAACAGGCTAGTATGGGTCATAGTCAAATACAATCTTTGTCAATGTACAGTTTTCTTCATTGTATCCAACAAAACATAAATTGCTAAATATTCATGCCAAGCTGCATCACCCAACTTCCCAGATGTTTCAGGAAAAAAGGAAGACAAGCGATAATAGATGTAACATCTGCACAACTGTAAATATAAGAAATCTGTTTAATTCCATTGAGTTGTTAAGGAAAATCAGAGGACACATTATATTACTGCCATAGTATAGAAGAAAGTGACACACCCACATATACCCATACACATTATAATACTGCCATAGCATGGGAGAAAGTGACACGCCCACATACCAACCTACACATTATATTACTGCCATAGTATAGAAGAAAGTGACACACCCACATATCACCATACACATTATAATACTGCCATAGCATGGGAGAAAGTGACACGCCCACATATCAACCTACACATTATAATACTGCCATAGTATGGGAGAAAGTGACATGCCCACATACCAACCTACACATTATAATACTGCCATAGTATGGGAGAAAGTGACATGCCCACATACCAACCTACACATTATAATACTGCCATAGTATGGGAGAAAGTGACACGCCCACATATCAACATACACATTATAATACTGCCATAGTATGGGAGAAAGTGACATGCCCACATACCAACCTACACATTATAATACTGCCATAGTATGGGAGAAAGTGACACACCCACATATCAACCCACACATTATAATACTGCCATAGCATGGGAGAAAGTGACACGCCCACATATCAACATACACATTATAATACTGCCATAGTATGGGAGAAAGTGACAGGCCCACATATCAACCTACTCATTATAATACTGCCATAGTATGGGAGAAAGTGACAGGCCCACATATCACCCTACACATTACAATACTGCCATAGTATGGGAGAAAGTGACATGCCCACATACCAACCTACACATTATAATACTGCCATAGTATGGGAGAAAGTGACATGCCCACATACCAACCTACACATTATAATACTGCCATAGTATGGGAGAAAGTGACACACCCACATATCAACCCACACATTATAATACTGCCATAGTATGGGAGAAAGTGACACGCCCACATATCAACCTACACATTATAATACTGCCATAGTATGGGAGAAAGTGACAGGCCCACATATCAACCTACTCATTATAATACTGCCATAGTATGGGAGAAAGTGACAGGCCAACATATCACCCTACACATTACAATACTGCCATAGTATGGGAGAAAGTGACATGCCCACATACCAACCTACACATTATAATACTGCCATAGTATGGGAGAAAGTGACAGGCCCACATATCAACCTACACATTATAATACTGCCATAGTATGGGAGAAAGTGACATGCCCACATACCAACCTACACATTATAATACTGCCATAGTATGGGAGAAAGTGACATGCCCACATACCAACCTACACATTATAATACTGCCATAGTATGGGAGAAAGTGACAGGCCCACATATCAACCTACACATTATAATACATGTACTGCCATAGTATGGGAGAAAGTGACATGCCCACATACCAACCTACACATTATAATACTGCCATAGTATGGGAGAAAGTGACACACCCACATATCAACCCACACATTATAATACTGCCATAGTATGGGAGAAAGTGACACGCCCACATATCAACCTACACATTATAATACTGCCATAGTATGGGAGAAAGTGACAGGCCCACATATCAACCTACTCATTATAATACTGCCATAGTATGGGAGAAAGTGACAGGCCAACATATCACCCTACACATTACAATACTGCCATAGTATGGGAGAAAGTGACATGCCCACATACCAACCTACACATTATAATACTGCCATAGTATGGGAGAAAGTGACAGGCCCACATATCAACCTACACATTATAATACTGCCATAGTATGGGAGAAAGTGACATGCCCACATACCAACCTACACATTATAATACTGCCATAGTATGGGAGAAAGTGACATGCCCACATACCAACCTACACATTATAATACTGCCATAGTATGGGAGAAAGTGACAGGCCCACATATCACCCTACACATTATAATACTGCCATAGTATGGGAGAAAGTGACACACCCACATATCAACCTACACATTATAATACTGCCATAGTATGGGAGAAAGTGACAGGCCCACATATCAACCTACACATTATAATACTGCCATAGTATGGGAGAAAGTGACACACCCACATATCAACCTACACATTATAATACTGCCATAGTATGGGAGAAAGTGACACACTCACATATCAACATACACATTATAATACTGCCATAGTATGGGAGAAAGTGACCCACCCTACACATTATAATACTGCCATAGTATGGGAGAAAGTGACACACTCACATATCAACCTACATATTATAATACTGCCATAGTATGGGAGAAAGTGACACACCCTACACATTATAATACTGCCATAGTATGGGAGAAAGTGACACAACCTACACATTATAATACTGCCATAGTATGGGAGAAAGTGACACACTCACAAATCAACCTACATATTATAATACTGCCATAGTATGGGAGAAAGTGACAGGCCCACTTATCAACCTACACATTATAATACTGCCATAGTATGGGAGAAAGTGACACAACCTACACATTATAATACTGCCATAGTATGGGAGAAAGTGACACACTCACATATCAACCTACATATTATAATACTGCCATAGTATGGGAGAAAGTGACACGCCCACATATCAACCTACACATTATAATACTGCCATAGTATGGGAGAAAGTGACATACCCACATATCAACCTACACATTATAATACTGCCATAGTATGGGAGAAAGTGACACACCCACATATCAACCTACACATTATAATACTGCCATAGTATGGGAGAAAGTGACATGCCCACATACCAACCTACACATTATAATACTGCCATAGTATGGGAGAAAGTGACATGCCCACATACCAACCTACACATTATAATACTGCCATAGTATGGGAGAAAGTGACATACCCACATACCAACCTACACATTATAATACTGCCATAGTATGGGAGAAAGTGACACACCCACATACCAACCTACACATTATAATACTGCCATAGTACGGGGGAAAGTGAAACGCCAACATATCACCCTACACATTACAATACTGCCATAGTATGGGAGAAAGTGACAGGCCCACTTATCAACCTACACATTATAATACTGCCATAGTATGGGAGAAAGTGACACACCCTACACATTATAATACTGCCATAGTATGGGAGAAAGTGACACACCCACATATCAACCTACACATTATAATACTGCCATAGTATGGGAGAAAGTAACACGCCCACATATCAACCTACACATTATAATACTGCCATAGTATGGGAGAAAGTGACACGCCCACATACCAACCTACACATTATAATACTGCCATAGTATGGGAGAAAGTGACACACCCACATATCACCCTACACATTATAATACTGCCATAGTATGGGAGAAAGTGACACGCCCACATATCACCCTACACATTATATTACTGCCATAGTATGGGAGAAAGTGACACACCCTACACATTATAATACAGTCAAACCTGTCTTAAGCGACCTTTGAAGGGAAATTGTAAAAAAGGTCACATAAGACAGGGGGTCTTTATACACAGGTCATGATGTTTGCAGACCAATCAACAGTCATGTTGTCAGCTTGTGAAAGAGTGAATTGTTTGTTTTAATAAGTAAACTAGAAATATGACATTTATTTTATGTAAATAATGCAAAGTACAAAATATACAACAATAATGAGTGTTTTTGATTTTCGATCGCATTTAGTTGTTGTCTTTTTCTTTGTACCGGTTTTACTGGTTTCCTTGTGTTTTAACAATACGCTCTATGTAGAAAGTGCAAGTCGGATTAGAACCAGTGTACACCGGTTTCGTATTGATTATTTCCCTTCTTAAAACAAAATGGCGTGATTATACAATAAACACGCCGTTATGAGAAACATCATCATTTCCAACCCGAATGGCAACAAAATCGAATAAAGACATTGACGACTATTCACATTTTACAGGGCAATCTGAACTTCGCTTCTAAGATAATAAAACAGTTTTTTTATCGCTTCATACTTTAATTTTCCGTTTCGAAGAACATTGCTAATTGACAACGATGCCAATGGTCTACGAATCTTCTTTTTGTCAGACAGGGTTTAATTATTGTTTAATTTTATCAGTCCCGATAGTCGTTTTAGACAGGTTTTCTTGGTCAAAACGAACGGAAAACACGGTCGTTAGTCGCGTAAGACAGGGAGTCGTTATATAAAGGTAAAATGAATGGGAAAATGCTCGGGAGGAATAAATACGGTCGCATAACACAGGAAGTCGTTATATGGAGGGGGTCGCTAAGACAGGTTTGACTGTACTGCCATAGTATGGAAGAAACTGACACGCCCACATATCACACTACACATAATATTACTGCCATAGTATGGGAGAAAGTGATACACCCACATACATGTATCACCCTACACATTATATTACTGCCATAGTATGGGAGAAAGTGATATGCCCACATACCAACCTACACATTATAATACTGCCATAGTATGGGAGAAAGTGACACACCCACATATCACCCTACACATTATAATACTGACATAGTATGGGAGAAAGTGACACGCCCACATATCAACCTACACATTATAATACTGCCATAGTATGGGAGAAAGTGACACCCCCACATATCAACCTACACATTATAATACTGCCATAGTATGGGAGAAATTGACACGCCACATATCAACCTACACATTATAATACTGCCATAGTATGGGAGAAAGTGACACACCCACATATCACCCTACACATTATATTACTGCCATAGTATGGGAGAAAGTGACACGCCCACATATCAACCCACACATTATAATACTGCCATAGTATGGGAGAAAGTAACACGCCCACATATCAACCTACACATTATATTACTGCCATAGTATGGGAGAAAGTGACACACCCACATATCACCCTACACATTATAATACTGCCATAGTATGGGAGAAAGTGACACACCCACATACCAACCTACACATTATATTACTGCCATAGTATGGGAGAAATTGACACGCTCACATATCAACCTACACAATATATTACTGCAATAGTATGGGAGAAAGTGACACGCCCACATATCACCCTACACACAGGGCTCACCACACTGGGCGAAGTGGGCGACAAAGTCGCCCTACTAGTACCTGAAGTCGCCCTAAGGCGCCTCAAAAGCGAAGTCGAAGTCGCCCTGTCATTTCCCTAAAGTCGCCCGATGGTTCACATAAGATACTTGTTAATCTGGTCCAAATACTTCACCCGGACTACCAATTTATCAGGTAATGTGTAATTCCAATAAAAAACGGCAAACAATATGCGTATTTAACATATTTTGAAACGATTTACGTCTCTCAAATGTATTACGCGCCATTTGTTTATTTACCGGATTTCACTAATTACCGGAAGTGAACAACGAAGAAAAGTAATGTACAACGGCCCATAATGAAAAATCGTAAATTTTTTTTATGAACAAACACTTTTAATTGGTGTCAAACTACCGTTCTTTCAAAGAGTATTGTACTTTAACAATTTTCTTTGATAAGTATATGAGCTTCACATGAAAGAATACAGATATATTGTAATTATTGACATCATGATAAGTTCTGTAGATGGGTGTCCCTTGAAGCAATTTGGATCAGCACAACTTTATCCAAGTGGAAGTGTGCTGAACCAAAGATTTATTTCTGGGTTTAATGTAATGTTATTCTATCTATCTTCTTTGGAAATTTGATGAGATAAACATGGCATGTTCATAACAAACTGTTAGGAATATTATGATACAAGATTTCATGAATGAAGTTTATGTCTACACATATACAAATATTTTTGTTGATCTATTTTTATTTGTGAATACCTTGTATGGCTACAAGTACTGGCGTAGATAGAAAAATAGTCCCTATATCTGGTGTTTTTTTCATTAATAATGATAAAGGTTATGTACTGTTTGATAGTGCATACCATGAATAATAATGAAAAAGAAAAAAAAAATGAATTTATGTGTGTTATGGTTTTAAAACACAAGAGAAATAATCCTAGAAATTGCTGTAAATAATGAAAAATATATGTTTAGGTGTAGGACCACCAAATACCGGGAACCAGTCCAGAGGTTGTACGTAAAAGTAGTACTAGTCAACAGACAGGTTCACTCTTGCATCATATAGAATTTGAACCGCACATGATACCAGAATAAATTTGGTATTTTTGGAAAGCTGAATATTCTAGGAAACTTGAGGATAAAGTTTTATTGGTTTTAAATGAACATAAAAATGTTGAGAGTCAATTAGGGACAAGCACTATTTTTGGACTGAAATAGAAAGTGAAAGTAGATTTTTAGACCACATGGACTTCAGGTTGAGCGTTTTTTCTTATATGCAATGAAACATATTGTGAAATTTTGACAGAATGTTCGGCCAGTGCATTTTTATAGGGGACAGAAGTGTCACTTAATTTGAAACAAAGGTAAATTTTCTAGGATAAGTCAAAATTATCAAATTTTAATATAGCCGAAGAGTAAAAAATCTATGGTGGTCCTACACCTGAAGAGGCCATAGACAGGTATATCAACTTCTATTTCTTTTGATAAAAATGGTACTAAAAGAAGGTAAATCACCAAGACTATCATTTTAATTGCTTATCAAAGCCAAAACCTATAGTGGGGGTCAAATTTCAGCCTAAATATGGTATTATGTAATATTGTATGAAATTATGGGGTCTGCAGTGGTCCGCGCATAGTAGAATGTGCTTTAATTTAAATAAACTCTTGTTTTAGGTTTTGGATGTAATGAAAGGGTCAAAATGTATAAAACTAGAACTGGTAGACATTCTAGTATGCAGAAAAATAGTGCATTTAAGATGAATTTGTCAATTTTACACCTGCGGCTTAAGTCGGTTAAATTGTTGGCATGGGTTAATACTAAAATTATTTATTTTCTAATCTGATGCTTGCTAAGGGTAAATTTGTTAGTAAACTAGTAACCATATGCAATAATTGTACTTGTTAAGATAATTGGGCCTTGAGATGATGGTACTTCTGTCAAAAATTCCTGAAACATGAGCAGTAATGGGAAATTGGCCAATTTTTGCAATTTCATACCAAAGCAAGATATAATTTTGTTTCTTTGTATGCCAGTTTGAACTTTAGTGGGGTTTTTATTAGTAAGGAATGTTCATTTAACTATTAAGCTTAATGGAATAGTGAACGCATTTAATGAAATTCATAAAATTTTCGACTCAGTTTAGAAACTATTAATGTACACCTCCAAAGTATAGTACAACTGAATATCAATAAATTTAAATTTGAACTCAAAAACTTTCTTAGGATGTACTAGGTGCATAATTAGGACAGTTTCATACTATTTTTCTTAATTGAAATGTATTTCAAGAGATAAAAGTCTTATCCCAACAGTTTGAAGGTACTCAGTATCTCACTTTGTAAAAGGGGGGGGGGGGATGTGAAATTAACTAAAAAAGATGCAAAATTTATGATAAAATTATGTAATTAGTGCCTTTCTATGTGTGAAATAAGTCCATTTGTGTTGGATGTATATTGCCAAGCTTGCTATTTACATCTGCAACTAAGAAATTGAAAAATTAAGGAATAATGCATTTCTTGATCACCAAGCTAATTTTTCATGATAACGCGCATGTGAGGTCTTTGTATGTTTTCATGCATTTCTTGAAAACCGCTGAAAGGAATTCAACAAAATTTTAGAATTTGTTTCGACTAACATAAATCTAAGACCAGGAAAAATTTTATTTAATTTGTTGAACAAAAACATCTTCTTTAGGTGTAGGACCACCAAATACCGGGAACCAGTCCAGAGGTTGTACGTAAAAGTAGTACTAGTCAACAGACAGGTTCACTCTTGCATCATATAGAATTTGAACCGCACATGATACCAGAATAAATTTGGTATTTTTGGAAAGCTGAATATTCTAGGAAACTTGAGGATAAAGTTTTATTGGTTTTAAATGAACATAAAAATGTTGAGAGTCAATTAGGGACAAGCACTATTTTTGGACTGAAATAGAAAGTGAAAGTAGATTTTTAGACCACATGGACTTCAGGTTGAGCGTTTTTTCTTATATGCAATGAAACATATTGTGAAATTTTGACAGAATGTTCGGCCAGTGCATTTTTATAGGGGACAGAAGTGTCACTTAATTTGAAACAAAGGTAAATTTTCTAGGATAAGTCAAAATTATCAAATTTTAATATAGCCGAAGAGTAAAAAATCTATGGTGGTCCTACACCTGAACTACCGCGAAATTTATTATTTGTACGGTCCCCCTGACTTCTCCCTATTGTCTCCTTAAGTCTCCCTATCAGGGCCTGACTTCTCCCTGTTTGGCTGCCAGGGAGAAGTCACTTCTCCCTACTTTTTTAGAGTGTGGTGACCCCTGCCCACATATCACCCTACACATTATAATACTGCCATAGTATGGGAGAAAGTGACACGCCCGCATATCAACCTACACATTATAATACTGCCATAGTATGGGGTTCTGTATCCTGGAAATCTTCACTATATCAGCAATGGGAAACTTCATGGTTTCATGGAATTTAAAAGCAACATCTATGTATTCTGTAGTTCCTGGTTCTAAAACCACCAACTCATATGTCTGCAAATAAAGACATGTGTTGTTCAATCATCAGTAATTTGGTTTTTTGTTTTAAAACAAATTGTAAGGTTCTGTCACCAGGGGCCGTGCTGGGCTTCCCCAATGTCGCAAATTGCGATTTTTTTTCATTTGGCGACAAAAAATCGCGTCTGGCGATTTTTTTGGCGCCAAGGTTTTAAAGTGTTAAATGATGCATGCACATTTTAAATTCATCGGTAATCGGCGATTGCATCATTAAAGATCCTTTGTTGGCTTCTATGGTCGTAAATACATGTGTATTGTGTAGTATCCAGTGACATGTGTGTTATTTGGAGTTATTAAACGGAAATCAGCAATAAATGAATCAACAAAGTTGTCTGATGAAAAGCAGCTTTACCTGCATCACATATGAGTAGACGTGTAATAAACAATTGATGCTGTTAATTAATTTATAAAAATAACAGAACAAACATATTTTTGTAGTAATATTTTTTGTAAAATGTAATTAATAAAATACAGGTATGAAAACTGACGTCGTTGTTGAGTGATTTCCGGACCGGATGTCCGTCTTTAATTCGAAATTAGAAAACTCTTACACATGCATAGTTCCATTTTCAGTATTTCCGGTTTTATGTTGATTCACGGGAATAGGTGTTTCTAATAAATTACTGTGAAATTTTGGTTTTCTGCCAACAAGAAATCACTCACACATCTTTTCATGATTAAAATACATTTAGTGTACCGGCTGCACGAGACCAAACTTTTGAAAAATTGAATTAAGAGTCCGGCAAACTTGGATTTCGTTCGACGTTACGGAATATGTCGCCCATCTATATGGCCATAATGTTAAACATTTCGCCATGTCATATAGTGATCTAGCGATTTCTAATGCATTTTTAATATGGCGACACTTTTACAAAACTGGCGACGGAAAATTGCAGTTGGCGATTTTTTTGGCGCCAGCTTTTTAGAAGCCAGAGCAGCCCCCATTCACTCTGACATTTAAATAAAAAATGACATAGATAGATGAACATCTGTATGTTGAATTTTGTGTGTGATCTTTACGTTTACATATCACTAGGCACAGATTTTAATGATGGTGAAGTCCATTGTACAATCTATTCAGAACCCAGATGTCAGGAAGACATGCAGTCTGTGTAAATCGAGATTTGTGTCAACCACACATGGTTCCACTTAAATGCAGGTCAGGCCAAAACATAAGTTTTTATTTTTGAATTCTGGTTTCTTTTTTGAAAAGTGGGTAGATTCATATAGTAATTTATAAAAGATACATTTTCAATTAACATGCAATTCTTTTTAGGAATCCTTGTTAAATATGTTTGAATTGGATATATATATATATACATGACACTTTCTACCTTCTTTTTATCCATAGGAATCCAATTTTCGGGAAGATCCTTATCTTTATTACTCTCAGTCTTCAATTCTACAGGACGATTGGTTTCCTTTGCTACTGGTTCAACTGGTACCTCATTTGTTGTAACATTCTGGCCACTGTCCTCAGATGACATTGCATTTTTTAAAATTATGCTTTCAATGTAATTAATGTGATCGTCATCAAGCTTGGCCTCTAAAATGTCTACAACCATCTTTGGAAGAGAACGATTAAGTTCACCTGAAATGGTAAAATACATCTAGAATTGATAACTTTAGCATTTATAGGCCCTGTAGATAATCATTCTTAAAACAGATCTACATGTGAGGGATTACTGCTGTGACAGATCGATGTGAGGGATTACTGCTGAGACAGATCTACATGTAAGGGATTACTGCTGTGACAGATCTACATGTGAGGGATTACTGCTGTGACAGATCTACATGTGAGGGATTACTGCTGTGACAGATCTACATGTGAGGGATTACTGCTGTGACAGATCTACATGTAAGGGATTACTGCTGTGACAGATCTACATGTGAGGGATTACTGCTGTGACAGATATACAGTTTTGTATACGTGAGGGATTACTGCTGTGACAGATCGATGTGATGGATTACTGCTGTACCAGATCTACAGTTTTGTATACAAATGTATGTGAGGGATTACTGCTGTGACAGATCGATGTGATGGATTACTGCTGTACCAGATCTACAGTTTTGTATATGTGAGGGATTACTGCTGTGACCGATCGATGTGATGGATTACTGCTGTGACAGATCTTCATGTGAGGGATTACTGCTGTGACAGATCTACATGTAAGGGATTACTGCTGTGACAGATCTACATGTGAGGGATTACTGCTGTGACAGATCTACACATCCCTTTTTCATCTATGTTCACTCAAAATGTTTGTACTTCTGAATAATTTTTTAAAACATACAACCCAATTTATTTCAACATGACCTTGTTTTATGTAAACTGGTGTGTCCAGTGACATCTGCACAAAATAGAATAGAAATGAGTTAATAAAAAATTAAAAAATGAACAATTGAAACATTTAGGTAACAGTGATGAAACAGCTATCCTGTATTTTGACAATAAAAGGTATCATACAGTAAATGATTGAGTGAATACATGTCATTCAGCTTCGTTTTTTATTATGTTTAAAGAGGTGAATACAAAAAAATTGTGTTGCAGAATTGAACTGTCTGCAATTGGAATATGAACTAGACAAAGTTGATCTAGCTAGCGATCACTGATACCCCCGCTTTTGTGAAAATTTCTAACGTTTTTCGTGGACTGTGACCTTGAAATTTGATGGATTTCCACCAAAATCAAAAGGCTTCTTACCAACAAAATATATAACAATATTTTACAGTTTCATTCAAATCGGATGCAAACTTTTTGAGTTATTGTCCGGAAACAACTTTTTTGTAAAAATTTCTAACGTTTTTCGTGAACTGTGACCTTGAAAGTTGACGGATTTCCCCCAAAATCAATAGGCTTCTTACCAACCTGATATATAACAATATCCCAAAGTTTCATTCAAATCACATGCAAACTTTTTGAGTTATTGTCCGGAAACAACTTTTTTGTGAAAATTTCTAACGTTTTTCGTGGACTGTGACCTTGAAATATGACGGATTTCCCCCAAAATCGATAGGCTTCTTACCAACTGATATATGACAATATCCCAAAGTTTCATTCAAATCGAATGTAAACTTTTTGAGTTATCGTCCGGAAACAACTTTTTTGTAAAAATTTCTAACGTTTTTCGTGGACTGTGACCTTGAAATTTGAGGGATTTCCCCCAAAATCGATAGGCTTCTTACCAACCTGATATATGACAATATCCCAAAGTTTCATTCAAATCAGATGTAAACTTTTTGAATTATAGTCCGGAAACAACTTTTTTGTAAAAATTTCTAACGTTTTTCGTGGACTGTGACCTTGAAATTTGAGGGATTTCCCCCAAAATCGATAGGCTTCTTACCAACCTGATATATGACAATATCCCAAAGTTTCATTCAAATCAGATGTAAACTTTTTGAATTATAGTCCGGAAACAACTTTTTTGTAAAAATTTCTAACGTTTTTCGTGGACTGTGACCTTGAAATTTGAGGGATTTCCCCCAAAATCGATAGGCTTCTTACCAACTTGATATATAACAATATCCCAAAGTTTCATTCAAATTGTATGTAAACTTTTTGAATTAGCATCCGGAAACCAAATGTGGACGGACGAACGGGCGGACGGACGGACGGACATGAGGACCACTATATACCCCCGACTCTGTCGAGCGGGGGTATAAAAACACAATTAGTGCATGGAAGGTTAATATAACATTGTCTTTTTCGAAACTAATACCAAAAGTTGAAAATATGTAACATGCGCAGAAACACCAGATGTATGAACGTGAATGTTAAATATTGGTCGTTTATGAAGTCATTTGATCCACATACTAGTATGTGCAGCACCCACGATAATGCAAGTACCAGACCTTAATTATGTTTGGCCTATTCGTATGTGGTCTAGTTTACATTAGGTTATGTCTAGGAAATTCTACAGTTACCAAACCCACTTGTCTAACAGTAAATAAACTTTATGTCAAACCCTTGTTTCTGTTATAATTTTATGATATATATATATGTAAGGCAAGAAACTTCTGTAAGGGTTAACATTGACATAAACTGACCTTCAAAATGTCATCTATACCAAGATCAGTTTCAATTAGCCTAGTGATTTCTGTTCCTATACTGAAGCAACTTCATGTTACATGTATTCAATTTAACAGGTACATTTATGTATACAGTACATGGACTTACTCAGTGGAAAGTAACAGTACTTACTTACTAGTAGTACATTGTATATTAAATCAGTACATGGACTTACTCAATGGAAAGTAACTGTCACACCCAGCTTTTACACAGCGCAATGTTTCCTGTAATAAAACACATGTACTGTGAAATATATATAACTGGTAATGCATAATGGTCTTTCTAGACAGGTGGTTATAATAGAAGGTTTACTTATTAATGATTGGTTTATCTACACAAATGTCCTATAAGAGTTTTATTACATGTATACATGTATGTGCAAGACTAAGTAATATTCATTATTGACTTATAGTATATATTTTTCATATGAAGTAATTTCGATTGTTTTCATTCATTTTTTTCCAAAATGACGTCAGCGTGTAACAGTGGACTGTGTTTCACTCCTTCCAGAACGACTGTTCAATGCCCGAGAACGATGCACAGTGTCAAGAGCACAGACTACCATCTCATTCTTGTCATTTGAAGATTGTCACTCATAATGGATGAAAGCGAACCTGTCAAAACTATTGTTTTATGGTGCTAGAGATTATTTGGGGTAAATTTTTCATGCTAGGAATTTATTTGCTCAGATCGATGATTTGATCAACCAATGGCATCCAAAAGTTTAAACATGGTCAACCAAGATCTTTTTATGTGATCACTCTTTCTGTAAAGTCTACAAGTTAATAAAACAGTTATGTAATGCCTGTTCAAGAAACAGTCAAGCTATTATGCCCGCTGTGCTCAGGAGATGATTTAGGAACTGTTGCCTTCGGCTTGCTGCATCGGGCAACAATTCTTAAATCATCTCTAGCACCTCTGGATAATAGTTTTGAATGCTCCATGCTTTATGTTAAAATATTCCCTGAACAATTTCATGAGATCAGGATCCATGATTTTATGTGGAAATATTCCCTGAACAATTTCATGAGATCAGGATCCAGGACTTTATGTGGAAATATTCCCAAAACAATTTCATGAGATCAGGATCCAGGGCTTTTTGTGAAAATATTCCCTGAACAATTTAATGAGATCAGGATCCATGACTTTATGTGGAAATATTCCCTGAACAATTTCATGAGGTCAGGATCCAGGACTTTATGTGGAAATATTCCCAGAACAATTTCATGAGATAATGCCCACAACTGAAATACATGTATGTTTGTAATGGATTTGAAAGATGAAGGAGGAGTTGATTACACCAAATAGGTTCTCTCTTTATGCTCTTCAGTAAAATTTCTCAAGTCTGGAAAAAAATACAATTCAATAATTGCAGGTGCACAACTTCAATATGTGCATGATGTGTGCAATCTTTCTGCGAAGTTTCGGGGATCTGGGGGCAGAAGAAATTTAAAGCTGAAGGAGGAGTTGATTATACAAAATATGTAGCCTCTTCTGCAAATGTTCTGAAATATGACAAGTTCCCAAGTCTGGAAAATGAAGAAAAAACTCCTCCAACAATTCCATAATGGCAGGTGCACAACTTTAAAACATGTGCAATCATTCTGTTAAGTTTTAGACATCGGGGTTGAAAACTTTTGGAGGTGTTAAATACACAAAAAAGATACCTCATTTTCTCCTTCAGACGGCCTGCCAGACTTCACCATACTAATAGTACATGTATGTACTTTAACCCTGTTTACACCTGGCCAAAAATCAGCTGATACTATTTTTTTGTCTTGACCAGTACATATACAGTACATATCTACCTGTAGTACTAGTACCGACTAGTTATTGTGATTCATGTACATTGTACTACTATATAATCTTAGTAGGTATTAGATTTCTGTTATGAAAATCATTTAATACAAATATTTTTATTGTATTCAAGTAATGTCAGTCAATTCAGTAAATTAACATCTCATGTAATTTTCTCAAACCAGAATAAACAATTAACATACATGTATTGTTTTGTTTCCATTTATTGCAAGCATGTAACTACATTGTAACAAGTTCAAGGTGTATATGTTAACATAGTTAACTTCACCTTTTATACATTATCCTAAATCATCTAAGTTTAATTGTCTTAATAGTGTTTAACACCACTTTCAGCATTTTTTTACATCTATATTGTGGCGTCTAGTTTGTATTAGAGGAGAAAGTACAAGTACCCCGGAGAAAACCCTGGACCTTGGTGTGAAAACTGGACTTGTCAATAAATATAGAAGGGTCAAGTCCACCATGCCAACTGTTAGACTCTAACCTGCAATCCCAGCACTGAAAGGCATGTGATATAATAGTTGATTAACTACCAGGGCTCGCGTTGGAGGGCGACTCGGGCGAAGAAGTCGCCTTATCGTGGTCCCACTTCGCCGTCGATCACCTTCAAAAGCGAAGTGAAGTCGCCCTTTCATTTTGTAGAATCGCCTAATGTCGCCTTTCAAATTTTATTCCCATTTCGGTAAGAAATCTTCATATTTTTGATACCGCGTCATGTTTATTATGTTTACGCGCCACAGTTGAACTGGTACCCGTTGAACTTTTATTTGATATATAAAGCGTAGGTTTACAATATAACCGAAAACCAGTTCAGAGCACAAGAATTTTTGAAAATTTCCGGAGCGGATATGAATTTGGTGCCGGAGATTGCAAATATACTACGCTGATAGTGGTGAAATGAGTTTTGCAATGATAGACACGTAGTAAAAATAGTATTTTGGCAGTTACTTAAAACAAATTTAAGTTAAATATGTTTAAATACTTTTTAATAGTGAATTTTACAATTTAAAATAATATATTATGTGTCACAATGATGTAATTTTCTTCTTCTACTTCTAATAGTACTTCATTATAAATCAATCAAATTGTGTATCAAAGACAAAGAAACATTTATTTTAATGAACAGTTTTGTGACAGTTGATTCTTATATTGTTATGTTTAATACTTGTATTTTTGAAAATGTTTTGAAATAAGTATACTGAATAGTTAATCAAATCTTTGATACTTTATCCTCAATAAATTAAACTGCTAAAAAAAAACATAATAAAAATGCAAATGCCAACACTAATTTAAAAAAAACCCAAAGTAAACAGGACGCTTTCCCGACATATACTGCAACTTCTCCCTGTTTTCCACCCACTTCTCCCTGTTCTATCCTCACTTCTCCCTGTCAACCACCCAAAAGAGAAGTGACTTCTCCCTATAATTTTGACCCAGCGTGAGCCCTGACTACTAGTATGTACCTTAACCGAGGCCTCCCAAATCATCTTTGGTATTGTACTACATATGAACATGTACATTTGTACCTTAACCGAGGCCTCCCAAATCATCTTTGGTATTGTACTACATATGAACATGTACATTTGTACCTTAACCGAGGCCTCCCAAATCATCTTTGGTATTGTACTACATATGAACATGTACATTTGTACCTTAACCGAGGCCTCCCAAATCATCTTTGGAACTTTAAACAAGTCAGTGTGTACATAAAAAATTGACTAACAGGCATTCCACATCATTAGTGAAAAAATTACTTTATATCAGTACATATGCATGTACATAGCAGACATGTACATGTATTGTCATCTGACATGTCTGATATAAAGGTCAAGGTCAAGTGACACCCCTCCTCAATTGTCAAGTATGGTTGATGAGCAACCTAAAAGTACATGTACTAGTATATATTTTTATACACAATATAAACATGCATGGTTATTAATGAATCAGGAAATGACCTAATCTTATAATTTTAACATACTCCCACCAGACCATGACATTGAAATCAAGATCAGGTGACAACTGCTAGTACATGTAATAGACTGTCATGAACTATATTATTGATCAAATATTTTCATCCTTCATCCTGCCATGCTTATTGGATGAGTGTTGAAGTTCTGATTAAAATAAAAGTCAATAAATTAGACATACCAGTATCAAGGGCATGTTATGGTAAAATATTCAATAAATGTTTGTGAAAGTGTATTTTGTCCACCATACATTGAAAACTTGGAAGGATTTCTTCACCAACAATTTTTCATCATGAAAATGACGGCTAGAAAATCATGGCTTATACTAGTAAGGCAGACTTGAATAAAAATATACCGGATTTTGTCATAGAAAAATTGTAATAATTCATTTTGGGTGTAGTGTTGTACTCATTTACACATGGGCTGTGCCTTTATATTATTATAAATAATCAAATTTAAAGCTCAGCCCATGTGTAAATGAGTACAACGTATAATACCCTCATGAATTATTTCTTATTTGGACATCAGACAAGTACTTAAAATAAGTTATTGGCACTAAACCAAATACTAGCATGATGGACTAGCATTTACCGTACAGAGATGTCAAGCAAAATGTCAACTTTTAATGTCCTCAAGGCTGATGGAAACTCATATGTTCACCACATGCACATTAGGATGAATTTTAATGATCCAATGTTAGTATTGTGATTTGTTGGATAAACAATAAAAAAATGGTGAGGTACGATTATTTGTTCTTAATGCACATATACTAGTATATCTTAACCCTGATCCTAAATAAATCGGGTTTTGAACAGTATTATAAATGATGTAAATATTCTTAATCATTTGCATGTACATGTACTAGTAGTAGTAGGTAATTTCAATCATTACTTTCAGGCCAGTTCACACACTAAGATTTCCTCATGCACTTACATACTAATACTAGTACAAGCACAAGTCAAGTTCCAAACAGACAAAGACATCTACTAGTATCATGATTTATACAGAAGCATACATACTAGTATACTTGGTCTCAAGATCCAATGAAAAAGATTGTAAAAATTAATTTCTATTGCACGACATACATGTTTCAACCCAGAACAGCCATCAGTACAAACCTTTGCTTTCCCAGTTAAAACAACTTTGACCTTTTCCTCCAGACAGGTTGTACATAATGGGTGACCTTGGGTACAGCGTGAGAATTTCAGTCCAAGAAGTGACATTATACAATGACTACACTTTTCACTTCCCCACGATGAATGACTGCTTAAGTCATTTGATTGATGATTCAAGTATCTTGTCTGTTTCTTTGGAGGAAGAACTTTGTCATCAGATTTTGATTTCAAACAGTGTTCAGAAAGAGTTCTTTTGATGCCTGTGGTATATGATCCTTCATCACTAGGAGCAGATAAAACATGACACAATTTCAGATGAGAACTCCCTGACTGTGTACTATTAAGAAAATCAAGATCATTAAGAAGTTTGTCTGCATCATTTGAAAACGAATCTTCAGAGACACTAACTAAATCCTTTCGATGAGAATTGGTGTCATGGTTTATACGAGTAAGTAGTTCTGTCTTTTTGACAAAGTTTACGTGGGTGGGTTTGTCAGATGTATCCAAATCTGTTTCTAACACTGCTTTATGTTTTGATGTTGATGGTGTGCTAGCCAAGTCACCAGAGGACCATGATTGTTTAGACAGTGGCATATTAGACACAATGTTTGATAGACAAGTTTTGTCATCTCCACTACAAGTGTTCAATATGACATTTTGCACCAACGGAACTGATGGTGGATGCAACAATCTCAGACATGTGTCTGTGGTTGAAGACGTACTGCAAATGTTATATACTGCACTATTATGAACATGTGTTAACGAACTGGTACTATTTAAAACACTGTTTGCAAAAAGTGGTACCGATGACAAAAGGGAACCCGAGTCAATTGTTCCTTTAATTTGATCAAAAATGTCACTATTGCTACTATCATCTGATGATAGCGATTCATCATCTCCTGAACTATCAGAGATATCATCATATTCAGTCTTGGAGGACAGATCTAATGGTGACTGATTTAGAGCAGAAATGTTTATTGGTGGGTTATCGTTCAATCGTAATGTTACATCTAAACTGGACGATATACTGAGGCTACGATTGAAGCCAACATCAGTTCCCGTTGGTCCTTCAGATTCTACATCATTTGTTGCTGGTTTTTCTTCTTCTTTTACGTGAATCGTTTCTGATACAAATATAATGTCTAAATCTTCATTTTTATCTTCTCTCAATATTTCAACATCACTATCATCATCTAAAATAGCAAATAAAATTGTTGTGTTAGTGGCTGTCTTGTCACTCACTCATCTCTATAGGCCTGTCTTTCAGATTAATTTAGTAATGTAGTTTTACTTTTGCTCTTTAGATTTTAATTTACAGTAGTACTCAAAAACTGATATTTGTGTCTGAAATCATCATTAAAGGGCAATAACTCCTTTAAAGAGTTATCTCACAACTTTGGACTATATAAGGACTTTTCAGGCCTTGCTTTGCTGATCAATTTACAGTTTTACTATCTGTTACAGCTTTTAAGATTTAGTGCAAAAACTGGCAATTTCATTTAAAAAATATTGACATTTAATGGCAACAACTTCTTTAATGATTGGTCAGATTATTTTGGGCCAACTAAGTGGTTTGTAGCCATTGCCTTGTTGACCATTTGAGCAATTTACAATGCCAATCTAACCCTTACAGTTTTGAAGTTATATTATAACTAATGTGCTGATTAATCTGAGGTTATGGTTTTCTCCATAGCTATTAAAATATTTGAGATATTGAACAAAAATGTGCTGTGGCACTCATGTTCTATTAAAGTGGCCATCCTTTTTCATTGATCAACACCCTGGGTACAAAATTGAGGGGTCTTTGTGACAGAGTGGTTAAGGTAGTTCGTCTACTATTGATCAGGAGGTCTGTCAACACTGAGTTTGCTGGTTTCAGTCTCACTGCGGGTAGGGTGTACTTGACTCCAATCTGAATTGACAAGGATTATCAGTTTTCCTACCAAAGGTCGGGTGTTTCACAGCGGGTACCCCGTCTTCTTCCCCCAATAACAACTGGATGCCATGATATATATGTAGCTGAAAAATTACTGAAACATCATTAAAAGAAACAAAATTGAAAATAGGTACTCTAAGGATAATGATGGCCAAGTTTGAAAAAATTAGCCAATATTTATTAACAAGTTTATGACAGAAGATGCCTGACAAGTGCTGGCAAAAGCTCACATTGACCTTTGGTCCAGGTGAGCTACATAGCATTGCATTTAACCCAGAAATAATTACAGTTTATTTTAAGTGTGTGTATTGGTACTAGTAGGTTGTTATGCATATGTGGTGTTGGTGGTCTGGCCCAAAAATACTATAATTCTAAGTTTTGACCCCCCCCCCCCCACCCAAATAGTCCAATTCTATGTACAGTGTAGGACAAACATTACAACAAAATCAAAGGCAAAATAATCTTAACTGATCCCTGTTAAATAGCAACTCAATCATGTCAATTTTGCCACAATTTACCAAACAAACATGAATGTTTTCATTGGATCCAAACACACAAAACAAACAGTTTTCTTCTCATTTCCTCGAAGTTGAACTCAAATTCAAACTCCAACTCAGTGTGTGGGTTCTATGCTGCACTGGAAGCAATATGAGTTACATGTATACAATGAGAAAAATAGCAATTATAAACAGACATGTCTAAAACTATTTTACCTCTACAGTGCACCCTGGGTACAGAGAGGAGGACCATTATAATAGAGCTAGCATACAGTATCTGTACATCGACTGTGAACAAAGGGCTTTATTTGCACACTGTGTTAAGTAAGTTTCATTTAATGAAATACTTACAGAACTTAGTGAAGTAAAAAATATATTGAAAATTGTATGTTATTTGGTCATGTTGATAAATATCCTAGTGGCTTGTTACGATTAATGGTACGTACCATTTTTTTGACTAATACGAGAAGAATAAATCACGAGGAAAGGGAATAATTGCTATGGAATAAGGTTGTAAACACCCCACCAACGGATGCCAAGTGATGCCAATTACTCATGTGTCAGCTAAAAATAGACAAATTATGTGTACAGTGTACTAGTATAAATGGACATAAAGTCGATTCCAAACTTGTACATGTGCACATAAACATTTGTCAGTGACAGAAAAAAACTGTGGTTAAACAGAGGGACAGGGCAGACAACAACAAAGCTGACAAATGACACAAAAACAAAAAATTGAGTAACAAAAACTCTACTTAAAACAAGGACAAGGCCAATTGGTGCGATTGCAGGTGCTTTGGAAACAATATGATGAACACTAAAAAATGGACACTCAACTTCCCAGATGATGACTTTGTTCGTAAACAGATAAATAAAATTAATATCAGAAAGGCCACTGGAAATGATGGAATATCTCCTAAACTTTTACATTTGGCAAAACCAGTTATCTCAAAACCTTTGACTAAATTAGTAAATCTGTCTTTATCATTATCTACTTTTCCAGACTGCCTTAAGGAAGCTCAGGTGGCACCCATACATAAAAAAAATAGTGTTTTAGAGAAAGGCAATTACAGGCCAGTAAGTGTCCTTCCAGCAATTTCTAAAATTTTTGAAAACGCAATTCAATTTCAGTTAACTGCCTACTTTGACAGCATCTTCAATCCATTTTTGGCCGCTTTCCGAGCAAACTTTGGTTGTCAGTCCACCCTTTTGAGAGTGATTGAAGATTGGAAAACTTCTTTAGATAAAAACCACTACCTAGCTGCCATCTTAATGGACCTATCTAAGGCCTTTGATTGCCTTCCTCACGACCTATTATTATTAAAACTTAAGTCTTATGGTATGTCAGAATCTGCCTTAAATATGTTAAAATGTTACTTAAGTAATAGGAAACAGTGTGTTAAAGTAGGACAAGATATTAGCTCTATGTTAGATATATTTAAAGGAGTGCCCCAAGGTTCCATCCTCGGGCCTATATTATTTAATATCTTTATAAATGATATATTTTTCTTTGTTCAACATTGTAATTTGTATAATTATGCAGATGACAACACACTATCAAAGTCTGATCAATCATTAGAAACTGTAGTTAGATCTTTGCAGGAGGATAGTAAATCTTTAATAACATGGTTTTCCAACAATAAAATGCAGGCTAATCCTGAAAAATTTCAGGCAATTGCCATTGGAAATAAAACCCATGATGCAAATGTTGTTTTTAATCTTGAAAATGTTATAATTAATTGTGATGATGAGGTTAAACTGCTGGGTGTCACCTTAGACTTCAAATTAAATTTTCATTCTCACATAACTAACATTTGTAAAAAGGCTGCAAGGCAATTGAACGTCCTAAAGCGGATAGGAAATCATTTGAACCGGCTTGGAAAATTAACTATCTACCACTCTTTCATTATGTCTAATTTCAGTTACTGTCCGCTTACCTGGCATTTCTGCTCCGAACAAAACACACGCAAAATTGAAAAAATTCAGGAAAGAGCTTTACGTTTTGTGTATAATGATTCAGTGAGCCCCTATGATGACCTTTTAGAACGATCAAAATTGCCCTCTCTAAAAACAAGACGAATGAGAACAATTGCCTTGGAGACCTTTAAAATCATAAATAAAAAAAGTCCTATATTTTTACAAGATTTGATTGTTTTAAAAAATAATTCTTATAACTTTAGGTATTCAAATACAGCAGATCTTCCAAGACACAGAACTACTAGGTATGGGAAGAACTCGTTCAGGTATGAGGCTGCCAGACTGTGGAATGCACTGCCAAATGAGGCACGAATAATGACCTCCTTTGAACAGTTCAAAAATTATATTGCCAGCTGGTGTGGGGGGCAAAAATGTGTTTGTACAGCATGTAAATCACAGTCTGTGTGACTTTATACCAGCACGAGTTCTTTCATGAAAACTTTGCTCCATAGATTATTAGTTGTTTACTTATTTGGTTACTCTGCTAGTCTTGCTTAATTCTTAGTTTTATTACAGTGCTTTATATGCTTTTTATTTTGTGCTGTGTTTGTGCTTGGCTTTTAAATTAATCTATTTAAATATATGTTTTAGAGCATGTATTTTTATGCTGCTTATGCTTATCATGTTTTTATATGTTCCGATGCTACACGCTTTTAGTTTAGTGTGTATGCTTTCCTTTATTTGTGATCTGCTTTGGTGCTTTATTCTGGTTGTTGGAAATATACGTTTATAATATATGTTCCGATGCTACACGCTTTTAGTTTAGTGCTTTGTATGTTATTTTATGCTCAGCTCTCTAAAATGAATTATATTCTTAATATATGTTTTTAAAATGCATGTATTGTTACATGTATCTATGCTACCTGCTTTTAGTTTTAGTGCTCCTAGGCATGTTTTTAAATTTATGCTCAGCTGTCTTAAATGAATCTTTTCCTAGTATATGTTTTAAATTGCATGTATTGTTCTGCTGTCCATCTGTAATACCACCCTGACTGTTTTATATACTTTGTATGAATGTACCTTAATATGTATGTTAACCTTGTGCTGTCATGTTATGTTTTGTGATTTGTTTTGTTGGAAAATATTAAGTCGGTCAAAGAGCTCACAAGAGCTCATGTTATATGTTTGTTACTATGTATATATTATCCGACTCTAAATAAAATTTACTTAAACTTAAACTTCCTTGACAAGTGTTGCTGGTTTCAGCCAAGACACATGGAATTGACTTTATGTCCATTTATACACTGTACACATAAATATATGTGTATTACCTTCATGAAAATTCAATTGTGAAAGTGAAACCACATTTATGTTGTGTATAAAATACATAAAGCATAATGAATTAATGAATGAAATAAATGTTACCAGAATACATTGTCTTTGTATGCAAAAAATAAGATTAAACTAAATATCTTGCCTCATGTACCAGCTGACCATACATACTACAAGTAATATACTACATGTATACAAATCAACCTGATAACTGCCATGACTACACAAATTACATAATGTCTATAATTGTTTTTCTTGATAAAAGCTTCGTCTTTTAAAAAAACTGTGTGAAATGAGATTTCAAACTGAAACCAGAGTACTTATTGTTAGTTTCACGATCAGTTAACATACGATTGTCAATATTCTGTAAAAACAAATATCCATGGGCGTGTAGACCAGAAATATTAAAGAAAAGAAACATTTTGCATATACAAGTAAACTTACAAACTGAAATTGTCGTGATGGAATATGGGTGGGTCAACGGGTTCTTTTAACATGAAACCTAAATTCCCAAATAAAATTGTTTTGTCATTTCCAGTCACAACCCATTCATTGTACGATTGATTATTTTGAGACAAAACAATAGTGAACTGTGTGAAGAACTTACTGTCAGAATCAATAAGTATTGGACTGTCTGTAGAAGAAGCCATTCTTCCTATTTAACTAAGTGTACGCAGAATTTTTCACATTTTTCTACCTCGAAAATTCAATGATTTACAGGAAGTGCAAGGTAGACTGGTGTCACGTGACACGAGGTCACTTTTCGAGCGGTAGATACAAATACCAATTATCTATATTTCCGCAAAGATTCAGGGCTTTCACCGTGTACATTGGCTTCCTCCTCCGATAATAAAAAGAATTATTGATAAGAAGAAATTAAGAACAGTGTTTTGTCTACCTTTTTAAAGTAAAGATGCATGTGTAAACAAAGATTTACACACTGTCATCCAAACTGTAAACTTTGGCACAAATATACTCACATTATTTATAGCCCCCCCCACCGTTCCGTGGAATTAAAATAAATGAAAGAAGAATATTAAAACGACATTTACTTTATTATGCATTCACATCTAAACGTCCGGTTGTCAAAACGTCTCCATATTTTATATTTATATTTTATAGATGCATTCCGTTGTGTTTATCATATCAAACTAATGAACTTCCTAATTAAATATCTGTTTATAACAGATACAAGTCAATTGGTCCCAATTCCAATTTGTCCCAAGTCATCAATCAAAATTAATACATGTTATTCACTCAGTTCTAGTCAAATCGTACCTCAATAAACTCGTACCCTACCAACACTCGTACTCATTATTTGTTAGAATAGGGACACATTTTGAAAATTGATGAATTATGTTAAACTAAAAAATATATTTTAAACATTTATACTCATATTTATTGTACAGCACTAATGCACTAACAAAAACAATGCAAGCAAACAAACACAATTTTAAACAAGATGCTTATCTCATAAGAAATAATTGGAGTTAATGTAACACCTATCTTTGGTAGTCTATAGGTACTATAAACAGTTTTATAATATATAAAGTTTAATATTATAAACATTTTGTATTCAATTTAGGCGTCTTGTGATGGTCCATTAAACTGCCCTCATTGCCGCAGAAGTTGGTTGGCCGAAATATGGCCACTAGAATACCAATCCCACAACTAGTAAAATTCCGCCTGTATGTATTTCGTAGTGGATCTCTGCTGCCGACTAAGTTTGGATTATGTAATCATTTTCAGTTGTGTGGATAGAAGAGCAGCTACTTCTTGTATCGTTATTTAAGGACAATTAAAACTAATAACTGGACCCCTTTTTGTGAAAATAATTGTTGAAAAGGCATAATATATTCGCAACTCATACACCCAAGCCTCGAAACAGAGTTGTTCATACTTGTAACGGTCTTTGAAATTTTTTCATTGAATTTGAAATACAAATAATAAATATGCACTGAATTTGTATTTTTTTAAATTGCAAAATACTATGAAAGGATTAGTCAGCATTTAACAAACAAATATAAGTAAAATTAGTATTGCTGAATATATGCTAACAGGGGCGGATGCAGCCTCAAATGAAAGGGGGGGGGTCCAAATTTGTCATTGTGTCCGAAGGCCACCATGGCGACCTCGCAGAGGTCGTATTACGGCAGGGGCTGGGGGCCGCTTAAGGCCCCCAGAAGCTCTGAACGAAATGGTGTAAAATCCTGCATTCTGACGATTTCCTGACACCTAAAACATGTCCGTTAAAATGTCATTTTGTTATGCTTGTCAAAACGAAAGGGGTTGTCCGGACCCCCTGGACCCCCCCTCTGGATCCGCCACTGGCTAATTTATCTTAAAATTATGCAAAACAGGTTATTTTTTACTGCATATTTAACTAACATATACTAGTATGAGATTAGTGCAGCTGAAATTATACTAACTTATCTTTTTATTTTATTTAAAAAAAAATGTTTTGATAAATATCTAAATTTAAGATGTAATTAGCTACATTCATCCCTTTTCTAACTAAAATACGCTACAGAATTGTGGTATGTATTTAGTATAGATATTCATCTAATATTTTCGATCCACTAATTAATGCTGTAATTGTAGTATATTGTTAGTATATATGTAGTGTAGTTTTAGTTTAAAAAATTTAAATGAAGTAAAATCAACACAAATTTAGCAGACTAGCAGTATCTACTAAAGATAAGCAACATTTTTGCAGTACAAAATGAGCAGGATATTACTACACAATTAGTAAAGCTGTCATAAATTAGCGCCGCTACATTTTGGTCTGCGTACTGACTATACCATAGGCGTAGCAGCCGGTACGTACCAATAACTTTTTTTTCAGGTACGGCATGTCGTACCAATAATTATCAGAAATAAAAAAAATGTTAATATTTTTCTATTTTTTTGGGTGTCTTTTGACTCTCCTCTCATTTCAAATACATAGGTGTAGCAGCCAGTACGGCTTGTAAGGCTTCCGCCGTACCAACATCAAATTGCAGGTACGGCTTCATCCGTACCAATATGACCAATATCAAATGCGATGCCACGCCTCTGTTGAAAAGTCACAAACACATCTTTCAAGATGGCCGCATTATTTTCTACAATGGTGGAAGTTTAGTGATCATGCTTAAGTTAAGTAGCTGGCTTTAAGTACCTGTGCTTTAACGGAATGCATTGTTTTTGTTAATTACTACAAATAATACTTGAAAAAAATAACGTTGTTTTTGTAGTTTTGTTTTCTGTCTTTGAATGATAAATCGTATAGAAACATAGTATAGTTCGTCTCATTTATGAAAAAATAATAAAAACTTTAAAAAGGGGTCAAGAAAACCCTAACCTTGATATCAAGAACACATATTCTTGGTATACATTTATAGAGAATGTGTGTTCCTCAAATAGCATTAACTTGAATACAGTAGAACAACTTGAATTTAAAAAGAAATGTTTTCCTATGAAAAGCAAATCAAAAATGATATTAAAACTAATTATGAAACATTATTTTTCCAAAAACTGAACAAACTAACTGAAAATAATAAAATATATCTATACAGCAAAATAAAAACAAGTTATGAAATTAATGATTATTTATTAAAAACTAACTTTGAAAATAGAAGAAATATTTGTAAAATGACAATTAGTGATCACTTTCTTGAAATAGAAAGAGGTCGTTATAAAAAACTAAAACGAAATCAGAGATTATGTCAAATGTGCAGCATGAAAGTCGTTGAAGATGAAATCCACTACTTTTTCCATTGCCCTAAATACAACGAAATAACAAAAGAATTATTCAAAGATATTTGTATAAGAAATGAATTTGAAACATATGTAAAATTAATGTCCTCTTCAAGTCATTTGCAGTATGTTGCACTATTTATAAAAAAAAGTCGTTAGTACTGAGGAAAGTGGATCTGTTACTGCATGATTTGGATTTTATTTTAGTTAATAATGTCTTATAAAATTTATATCTGTTTATTGTTTGTGTATAATTGTGTAACTGTATTGCCATCAACCGCTTTGGGCAATAAATGTGCTAATAAACTAAACCATTTGTCGAACTCTATACTGCATTTAGTTATTTTGTAATCTTGTAGTCACCCAGGATCGTACATGTAGAAGTTTCAGCGTTTGCCTAATGTTTACTGTACGAGAGGAACATATACAATTCTTGTGGCTCATGCACTTGCACCAGGTCAGCTATTTACATCACAAGGCGTCCGTCGTTATCTTTCGTAGACAACAGCAGCCTCCGGTCTAGAAAATCGGAATACACAGTCACATAATATTAGATTTCGGATTGTTTTAATTGGAAAATTGTTCCACGTACAAATTAACTTGAAAAAAAAGTAACCACTTATTGATTTTCCAAGTAATACTCGTCTGTACGGACATTGTACCGGGATTAATTTATCGCTTGCCTAAATACGGCGGCTCTATGTTTATTCTAAAGTTTTCGGTGGGTGATAAAACCGATAATAACAAAATACCGAACACCGAGGAAAATTGATGAATTTATTGATTGATTAAAATATTTGTATACACAACGATTGCTAATCAACTCTTGAAAACAAGTGATAATAATGCGAAAAAGATAGGCAACCACGTAAATCATCGTTAGATAATTAATAACCAAGATGGAAATACAAACCGTAGCAAACCCCTGAAAGTTACCTTAAAACTAAATCTACACAATGAATGCATGTTCATTTATCTGATTTGTAATTAAGAGGGGCCCAATTGACCGAATAGTTAAGTAGTTTAATATTCTGGTTTTGATTGTGCATTGTCAACACTGTTAGAGCCTTACTGCCGTCAGTGCGTCTCATTTATATTGCGGAAGACATTCGGAATATCGTTCTAACTGGATAACCTTATTACATTTATATATCTATGTTCTTATAATGAATACAATTATGTTAAAATGAAACTTTTGTTTATTTATTAGGATTTGTGCTTTTGTTTCTTTCTTTGATTAAATTGTAATTGATTCTGCCTCTAACGGGCACCTTTAATTGGTAAATAAAAAATCTGTTCTGTTCTGTTCGGTTATAACCGCTGACGACACAGGAAATTAAGTGCAGTCAAGTACATACTTCCCGCAGTAAGCTCGAACTCACAACGGCAATGTTGACACGCCAGGTGATAATAGGATATTACTAACTACCACAACCATCGGTTATCGAGACCCAGACTTTAGATGGAGTTCGCCTACTCGGAAGTGATCTGTTTCTAATCAGCATGCGTCATGCATTAAAATATTTCAATCAATCAATAAATTCATCAATCTAATGTTTCTTGCTTGGCTTTAGTAGTTGTGCCATCAGGGATGTCGCGAGTGAATATGAGTGCATGAAATACTAGAAAGCCAACTTGACGAGAGTATTCAACTCTTGCGTTTAGCCACAAGCAAGACGAGTTTATTACTTGCAAAAATGTTTTCATTTTATCTTATTGCGTTTACGTGGCGTGTGCGAAAAATTAGACTAAGTGAACGAAGATTTATTACATATATTTAAGGATTAACTAAACAAAATATTTTCTCCATCGAGGGATAACAAAATTTCCGTTTTGCACATTGTATAATCGCGTATTATATTAAATGTGCACAACGGAAATTTTGTTATCCCTCGATGGAGAAAATATTTTTTATTTTATTAGTTTTTCCGAAGTGTGTTGTCTTTCATCATTAGCATTTAAATCGAGGCAGGTGGACATTAGAAAACCATTGTTTACAAAAAGAATTACTCATAAACCAAAATGAAAGCCGTAATTAATTTTAGCACAGTGGATATCTACCAGGTGTTTACTGAACTTTTTCAAGTAAGGTAAGTAGGGGAAAATTTCAACTTCGTTTCATATTAAAGAATAAGTGTGATTAAAATTTAGTCATCTTTATTACATATATATTTCACATACATAAAACAATAACAACAATGTAACAAATATCAATGAACACTAATACACAAAATGTTTATCAATGCTATCAATAACAGATGGATTACTGGTCGGTGACTGAGAAAGTGAATCAAAACATTTCTGGAAGTGTGCAGTGGTGATGGTGATTGTAGTCGTAACAGAGCTTGGTGATCTGTTGTTGTAGTCTGGTGTCTTCTTCTGGAAGATCGGGATCTATGTTGCTTGATCTGAAATGAGAAATAATTATAGATTATTTACGTTTTTTGAAACGAGATGCATTTTCTTGTTCTTATCTTATCGAAGGGCGACAGCTCCAAGATGAAATGACGATAAAATTCGTCGAGTTTCACAAAAAGTAAGTATTCTGCTTATCGCTGTTTTGTTACATGTCACGCCGCGGTGTTTACTTAAGGACATCTTGACAGCGAAGTGAGATAGGCCCATCTCACGCTTGTAGAGCGAAATGGGTAATACCGACCATAAAGCATAAAGATCAACAAAATAGCGATAATAAACTTTGTTCAAGTTTCTTTAAAGCTTTTGCTCAAACAATATTAAGTTATATATAATTCTCTTTATAACATATACACTTGCGTACGTGGATAAAATTGAAATAAAACTAAAAGATGTTTTTCATAATTTGCGAGTTAAATGACATAAAATAAAAAATAAGTTTACATAAAATAATAAAGAAATTTCAGGTGTAACCTCTCGAGCGTAGAAGTTACATAATGTTAGTCCATGTTGAAGAATTTCTATTTTATCCAATGTTTCGGCAATTCAATAACCAACAAAATCTTCGTCTTGAGAAATTCTTTGAACTAACTAGTTGTTTTCGTTACAAACTTTTGATCGAAAGTGGTGAGAAATTGCTGTATAGTTGCAATTGTTTCAATAAAAATGAAGTCAAAGTTGGCTTGGATGTTGAGTAATTTACACCCAGGCAAGCAATTAGAACTAATAATCGTATCCTCGCTTTTTTTAATCACAAAACTAAATTCGGATTATATAACGGCAGTTGAATTCGGCCTACCAAGTAATATACAATTGTTCAGCAAGTCAATTGAAATTGATGAAAGGGTTAATAACATAAATGGTTACTAATCATCTCATATAATTGGATTTAAAAATAAATTTAATTGGTATTTAGACTTAATTACCAATGAATGTATATGGTTTGATATGTACTTTATTTGTACCTTGATTAAAACCAAGTCATAGTTGTCTTTCATCTACATTTCTTTGAAAACACAACTTTTTGTGTATATCAGCTATATTGATACTTAAAATTAGGTCTGGATTTTTATATTTCTAGCACAGGCAGTTGTGTTGATTGTCTAAGTCTGAAACCTTATTCATTGCGCTTAATCTATAAATACTGACTTTTTTCCAGGAGGATCAGCTGGTACCAGTTTTAATATGTTTGGTTTGAAACAAATCACAATCTCCTGGAATTAAGGCAAAAACACTATCAATACAATACACTAGAAGTAATGAAACAAGGCAACAACAGAAATCTGGAGAAAACATTTATTTATAGAACTTTAAAAAAAAGAGTTCTATTTTGAGACTATAAATTTTATTGAACCACAAAATGCATACTAAAACATCTGACAATTTCCTCAAGTTTACATAAAAGACAATTTGCTTTACACATTTCTAATAATATTTAACAATATTTTCAGTAAATTAAAAGTGTCAATAATTTCATAAAGATTAATTCAGAAACAGAGATAAAAATAAACAAAACTCTTTAACTACGAGTATAATGAATCCAAAGGTGAAGGTAAATTGATGAGCAAGCAAAAACTTATGTACTCGACGAGAGGTGTGGGGGCTGCTTAATGCACCGGGGTCAAAAGGGGAAGGACCTCCCCCCCGAAGCTACGAGAATATAACAATTTAAAATAGCCAAAATGATACAAGGATACTGTTTTCATCAAATCTGAAATCTTAAAAAATCAGTTAAAAAAAAGTTAGAAGTCTGACAAATTGTAAGTAAGTAAGCTTTATTTGAAGTCGGCAAGACAATCAACAGAAAAACATAAGCTCTGCAAAGGTTTTAAACCGACATATACATAATTACATATTGTCACACAAATACATTAATCACGATTGTAATAAAAAGCAAAGCATGCAAGACATAATTATTTGACAATATACGACTCTAAGAATAAGCACATTAAATTAAAAAGCAAGACATAACAATGAAAATTTAAACAAGCACATATGGAAGCAGCACAACAATTAAAGGATAGACCTTTAAAACAAGACATAAAATTAAACATCAGACAAGCACATTTAGAAGCACAGGCATAAAGGCTAAAAAATTATAAAAAAACAAGACATAAAAATCAAAACATGAGACAAGCACATTGGATGCAGTAGTAAAAGCATGAAGAAGCATAAAATGTGAAAAACGAGACAAAAGATCAAGCACTAAACATGCAATCCCAGGCCTGGGGATAAGTTTTAATGACATGCCAAGCAGTTGCAAATTTTGCCACTCCGAAAGGAGATCTGGTTCCGAAACAAGTTAAAACATGTAATTTTTCGAAATTCTTCCGGTAGAGAGTTCCACAGTACAGGGGCCGCATACCTAAAGGAGTTTTTGCCATACCTTGTTGTATTTACATGTGGTACCTGTAATAAATTAGAATATCTAAATCTATTTGTACATTGTTTCCGTTGAATCAGATCTGATAATACAATAGAAGATAACCCATTTAATATTTTAAAAGTTTCTATTGCTATGTATCTAACCCTTCTAATATGAATACTTGGAATTTTTGCTTTTTCAAGTAAATCATCATATGAGGAATCATAATCAAAATATACAAATCTCAGAGTCATTTCTAGGATTTTTTCTATTTTCTTGGTATTGGCTTGTGAGCAAAAGTGCCATGATAATGGACAGAAGTTAAAATTAGAAGCAATAAATGTATGAAAAATAAGAAGCTTATTAAGCTTACTCAAGTGTTTACCTATTCGCTTCAATATATTAAGTTGTTGAACAGCTTTTTTTCATATGTTAGAAATGTGAAAATCAAAATTCAACTGCAAATCAATATCGATTCCTAGGAGTTTAACAATTTCATCACATGAGATATGTGCTGTTCCAATATTAAAAATAGGATTTTTTTACTGAGATTTTTTTGCTACTTTCTTCTTGAAGTACATCTATAACTTCATCGTAATTTTTAGAAAGATAAGATAAGGTATTGTCATTCGCATAATTATATAACGAACCTTTCAAAACTTTCAAAATGTACATATTAACTGTTCTGTCAAGACTTTTTCAAAAAATTTTGATGGAATTGGCAATATACTTACGGGCCTGTAGTTGGATGTTAAAAAATTATCACATTTTTTATAAATTGGGGTAACCTGTGCTTCCTTTAATCTGTTAGGGAATGTAGATGTTTCAAAAGCTGAATTAATCATATTTGTAATTTGTAGTACAAGAGCAAATTGGCCAAGTTTTATAAGCTTTACTGACACTTTGTCTACACCCGTTGACTTTTTTACGTTAAATTGATTAATGACTTAGATACATCATTTACTTTTGTAGGTTCAAAAGCTAAACTACGTTTATCAAAATTCATTTGCTTAATTTTATTCAAACTAGGGCGGGTTTCTTTATCAAATTTATAATCTTTTCCAATTTCGTTTGCAACATTAACAAAGTATTGATTAAATACATCTGCAACATGTTCATCTTTCGTTACAATTTCATTTTTTCTTTTAAGACAATTTTACTCTTGTTATTACAGCCTTTCTTAGAAAAAAAAAGGTTTTATAGTTCTCCAAAAGTCCGTAGACTTACATCCACCTATACACCTTTCTTTAAAATATTGATTCTCAGACTTTTTCTTAAGCGTAGTTACTAATTTCTTCTTTTTCTATATTCTTCCCAAGTTTTAAAACTTTTGTTTTTCAAATATTTTGTATAATGCATTTTCTTGTCAAAATTTGCCTTACGTAATTCTCTATTCATATAAGGAAGCTGGTTATTTCTTTTGTACACTTCTTGCATAGGGCATGTTTGTCAAAAACACTACATATCTCTGTTTCAAAATTACAATAAACATCATCAATAGTTAAATTTTCGCAACGACTTTTAAAAATATCTATATTACCAAGATCGTTATTTAAGGCTTCTACATCTAAAATCTAGATTCTTAAAACTTCTGTACCTTATCTTTTGTTTTTTTTTAATTCACGGGTGTTTTATTATTTATGACAGTACCAATCATGTTATGGCAGTCAATAATACCTGTTGCAAAGTTAAAAGGTTTAATACAAAGATGTTTAGAATTCGTAAAAATAACATCAAGTAATGAACTGCTACAGTTTTTTATGTGACAATAATATTTTGTAAATCAAAAAGCTCAAGTAGTTCAACCAAAGTTCTACTTTTACTTTCACAAGATAAATCGTAATTAAGATCTCCAATAACCATGTAGTTGTCATACTGAGTGATACATTTATCTACAATTTTAGTGAATTCTGTTACAAATATGTCATCTCTCAGATTCGGTGGTCTGTATATACATATAATGGCCCACTTAGTTGTATTTAAAATTACCTCGAATACGATGTTCTCTAAGATGGTACTCTCAATGTCGTTTCTACGCCGGACAGGAATGTCTGCTCTGATGAATGCTGCAAGTTCACCGCCTCTTGAGTTTCGGTCCCTTCTTTCAATTTTATTGCCTGCAGCATCAAATAAGGAATTTATTTATATATAGTACGAATCCAGTTTTGTTTCGACAATTAAGAACAGGTCGACAATTTTGTCAGATAATAGTTAATACATTTCCACAAATTTCGTCTTCAAACTATTGATGTTAAGATGAGATATGACAAATTTATCAAGATGTTTGTGTCTGATTTCTCTATGTCATTAAACACAGAAGCAGAATGGCCTGACCCTTCTATATATCATCGTTAAAACTGTAAAAATCATCAGGAAGATCAAAGAACGAATTGCTGAAGTTAGGCATAATACATTTCCGACAAAACCAACTATCCGTCGAGTTTCCAAGCCTGTCCTACTCTGTTAGCGGTAAATCTATACATTTTAAGTAAAACCAAAGAGGGCAGTCTTCGCACTCTATGCCTCTCTGATTCTTGTTTACGCCTTTTCCACAAACTCCACATGGGAACTTAATTGGTCCTGGATTTAATGCTACGTCTCCCGATAAAAGTAAAACTCTAATACACGATGTAAATAAGTGACTCTTGTTGGTAAAGTGAGTACTATTAGCTCGGTCATGGCGGTTCGGGGTGATTACAGTTCTGGGGTGCAGTTTGTCAATAATTAGATCCCTGTGTAGATAGCTTAAAATGGACTTTTTAGCGTAAAATCCAAGATCCTCTATCCTTATTTTAGAAGTTGTGCACACTTTTTCTGATGGAGATACGAATATGCGGTTGATTACTAGAAAAATTGAGACAGCTGTGACAACCCCACTTACCACTGCCGCCATGTTTCTCCAAAAAGTCCATCAGTCACCTAGACTCCCAAGCCCAAGTTAACAATGTTTAAATAACAATATAATGTTAAACTTTTGAAAGAAAAATTGTGATTATTGATAGAGCTAATAGTATTCATAATGGCACATCATGTCCAAAGAGGACAAATCAAACATTTTTCAAATTATTAAACTTTGATGTCTATTGGCCTTGTGAGTTTCGTCCCTTTAAATAAATAACACATTACAGTAAAGAATTTTCCCTATCAGGTATGTTCGGGACTCATCAGTAGGTAACACACCAGTAAATGAAAACATGAAATTAAAATAACAGAGCATATGACAACAGATATTGAAAAATGTAATAAATCAGAAACATGTACTGAATATTTACATAAGTTACTTATTTTCAATCAGGTAATTCCAACAATTACATGAAACAATTTTAAAATGGCAACAGAACACCAAGTATGTTTATCTGCATAAAGAATCTAATTAAAAATAAATCTTTTACACAGCTCCCTTATTTTGCTATCGGTGCCATGTCACGGTGGCAACAGCAAAAAGGGGGAGCCAAAGTGAAAGATTTTATTTAAATTAGATTGGTGCATTTTGCATCATTTACCATGGCATTTCACTGTCCAAAATGATCAGATGCCCATTCTGTAACCACAACAGAGGTCAGGATTTACAAATTAAAAAAAACATCTTGCATCTACTTTTAAGTAGTCCAATGAACAGGATTACATGTGAATCTTGGTTGTCTGGAATCACACAAAGAGGAATGGCATTTACAAGTGGGGTTTCAAATAAAACTGGACGTGACGATAAGCTAAAAATTGGCAGAAAGTGGCATTAAACACCATTCATACAAGGAAACAAACATAACAATATATATAAATAGTAATTAAATTAACAAGAAATCGATTGTTGAAAATCGAGTATATGGAGGCCAGACCTTTATGTCAATAAATATCGAGCTAATAACGACGTATCCATTACACAATATGGGATCATACTGGGACGGTTCCCAGTGCTCGACCCACAGAGCGGCCCAGCGCGTCCCCGATGGCGGATAGGGGAGACCCCCTCGTTTGGGGTTGTCAGGTCAAAAAACGGAAAGCCTGGCCGCGGACCATAGTGGGTAACGAGTTTTGAGAGTGCCACGCTCCTTGCACGATAAAGATCCATTTTGTAGATTTCGAAAAAGAGTGGGCTCATTGTAGCCGCTACAAAAGGCTAAATTCTCCGACCCTACCCAATACTCCGTACTTTTTCAGTTGCAGTCAAAATTTTTGTTCCCTGTGTCCCATCCCACCCCTTTTTCAATTGATGTATTGTTAACTTGTTTCCGTCCTGAATAACACTGAAATACTGCTCGCTGGACGTAAAGCAGACAACCAATCAATCAACCCATGACACAATATAGATAAACGGCTTCGTATAATATATAGTAATTAACTATATATATATTAATGTCTGCTTCATAACAGTAACAATATGATAGATATAGGAAATCTTTTAACAGTATAATGTGCATGCTACGGTGAGGTTATCACCTTATACAGTCCAGTCCAAGAGGGAAAGTTAATTATTTCAATTGAACAAAGCTCACAATCCCCAGTACACCATTATTGTGAAATAAGAAGATCTAACATCAACATCTGTCAGAAGTTGTTTTGGTCGAAGTGGGATCTGCCAACGATTCCGGCAATGCCATACACTCTATACGCAGCTTAAAACCAGGCTAAAAGATCTTATAAAACGCTGCTTTTAAAAGAAAAACGGAAAGAGACGATATAAATACCTGGTAATTAGTCATGACAGATCTTACTTTGTCATCAATGACTCCAAAGCTAATACTAAATATACTGAAGAACAAATCTGTCATATGTTAGATTTTCTAATTGACAACATATTCGTCATGTTTGGAGGACATGTTTTTCAACAGACCGTTTGTATTTCAATGGGTACTAATTGTGCTCCTCTCCTCGCCGACCTGTTTTTGTACTCCTATGAGGCTGAGTTCCTAGAAGGCCTACTGAAGAAGAAAGAAAAGACTCTGGCCCAGACCTTTAATTTCACATTCCGCTATATTGATGATGTTTTGTCCCTCAACAATGCTAAATTTGGTGACTATTTACATTCAATTTACCCTAGCGAGCTTGAAATAAAAGACACCACCAATACACTAAGATCAGCCTCTTACTTAGACCAACTTCTAGAAATAGACTCAGGAAAACTACAAACTAGGCTCTACGACAAGCGTGATGACTTCAACTTCCCAATTGTCAACTTCCCGTTCATCGACAGCAACATTCCAGCAGCTCCAGCGTATGGTGTGTACATTTCACAACTTATACGTTTTTCTAGATCCTGCGATCGTTATTCAGATTTTCTAGACCGATCACTGCGGTTGACTGCTAAACTACCCAAACAAGGGTTTGTTGTACCTAGGTTGATGTTATCTTTCCAGAAGTTCTATGGTCGGCACCACGACTTAATTGATCGTTACGGGAAATCAGTGTCTCAAATACGATCTGACATTTTCGCTGAGTCATAGGTAGTGTTTCCTATTCCTGGATTTGACTTTTCCCTAGACAAGACAAAGAGCAACTCGACGGGTGTCTAATTAGAGGCAGGCACTGATTACTCGTCCGGAGCACCTGAGTGCACCCATGGTTTTTATTGGGTTCGGGTTACTCTCTTTCTGTGTTTTATGTTTTTGATTTTTGTGTTGTGTTTGCCTATATCCGGATTTGTAACTGTCCCTTGGTTTTTGGCTCTTGTTGATCAGGTCGGTTTTCTTTGCTACTTTCACTCAATGCTTTTAGTGCTGTCTAATACTTGAGAAGATGACAAGGGATCTCCAATTAGATCTGTCTGCTGCTGTCCTGGGAGGTCGTCTCGAGGTCCCCTGCACTTTCAACTCTTTCTGCTACGTCTTGCGTAAGGTCATTTTAGGTCGTCCCGATTCTTCCTTCCTTGAATGTAATCACAGGGCTTATTTGACAATTCGTCGCGTCTAACTACATTGGATCTGATCGGACCTGTATTATGTTAGGTTTACTCATTTGATCACCTACGGTTAAATGTTTAGCGGACCTGGATTATGTTAGACACACATTTTTTCAGCTAGGGTAAATATTTAGTGAATGTGATGGGACCTGGATTAGGTTATGTACACTCATTTGATCAATATATAGCGGATCTGATCGGACCTGGAATATGTTTGTTTATTTGTTTGAAGGTGTTTAACCTGGAACACCAATTTCAGCAATTTTTCAGCTATATCATAGCGTCAAGTTTTTATTGGGGAAGAAGCCGGAGTACCTGGAGAAAACCCCCGACCTGCGGTAGGAAAACTGGCAATCCTTGTCAATTAAGATTTGAGTTAAGTAAAACCTGCTTGCAGTGGAAATCGAACCCGCAATCTAAGTGTTGACAGACCACGTGATCAATAGTAGAGGAACTACCTTAACCACTCTGCCAATGAGGCACCCGCACCTGGATTAGGTTAGGTTAGGAATGATTCTAGGACCCCAAGCACAACGAAATAACATATCCTGCTGGAAAATTGTCATAAAAGATTATTAATGGCAAATGTGTGCCTTTTTTACAAAGTGTAATCTTTAGACACGCAGAAATACATAACAATTTGTCATTATTTACGTTTCTTCAGTTCAAAAGGTATACAAATAATTCAAATAATGTGTACACTCAACTACTAAGTAAACCAAAAAAAGCGTAAAACGTATTTAAAAACATTTGAATTTTAAAATTCTGCAGTTATCCCTCGTTGATCATTAACACAGCTGCATAGTAGTTGAATATTGGTATTGTTCGTATATCCATGGTTGTTAATCTGACAAGATAAATAATGCGATTCGTGGCATGAAAGATGTGTTATTGTCAGTACTTATGGAATACTTGACAATGGATATGTAGGCATGGTTTAGAAATATATACAAACAAGTTTGAACTTCAAAGGAAAGTTAAATAGAGAACATCAATTGTAACTTCAACGTCAAATTATTGATAGACAGGGTTCAGGACTATGTCAGAAAATGAGTAAAAACAGAGGAAGACCATGTCAGCAATGGACTCACTGTCGTTAATTCCAATTATAATGAGTCATAGAACACAGCATGATAATACTAAAGTATCATCTGTGTCAAAGACCCTTTTACTAAACCATATCCGGTATTAATGAAAGGTCACTAAGAACATAAGTTTTATGTAAACCTCACTAGAAAGATTTGTTGATAAGGTATTGATAGTTTACAATGCAATTCTACTTACACACAAACTACGCTGTCGAAAGAGGAGATTCTCGAAAACCACAAACCGGTTTTTGACTTTATTAGGTCTTCTTATCCAAGATAATAACTCAGATCTCTCCGACTTGTACTGGATACCATAATACCAAATCAGTACAAACGCCGTTACATTGCAGAATTTTACATGTGTCTACCAGACCAAATTCTAAAGTCCGGCCTCTGTTATTCCAGGAGTGGGATAGCTTTAAAGATTTCTGATGTTCATAAGCATACGCATTTTCAGTATTTAAGTTGGACTTAAGGTTATCGACGAACAACGTCAAACTGAGATTTAATCCCCAGAATTTGGGAAATTCTATGAACTACACATTCTTTTAGCACATGTACAGAGATAGATTTGGGATGTTCGTTTTTCATTTCTTGTTAAATATTGCAATATTGTGTCGTTACGGCTGTAAATAAATTAAAATACAAGCTTACCTATTAAAGATATTTCCAAATGTTGGCCAAGTCGACAAAATCCTTCTAGAAATGCTTGATTGTGTATGGACTGTTGCATGACACACATTGGAGCGGAGATCGTTAATTAAACTATAACTATTTGCTGTTCTGGTATGGCAAAAAAATTTGTCGCTACGTGAAATCTACAGGTAATGTAAATTCTGTGGCAAAGTATTAGTTGCACCTCTTGAGGTTTGTTTTTAACTTATTTTATTCTAACACAATGAACTGAGTAAAACAGGGTTCAAGATTTAAGGCCTCCTGAACGATTCTATGAATATCCACGTGAATAAAAAAAACACGCAACGTCTTTGGTAGGATACGTATACATTTCTATAATTTAAGATGTTAATAATCAGGTTTTGGATATACTGGGGTTATATGGAATTTTTAAAAAAGCAAATTCTTTTAAAATCATACCAAAATTTTTCTAATGTGTTCCCATTCTTAGATCAAAATGGTTTTTTCGACAATGATTTTTTTCAAGTGGCTTATTCCTGAACAGGATGAGTATTGTACGCTTTTAATTTGGTGGCATAATGTAGTCTTAATTCCCAATTCTTTATGGTACAGAAAGACTCGTTTGCTTATCTTCTTATGAACTATTAACATGTGTAGTTCTAAGAGATTCAAGACATAATTACAATCACAATCCTTGATGGTCTACTGTACCAAAGATTTTGACATATAACTATAACTCAACCACAAAAACAACCCCAACCATAATCTAACTTAGAACCTGATGTCTATAGAAATTTGATAATCACATCCCAGCTAGATACAACTTTTAAAATTGACATGTATTATTTACTCGACGCATTTGTTTCTTTAACAATTTTCAAAAAGATTGTATACAAAGTAAATTCAGGTTTTAAATGCGTCTTTTCTTTAAATAACAAAATGCAAGACGACAGTTTTAGCATGAACTTTAACGTATTGTTGAAATAATGGTTGCGACCAATATAAAAAAGTCTGCAAAATACTATATTTCATGTTGTATCGTATGCTTTTTTTTAAATCTAAAACAACTGGCACAAAATGCTAATTTATGACAAATGTTTGAAGAAAAGTATTACGAAACGTACGAAATGATCGAACAGGTTGTTGCAGTTGCTGAAATCCACATTGTATATTAACAAGAGGGTTATATTGGATATTCAAGAAACCAGAAAACTTGTAAGGGATATAGGTCTGTTATTTGTCCGGTTTTTGATGATTTTTTCTGGTCTTGAAATAGGCACAATGAAAACTATTTTCTAAATAGATGGTAATTCATCCGTTTTCTAAATAGTACTTGTGAAGAGTGCGAAAGATGTTTGAGAAATAGATAATTTATATCATCTGTAAAAAATGTTGTATCGTGTGCCTTATGTGACGCAGACTCAACAATGGTGTATTACACTTTTATGAACTTTTATATCAAAAACAAAATTGATTTTTCTCTTTGTGTTTCAATACGCTAAAATTTTATGTAACTTTTAGACGAAGAGGTTATTCCAAATGTTTCGACCAACTTATTTAAAATATCGAATTCCGATATTACAAGTCTTCCTGTCGTTTACGCATTAGGCATTTGTTTTTATGGACAGTTTAAA
This sequence comes from Limnoperna fortunei, assembly GCA_944474755.1. Lineage (NCBI taxonomy): Eukaryota > Metazoa > Mollusca > Bivalvia > Mytilida > Modiolidae > Limnoperna > Limnoperna fortunei. Next base: position 69,412,664 of record OX104120.1, read on the forward strand.
TTGACTACTAATACCTAGTCCAAGGTTTAAATTCTGAAAATCGTATCTTCTGTCAGTTCGTTCTGACAGATCACTGTTTCTATAACGAGTAATGTCTTGGCTAAAAAAAATTTCTATGAAGCGAGGCTAATATTTATAATTCTACTTTCTTAACTTTGAGTACATTTTCTGATTTCTGTTTTTACCATAAAATAAGAACACAACCAAATTTCGTTTTTTCGACATTTTTCGTTTTCTTTACAAACCTTTAGATTTTTCAATAATAAAATGCACAATTTGCACTGAACAATACAATCATCTTTAACAAAGTTCTTTATCAACAATTTCTTATTATTTTTCTTTTTTTGAATTTGTGGGATAATGGTGATTTGAAGTCATGATAAAAAGGACTTGCCACGAACTAGTAATAGGTGCAATACCTGTGTTATAGACCCTTAAATACACAGGTTGTTTCAGTTGGTGTAATAAAAAGACAAATTTCTCAAGAAACACACTTTTCGTGCAAAGTGACACCCGAAAAAAACGCATTCAAAATTGCGCCTACTTGATTGACGTACGAGCAACCGCCTTTTTAATTACATGTTGGAATACAAATTGGACATCACGATATGGTATCAACAATAAAAGTCATTAAGTAGTACTTACTGAGTATACAGATTTGGACATATAGAGACTATTTTTCTCCTTTGTTATGTTTGTTTAGAAATTACTTAAAACATGTAGGTAACAAAATAATCCCAATGAGATGAACAAATAGTTTTGCCACTCGTGCCACGAGGTTGAACTTTATTTTATTTAAATATTACCATAAGTTATGTGGAATCACATATGCACAAACTCAATAAACATTTTAAATATTTTGTTTCCTTCAAAAATTACGCATTAGACTCCAGTATTTTTTCATTTATTAGGAAAAAAGATTAATATACGGCAAAATCGATGATGATATTTTAAAATAAAACATTTACATTTGCTTTATTAGTTTACCATACAGTTTTATGGTATTTATTCTACAGTAACATTATCTTAATTTCTTGAAAATTGAATTTCTACTGCTGTTAGACCTTAAGTGAAAGGAATCGTTACTACAAAACGATGGCGTGTTATACTTTTATGCCATTAAGTAATAACTTGGAAGAATAAAGTATCAAATTAGTTATATAAAATATTTTTACTGGAAATGTTAAGATTTACATTAAGAAACCCACTCAAATTAATTTAGGTCATAATTGTATCATGCAATTAATATTTTAACGATGTACTCTCCCCAACTAAACATTGTCTTTCTGTTTAATATACTGTTTATATCGTATCTGAAAACAACCACGTTTTTATTATAAGGCTTGAAGTCATTTTCCAAACAGCTATCGTTACCGAAATGTAAGGTGCATAACGTTAGAGTACAATGTTATTATTTGGACATTTCACAGTTAAAACCTAATTATTTGAAACCATCTTACCTTAAAAAAGTTAGGCTTTAACGAGGCAAAAATTACTTACTTCTCAACAGTACCACAAGTCAACCCAGATTAAGCGATTTTAAATAGAGCAGAGTTGACCTGGTAAAAGTATGTTGCTAGATCACATTTCAATCGAGAGTAAGTGAATGAAAATATATTTGACGAATTGGACGCTCCGTTCACGGAAAACGAAGTTTAAAAATGCATCAAGTCTTTGAAGAGGAATAAAACAGTCGGTACGGATAATATAATAAACGAGAACATCCTAACTAGTATATCTTTAATAATTCAAATATTGAGTAAAATCTTCATATTTCATCTTAGTTACTGGGAATAATCAAGAATTATGGGTGAAATCGATAATTATACCAAATCGATAATTATACCAATCTTTAAAACGGGTGATCAAAATGACGCTGTAAATTTTAGAGGAATTTCGTTGATATTACATATAGGCAAACTTTTTACGTCATGTATTAATGCAAGATTGCTAAAATGGAGCGAAGATAACGATGTTCTTACTGATGCTCAATTCGGCTTTTGACCAAGACTTGGGACTGCAGAGGCCATTGTTGCCCTTCACTCACTTATATCGAATACATTAAGAAAAGGTAAAAAATTATACTCACTGCTGTTTTATGTCAAAGCTTTTGCTAGTGTTTCACGTGTCAAATTATGGTTAAAACTGCCAAAAAATGGTATTACTGGTAAAATGTAATTAAGTCTATGTACTCAAAACTAAAAGCCTGCGTTAGAATTGATGGCAGTTATTCAGATGTATTTTCATGAAATGTGGGTCTTACGCAGGGAGAATCATTATCTCCCATTTTATACTGTTTATATATGTAAATTTATATTGAAACTGAACTTATCAACAAAGGTTGTCAATCTTAAAAACTTTAATATGTTCTTACTTATGTATGCTGACGACACAGTTATATTTAGTGAAAATGTAGAAGATTTGCAGATTAACCCTGTAAATGTTATTGCAAATGATCACGGTTTAAATATAAATTTAAGCAAGACTAAAATTGTAGTTTTTTAGAAGTAAAGGAAAAATTAAGGATGGAGAAATGTAGTGTTTAGATAACAATATCATTGAGACAAGTGATAGTTTTGTATATCTAGGTTAACTTTTTTTACTATACTGGCAATTTCGTTTTCATACTCAAAATCACTGTCTAATCAAGGTAGAAAATCATTGTTCAATTTATACATTAAAAAATTTATAACGACTGTTTTAATCATAAAACTTATTATCATTATTTGATACGTATGTATCGTGTATATTGAACTATGGTTGTGAAACATTGGGTTACCATAAAGGTGACGATATTGAAAAGGTCCATCTTGATTTTTTGAAAAGGACCCTTAAGGTAAGAAGGTCGACATCAAATTATATGGTGTACTTAGAATTAGGAAGAGTTCCACTTTATGTGGAGCGTTATTATAGAATGGTTAAATATTGGTGTAAATTATTAAAAACTGATAATATTGTTTTAAAAACTTGTTATGATGCAATGTTTGAATCTCGTAATAAACTTTGTATGAAGACTTTAAACTGGACAAACAATAAATAAATATATACATGATAACCATAAGCTACAGTTTTATTTGAGTTGACAAGTTAATTACTCGTACAAACCTCTTATTTGAAAATATCGTATACACGCACATAACTTGAAAATTGAAACTGGTAGATATTATAATATAGATAGAAACGAAAGGTTTTGGGATTTTTGTACTAATTGTATTGAGGATGAGTTTCATTTTGTTTTGAATTGTAGCAAATATAATGACATTCGTAAGATGAATATTGAACCTTATTATTGGAAAAAAACCTTCTGCTTTTAAATTGGTTCAGCTATTGTCTGTATGTAACGATAAAGATCTTAATAACTTAGTTAAATTTTTGTATTGTGCTGACAAAATTAGAAATTGTCATGCTAGTTAATATTGTATTTATAACTTATCGCTATTTTGCAGTATTTTCCTTTGATCTTTATGTGCGATATTATTCCATCTCACTCTACTAGCGTGAGATGGGCCCATCTGAGCTCGCTGTCAAGATGTTGTTAAGTAAACACTATCGTCACAATGTTACAAAACAGCGATAAACAGATTATTTACGTTTTTGGAAACTCGATGCACTTTCTCGCCATTTCATTTCAAGGCTGTCGCCTTTCGATGAGATACGACGAGAAAATGCATCTCGTTTCAAAAAACGTAAATAGTCTATAATTATTGTACATATGCCTATAAGCTGTATTGCTTTTGGTAATAAAGTATAATTATCATTTATTTAAGTTTCAATTTTATTTACGCCAGGATAATTGTTACGAGTTGCTTCTTACTTTTTTGGCCAGATTTGTATTTTATGCGTGTTTACATCAAATTTGTGCTAAATCAAATGCGGTATCATTATTCATTCATTATGCTCATGAGCGAATAACGATACCGCAGCAGATTTTATTAGTTAGTTATGTTAACAATAATTACATTGTAGTCATGTGTATGCAGTCATTTGTAGAATTCTATAATCTCGAGAAAACAACCCTGTAGAGTAATATTTGAACTGTGGAAAAGACAACTATACCGGTAATATATACAATTCTAGACCATTATGTAATTTAAAATTTCGAAACTTTGAACAATTACTAAATTCTAGAACTACAGATATATAAAGAATATAAGTATTGTGACAACTGTGTTATATATCTATCCAGTGGAATTCATAAGAATTAGAAATATAGGGTTAATACCAAATAATTCTTTACATCTACAAATGATATATTGTTAGAATTAGATTTTAATACCGTCAAATGTTGTGCCGACCCTCAGCGGGATTTGAACTCATCGTTACAGTGGCACACATTCACCTGCATAATTTCCAGCGCTCACTACCACTATGGCAAATCAGCTATTATATAAAAATATAGCGTCATTAACCGAAGTGAATAGAAGATAAAGACATAATACATGTGTGTACACTATTATATATCGAGAATTATAAATAGAAATTAAAAACAAAACCAACGAAAGTCCGAATAATTGCTTACTGATTCTTTCTGATTGTACAAAAATCGTTGTCGTTAAAGCTCAGGTTGCATGAGAACATTGTGTATGTTAAACTAAAAAGTAACACTGGGCCAATGAAAATCCCTTTATCAGCGGACGGATCTGGTATAGAAGTTGCAACTATGTCTTAACATGCTAGGCCACCAGCCATAGATGTTATAAAATGAAACGAGTTTAATTCCCGAGATGGATGACTAAAAGATCAAGTCTTGTGTGTACAGATGATTTTCATAGTTGAAATAACAACGACATTATATGGCTTATTCTTTAGTCATTTACACATATCATTGATCATAACTATGTATCCTTAGGGCATTTCTAAAGATCCAATGTTGAAATACAATCAATCTATGTGAATGGCTGGATCTTCATACTTCGATAGTGCAGAACATGTTCTGAACTATTTAAGAAAAATAGCAAGGAAACTAACCGAAGGAAAAGAGCTAAAAGTCAAGAAAAGATTACAACTGGATTTGGACAAACATATGCATGTATATATGTAACAAGAAACGAAAACTAAACACACGTAAACAAAAAATGAGTCCCGTAAATAAAGTTATATCTGCACTCAGATGCTTCTGAAAAGGAATCCGTGTCTCTTATTACAGATTTATCGAGCTACTTACTGTCATGTCTTGGAAAAAAAACTAATCCAGGAATAAAAAAGACTGCCTATGAATATGTGATCGTATTTAAGAGATATTTATGATAACGACCAAGATCAATCAAATTATAGTGACGGCCATAAAACTTATGCAGAGATAACACCAGTCCTTGAATGAATACTAAGTAGTCAGCAGCAGTGATCGGTCTAGAAAATTGGAATACCAATCAATCTAATTAAAATATTACTTGATTTAGACTGTTTGGAAATTCATTTATTTCACAGATTGTGGAAAAAACTGTAATTTGTTCTTTGTTATTGTTATTTGTAAAATATTAATAAATACTTAAATTGACATCTCGTAACACCCATATTAAAGTCATCATATCACACTCTAGTTTAATGTCATCTTAAGAGTTTATCGTTTAGTACAATTTCTACTTATAATCCTGGCTTAAAATAAAAGTGGTAGTCCTCGTTGTTCTAATTATGTTTTAGATATTGTCTCAGTCGGTTAAGATATTGTTGTTTTATAGGTCTTCAGACTTATTTTCTTCATTATACTTAAAAGATTGTCTGGTCATTTATTTTTACAATTAACAACACTAAAATCTAAAACAATGGACAGTATACATATTCTGACGTATTTATTGACCAAGAGGAATCTTGCAAGTAATACCTCAATTACTCATTAAACATTTAACATAAGCTTGAAAACTTAGAAGGACAATCCATATCTTATAACCCACTTAAACAACACTTTCAGTTTAGAGTGTAGTCGTAATAGACAACGAAGTAATCTGGACAGTTACTAGTCCAGCAGAATCCGCTTACGTAAATTTTGAAAGACTTATGAGACCAATAATATGACCACGGGCATCTAAACACTTTCAAATAATGTTCTTTGTTAAACAAGTTTGTAATTTCTGTATCTCTTCGTCATGGACTATATCAAACCACAAACATTATTACGAGGTGTTCTTCGCCATCCGCATACGTTTGTCCAGTTGGTCCCATAGATGTTCGATGGATTTCAATTCCAATGATTCTAAAGGCCATTGCAGCACATTAATGTGATTCCCTCAAGAAAGTTTGTGGTTAGCTGAGCTGTATGTGGCCTAGCATTGTTCTGCTGGAGTAGCTCCTTTTGTTGGTCGATAATTGGAACAAGATGTGGGTAAAATATGTCTCTTTACTGCTGAGCCGTACAGTGATGTGATACATACACAAGTTCTGATTTTCTGTCATCTGAGATCGCTCTAAACATCATGACGCTACCTCCGTCGAATCATTCTACTTCCTGGACAAATGACTGAGCGATCACTTACAAGATTCTTCAACAGTTCTGGATATTCAGACCTTCAGCTGTTGCTCCATGGGACTCTTTCCGTCGATTTAACGCCGTCAAAACCGCTCTCTTCTGTAAAATTGCATGTTGTAGGGGCCGGTTTCTGACATTTTGTGAGCTGATTCTTTGCAATCCAAGTATCCAGACTGCAGTTGCAGTTGCTATGACTGTTCGAATCTGTAGATGGAATACACTTATATACCAATCTTGACGTGCTGTGATCATGCGTGGTCTCCCACTTCTTGGACGGTCAATTGTCGTACCTTTCTGTCGGAATCGGGCCCATGTCTGGAAATGGTACTCTGGTTTACATTCTATGTCCGTGCAACCTCACTTTGGTAGACGCCAGCCTATAGTGGTCCGATGATGACGTTTCTGGCATGGCATAACATTTACGTTTTGACGAGTTGGACAATAAAACCTTTTCTTATATACACTACCAATAGACGATTGAGAAGACCACAAACTTTCCGTTGGAAGCGCTTTCACAATTTCGCGGAAATACACGATGCATTTTTCTAGTTTCTCTTTTTTAGCAATATGCCAATCTGAAGAAAAAACAATTTAAAATCACATGTACATTTTTTTTAATTATAACAGATAATTATTAAAAATTTATTTAAAAAAAATTAAAATGTAGCTATGCGTTTCTTTATCTTACAGTATATGTGGTTGTAGTATTACTCAGTAGTTGGACAGAAAACATATTTTCATCAGATTTATGGTTTTAACATTAATTTAAAAAGAAGAATTTTGTGTAATAAATCTGATTTGCAAATTGTAATTATTGGAGCGACTCTGCATTCAGTTTTCCGGGTTTTCTTTCTCTTCTTCTTCACATTGATCATAAGTTCAAATTGAATTTCTTAAGTCGGTAAGTAGTTAAGTAACTAGTAGCATAGCAGTTATAACTATTATTTTTATAGGAAGTTGGTGTGTATATATATCTATAATGTTTATTTGAAGCCTATTTCTGCATACCGATAACGTCAGTACTGATTATTGTAGACAATTTGTTTTGGTGCAGTTTTAATGATTAAAGAGAAACGTAGATACCGCTTTTTACATCACAATGTGTGGGGTAATATACCCGATACTCTTAATATGGAAATACTTGGAAAGTAATTATGGATTAAAGATTATAAATGACTTCTATTGTGCATTATGCATGTCAAATATAAAAAAAACATATCTTTTAGTTGTAAAGGTGTGCAAAGATCATATTTGAATGCATGGGTGAGCTTGACTGAGGTAAGAACAAGTAATAAACAGGAACAAAAAATAGTGTGCTGTTTAAACAATTAAAGGATGAACGAGACATCAATCAGCAGTTAAACATGAGGCCGAATTGTTAAGTAGAGAGTCATCTGCCATTGATCACGTGCCTGTCAACAGGTTGATGGTTGGTTCCAGTCTGATTGCGGAAAGGATGTGCTCGACACAATTTCAATTGACAAGGATTATAGTGGCAAGTTTTCATTCGGAAGGTCGAGGTTTTACTGGGTACTACGGATTCCTCCCCAATCCTTAAAACAAACTGGACACCACGATATAGGTTAAAAATGGCCGAAAGTGGCAAATTTTGTTAAACTGCATTTAAAATAAATAAAAAACACTTATTTAACCAGTTAATAAAATTAAAAGTATTGTTACTGTGAATTTATTGAAGTATAAATTTTTTTATATAAAAAGGCTTTTTTTTTCATTGTCAACTGTTATTGGATTTAATATTTCATAATACTGTCTGGACTGGTGTGATATAAATTCGCTGGTTTCGATTTTTAAAACATAGAAGATTGATTTGATTGATCAGATATAGCTTGATTTTATAGTTTGAATTGATTAATTCTCAAACTATGTTCTAAGTAAAGATTAAAAAAATACTTCTGTTAAATCAAAACACATTAAAGGCTTCCAATACCATGCACATGTACTGATACATCCGGGCTTCCAATACCATGGACATGTACTGATACATCCGGGGCTTCCAATACCATGGACATGTACTGATACATCCGGGGCTTCCAATACCATGGACATGTACTGATACATCCGGGGCTTCCAATCCCATGGACATGTACTGATACATCCGGGGCTTATAATCCCATGGACATGTACTGATACATCAGGGGCTTCCAATACCATGGACATGTGCTGATACATCTGGGGCTTCCAATACCATGGACATATACTGATACATCCGGGGCTTCAAATCCCATGGATATATACTGATACATCCGGGGCTTCAAATCCCATGGACATGTACTGATACATCCGAGGCTTCCTATCCCACGGACATATACTGATACATCAGGGGCTTCCAATACCATGGACATGTGCTGATACATCTGGGGCTTCCAATACCATGGACATATACTGATACATCCGGGGCTTCAAATCCCATGGATATATACTGATACATCCGGGGCTTCAAATCCCATGGACATGTACTGATACATCCGAGGCTTCCTATCCCACGGACATATACTGATACATCCGGGGCTTCAATCCCATGGACATATACTGAAACATCCGGGGCTTCAAATCCTGGACATATACTGATACATCCGGGGCTTCTTATCCCATGGACATATACTGATACATCCGGGAACTTCAGTTAGTACTTATTGTTAAACAACTCAACAGAATAACATGTAATACTTAACAATAGAAAGTACTTTATTGAAACAAACAATAATGTCAGTTTTATGCTATCACAAAAATGCTTTCAAATAAAAAATAGTTGTAGCACCGCAATAGGAAAAAATTATTCGTCAAAACAATCGCGAGTGCCGATACAGTCGAATCCTTAAGCTAGGCTGTCCTCTCTCTAACCATGCCAATAAGGCTCTACGTTGCAACTCATACAGATATATATGAAAACAATGTTCTGATAAAAAGCTTTATAATTCAAATGAAAATTGTTTCTTATTAATGCAAATCACAGCTTATTCACAGATTCAGCTATTGTAAGTGACATCCTTCAAACAATGACCGGTTCATATCCATATTCAGTATTAAATATTCACAATAAATGTAAGCATTGTTCATTTCAAAGTTTCTTTATAGTTTCCTTGAACGCTGATCAGGTCTAAAGGTTTTAATCAAATTTAATTATTGTTTTCATGTCTTGACTTTGTCATGTTTATGTTATAACTTTTGAGCATTTACGGACAGCGAAGACATTTCAAATTATTGCCTTAATGCGTAAATCTTATCTACTGTGTACCGTACCACATTAGTGTTAAAATTATGTTATAAAATCTCTCCTTTTAGTTGCTCAATTAGTCTGTTTCTGGTCTGTAATTTCTTTGACATGTTTGACATAATTTGAAGAAAACGCCTCACCTCAAATGCCGGTCAATGTTCAGCCATCGGCAGACACTGACATAACGTGCATTTATTGGCCTTATCTCAGTAATTCAGGCGCAAATTATAAAACGGGAATTCTCAAAACATTAAAACATCGAACAGACAGCCACAAGAAAGGCAAACCATTTAGGATGTATAATGTGTTATTGTAAGCAGACGCAAACCGCCATTATTGACACAGAATGGAACTATTTACAGTTGTTCGACTACAAACAACTATATGTCATAACGTAGATAGTACAAGAAGGTCACATAATATAACATGAATAAAGGCGTAGAAACTATATTTGTTTTTGTTGCGAAAATTGCAGACTATACATATGTTCGTTATGAACTCTGTATTTTTAACTACAACTAACAGCAACAAACAAGGAACATATTTAACAAGAAAACTTTTGATGCAGAGCATCAATTCGCCGCCGAATTATTATGTATGATATTAATTTATGGACGCATTAAAAACATTTTATATCTATGTTACAGAGGTTATTTTATGTTTGTTTAAATGTTGTTTAACGCCGCTTTCAGCAATTTTTCAGCTATTTCATGTAGATTTTATTTGGGGGGGGGGGAGCTGGAGTATCCGGAGAAAACCCCGACTTTTGATAGGAAAACTGGCAATCCTTGTCAATAAAGTTTTTTCATGTTCTGTGCAGTTATAACATATAATGTTGTAATGAGTCAAAGAAGCTTAAAGTCAATATTTTGTTCAAATCGTGCACAAAGAGCATGTATTTTAGACCCAATCGTGTCATTTGCTGCACTTAACACGCTTGGCTTTGACGCTTTACATGTTTTAACATAAAACGTTTCGAACCTTGAATATGTATTTTTTGTATATGCTTTAATGCACAACTTTTCCAACCGAAGGTCGCGGTTTTTTTCCGTGTACTACGTGTTCCTCCTCCTCCCTAAAAAATGGATGCCAGTATATGTTGAAAATATTGCTGAAAGGTTATTTAAAAGGCATTCAAACAAACAAAAACAATCAATGAAAAAAATCAATCATCTGGACAATATGGCAGCTATACGAGACAAATAATCTGATATAAAAATGCATGCACAATTGTCTTTGCTATTGTAAATTGGCTTAAAAAATGTAAGTGTAGAGGTCCAGTTAAGCATAAATAACTGAAGTAGGTTATTATATACGGAGTGGTTATTTGTCCAACTAGCCGGAAAAATATCCGTCACGCTATTCGTCCGGCCATTAGAAATGCGCATGTCACGAGCAGCAGGAGCCCGCGCCCATCTCTTATCTCTCTAGATAGGACTGAAAATGGTGAACTTCATATCGGCGATAAAATTTCTTCTTATGCTGAATTACAATTAAGAATTTGTCAATTTGAAATTAGCAAAAATGTAGAATTTTACAAAAGTGATTCCCACACGATATTGTCGGCAAAGAAAAGGGTTAATAACTTAGACCTTTAAGATTCTCACCAATAAAGCTTGAATTCATAACCACAGGGCTGAATCATCAGTATTTTGGCCAGGTATAACTCCGGATATCGCCAATTGAAGAAACACCTGTAGCCAATGTAACAGAATGGCACCCTCTTAACCAAGTGCACCTCCTACACCGCCACTTTATCCAGTTTACCCTTTTCAATTATTTGCGCTGACTTCTTCCACTACAAAAGTGTCAATTACTTAGTGATTGTAGACATGTATTCGAACTGGCCAATCATAGAAAAGGCGCAAAATGGAGCACAACCTTTGGAGGACATTCGTAACCTATGGAATTGCTGATGAGCTATCTTCAGATGGTGGTCCAGAATTAACAGCATTTAAGACTCGACAATTTCTAAAGCATGGGGAGTAAATCATCGTCTCTCATCCGTTGCCTTTGCACATAGCAATTGTCGGGCTGGTGTAAAAACAGTCAAACGACTTATTACCGATAACACTGGACACACTGGACCAAATGGAGAACTAGACACGGATGCACTACAGAGAGCTATTTTACAATATCATAACACCCCAGATAGAGACTCAAAGTTATCGCAGGCAATGTGCGTGTTTGGAAGTCCTATTCGAGACTTCATTCGTATACTCCCATGCCGCTATAAACCACATGATACCTGGAGTGACACTTTATGAAAACGCGAGGATACATATTAAAGAAGCTGAGAAGTTATCCGAACACACGAAACAACTACCGCAATAAGTAGTTGGAGATCATGTCCGCATACAGAATCAGTTGGCCCAAATCCATTAAAATGGGATAAGGCAGGACATTGACGTCCGCCAATTTGACCAATATGTACGTGTTGATGGATCAAATCGTGTTACATGAACAGGAAATTCTTACGAAAATATGAACCCATGAAGACAAGACGAGATCCGGACGAGATCACTATGGATAATGGCCTCAAACTACTTGCAGCTCAAAGGAGTGAGATAATTCCACAAGAACAGCCTCCAGTGGCTCAAACATATCATGCACCAAGAGAAACTAGACATTTCCCGATTGTAAAAAAATGCACCTTCAGATGTTCCATCCCACCAATTGGAACATATTAACTTGGAGGGTCCATCCATTCAGATTCATGTACCTCCTCCATCCCTTAAGTAACATCATTTGAAAGACACGCCAATAGCCACCCAAGCTAGCACAACTGATCCGCCTAGAGACTGTCAAAAATCACCGTTGCGCACTATGACATCACCGAAAGCAGTGACCCCGCAAGGAACTGTACATTCAGAAACTACTTTGCCTCCTAGAACTTTAAACCGTCAGAGAAGAGAATCAATTTGGTTAAACGATTACAAACATTAAATAATTGATGAACTATACCTGAATTTGAACCATATTAACTTGTTTAATTTAAACAATATAACTAACACTGCATAGGAAGTCAGTCATATAAATATCAAGAATAAACATTCAATGACTTGAGGCGGATAGAGGACTATCCTTTGTATGAGATTCCATGTTTATCATTGTTTCAGATCTATCATTTCTGATGTTGATTAAAGATATATAAAAAACAGTATTATACTCATTTAGGTAGAGCATGACAAAATAAGTTCAACGGACAAATAAACCAGAAGTTAATCTTTAGATCATATATAGCCGGACAAATAGCCTAAGGACTATTCTACCAGTTAGCCGGACAAATAGCCAGACGGAGTGTCATAGATATTTTTCCGGTATCCAGACGAATAGTCTCATAGCTATTTTTTTGGCTTGCCGGACAAATAGCAACTGCCTATTATATAACATAAAGACTTGCATAGCAAGCATCTCGGAATTTAGATCGAAATAAAAACATACTGTTTGTTAGGACTTTCTAAACATTTGCTGAGAATCAGAATTGCAATTCTACATTTAAACTTTTCCCCAGTCCTGCAGTTGGGATTAGTTTGAATGACCGATTTCTAAATTTGCGAAAATGTAATCATTTTTTTATATATTAAACCATACTAAAAACTAATGTTCATGAAATTTAATAAATTTATGAAATAAATTATTGACATTGACATAACATTTGTTCTTGCATCTTACAAAAGACGGAATACTGCAGAATTGTATTCAATAGCCGTTTATTTTTATAATCGATTTTTCCTCCGAAATTGTAAACACAAAATAGCCTTTTTATTCGGATTTTCAATTTTTCAAAGCTACGCACATTGATAGCTCTATCACCCTAGACAATGTACCAGGACAAAAATGGTGGAACGACACCACAATTAATGACATTTGCATCTCGATTGTAGTTCTCCATTAAATAGTGTTTTTCTTTGTATTTTGTTTCTTTGGCTTTTTTTCTTTCTTGTTTTAGTTCTACTTTTTGGGCTTATTAAAAAAAAGGTTCTTTGAAAAAAAATTAAAATTAAACATTTGATAAAATATAATGGAATAGGTGTAATTTGGTCTAATGGAATAATCGCAAATTTCCTGTTTCAGAGTCCCTCGGACTACATCGCTGGAGATAGGGATTCTTTCAGAACTTTAAAAATATAGATAGAATTGATTATTTTTTTCTAAAGTTTGGATATAGGTTTTTTCTAATGCTGATAATTTTCATCTGTGCCACAACAGGAAACTGTGAATGTCGGCCATCTAGTGTTGGAGCCTCAGGGATTCAACAACAGTAGATAATGCCACCCTGTTTCCTTGCGGTCTTGTAAAATTAAGACGGCAAAAAACATCATTAGTAGTCTATAGTGGATATTTTTAAATGAAAGAGTTTTTTTCTTTTGAAAGGGGGAGGGGACACTTAAATTCTGTTTACTGTAAAAAGGAGCAGGTTATCCGAATATTACTTTCATTTGTATAGATATATTTGTTTAATTTATTTTAATATTTAAACAACAATTTAGATTCTTTTTGGAAAATCGTTTTGGCCCTGAAAAGTGCTTTTTATCAGTAATCAGCAGGATAACTTTGTAGTTTCTTCTTGCAGATGTCACTGTTGTGTACAGTTCAGAGCTAGCTGTCCTTTCTCGAAGTCGGGATTCTAACTGTGCAGATTTTTTTAAAACTCTTGTGTTCTTGAAGTATCACAACACTTGACTGGTCTTCTTTTTCAGTATTCAGCTCTTTGTAGGAATGTCTCTCTGTACTGCCTGTGGACTGTTGTGTATGAAGCATGTAAATCATGCATTCACTGTCAATAAATCTCTAAGTGCCAGGTACACTTCTCTGGTCTTGTTCTGTTTTCAAGTTGCTGGATTTACCATCTGAGGAATGAAATGTGAGATGGTATTGATTAGAACCAGCTGTCATCTCTGTCATTCCATGTACATCTAGACTGTGCTCATTTAACTTCCAGTCTCGAGTCCATGTGATTTCTTGAAGTGTTGGCATCTTCATCATGAGCTTTAGATATTTAATCATTTCTTCTGAACTTCCTGTATCTACCAGCATGGGAAACCTTACTATTCTGCAGTCAGATGGACTTTCATGAGAGGATTGTAACCAGGGGTAAACATCTTCAATACTAAGCTTGCTGGTGTATAGTATAGCTCTACAGCATCCACACAGAAGTGATGACAGGACCACAACAGAACTGCAGGTTTGTTACAACTTATTTTTGTATTTAATTTAAAATTAAAAGTGCTTCATTATTTTACCCATTTAAATCCAAACATTTTCATTGCTCAAGCTAGATTATGACTTTTATTAATTTTTTTAAAAATAATTCTTATCTTAAATGTAGCCCGCGCAGGTTAACATAACAATGTTTATTTCTGTGAAATTTATCTTCAATTTACTATGAGTTAAGCAATAGAAATATTAATTGTGCATCTCAGGAAAAGTTTTTTTGATAATAGAATGTTTTTGGCCTTTTTTCCTTCTAAAAGTTAAATTTTTAAACACAATCTTTATATTTAAAAAAGAATTTTGATTGTGTTGTGGTCATTTATTTACTGATTTAATTCAAATATTTGAATTTCTTTTACATTTCAGGTAATTTTAAAAAAAAGCCAAATTGCCAAACAAAAAAAGATTTACTAAATTACTAAATTAATGTAGCTTTCTACTTTCTAAAACAATTTTTGTAGATATATAAAAGCTAGAAAGTTACAGCCATTTTAATAAAAGATGTGAGGTTGAAAAATTTTGCTATAATGAAGAGAAAATGGTTGATTGATTGATTGGATTTCTGCTTTAAGGGAAAATGGTGCTGTTTTACAGGCTTAAGGTAGGGGCAATTGAATACAAATATCTCAACAACTATTTCTCAGACCTACATGAAATTTGGCAGAGTGATTTTTGTATATCAAAGAACCCGTAGGGTAAGTTTTATTAAGATCTAGCAATTTTCAGCTTATATTTAGGAACGACACCACAATTAACGACCTTTGCAACTCGTTGCCACGAATGTAGTTCCCCATAAAATAGAATATTTCTTTTTAATTTTTTCCTTGGCTTATTTCTAGTTTTGGTTCCACTTTTAGAGCATATTTGGAGGAAAGATCTTTGAAATACAATGGATTAGGAGTAATTGGGTATAGTTAAAAAATTTCAAATTTCCTGTTTTCAGAGTCCCTTAGACTTCATCCCTGAAGATGGGATGCTTGCAGAGCTTTAAAAGAGTTAGGAATGGTAATATTTTCTAAATTTTGAGATAGTTTGGAAGTGGTATGGTACTTTCAGACCACCAAATGGCATTTCAGAAACAAAGATGGATTTATTATTGACTTTATGTCGTAATAGACAACGAGGAAAAAAGATGTCTTATTACTTGTGTGTTTGTTCCTCGTCTCTCTCTATTATTAACTTCCGTAAGAAGAATACCAAAAATACTTTTCATTCCATGAAAATTTGATATCACCTAAGCATTTTGCAGTCCAACGATGTATCATGTCTTAATTATTCGTAAAATTCTGTTCATTTAATGGTAACGGTATATTTCAAAATATTTTCTCCTTGATCCATCCTTATCAACTGAAAACAAATATCAAGTACAGCCGACAGCAGACGACGTGCTTAATAAATACTGCTAATAGTGCATTGTATAAGTTTTTATGATCAAAGACATACTTTCGCACACAACTTGTAACCATCTAAATAAACCAAGATCAAGTAAAGATCTTTGTAAAAATACTGAAATTGTCTAATATTGGGAAAACATGTGAAAGTCTTGTCAAATATGATATAGGTATAAGTAACTGAGAACTAATTATTATTTATGTTATATTTATATGTATTTATTTATATTTACGTTTAACACTTCTTTAAGGATCAATTGTTGTAAAAAAATGTAGGACAATTGCTGTTTTGAATCTGTAACTTGCAGAGAGCGTGACACTCTTTTTACAAGCGTCGTTAACGACGCATGCTCAAGATTTTGTACGGTATGCCAGTGATTTAATTGAATACTTCTAATCTGAAAGATTAGACATACCTTATAAAGAAACAACGAACTCCTATAGAATTAGAACTGAAATCAGGTACTCCAGAAAAGTAAACATTTGTAGCATTTTGGCAATACTTGTCAATTAAGGTTTAAGTAGAGCTGATTGAGTTGGCCAGTGAGTATCATTTCAGCCATTTATCCCGAAATCATTACATTTGGTAAACTCAAACGATTATTTCATTGGGTGTTTTTTTACGTTCAGCGAATATAATAATAGCTATATTCAGAACGAATCTACGGATATATGGAACGCATTTTTGACTGCTAACGTTAAAGTATGGAGTATTGGGTATGGGCAGAGAATTTAGCCTTTTGTATAGGCTACAATTAGCCTACTCTTTTTGAAATCTTAAAAAGGGGTCTTTATCTTGCAAGGAGCGTGACAGGCACCAAACACTTTACCCACTACGGTCCGTGGCCAGGCTGATGTGACACCCCCCCAACGGGATGGTCTTCCATATTCGCATCCCAGGAAGCGCTGGGCTGCTCTGTGGGTCGAGCACAGGAATCCCTCATGGTATGGTCCCAGCTTGCTAAAACGATGAAGTACCATTATTTAACTTGGAATGCCCACAAATGATATCTTTATCTGAAAACGACATGTTTGATTATGACGTGAAGGATACTCTTATATAACTTAGCACGTCAGTGCCACTAGAAAATCCTTTTCGTTAACCAGAAAAAATTACATCTGCCAATGTCTCAACCAGCAACAGACTTCAACTGGCAAGTTACAATTCCAAGTTCATCTATTAAACTGGCAGTTTAATGATTTAGTAAGTGTGATCATAAAATTAAACACCAGCACATACTCCTTTCTATGGTAGCTGTGGTATCAAACATTTCTTCGGTTGAAGCAGAAAGATTCGCATAATAGTGAAAAAGATTGGAGGTGACTTTGAGCCAACAACTTTGTGCTCCATCGAAGTGTTGACCGGAAGCTAAAACTAGCATAGTATAGGCATTGTTGTATTGGTACAGGAACGGAATATGAAGCATTTAACATGACAAGAAAGCTTGAGACAAAAACAAAAGATGTTTATAGAAGGCAAGGTAAAAAAAAAGATCCCTTATAGACGAAGGCAATAAAACGATCCATTACAGACGTCGAAATTTAACATTCTTTATTAGAAGACCAAAAAAAAAAATTTAAATGATCCCTTACAGACCAGGAAATTAACAATCTCTATTAGAGGGCAAATAAAACGATCCCTAACATACCAGGAAATTAATATTCTCAATCTCAGACAACTAGTAGTCACACACCACAGGCTCTAAGAATACAATATGTGTCAAAAACATCAGTGCAGTTGTATGTAATTGATGTCATAGAACACAACAATTTACGATTAAGTACAGTACTATTATTAAAAGTTGTCATACCGCTGAACTGACCAGGAAATGTTATATTCTCTCGGCTTTGTTTTTCCAGCATCGCACTGCTATGGAAAGTAAATCTGCCATTCATTATATTTATTTATATATTCTATTGTCGCATATTGTCAGAAAATATCAAGTTTATTTGTAAAAGCCACAGAAACATGTGGCAATGAGAGTCTCTTATCAGCATTTTTAGACTGCTTCATGTCAAATACAAATAAACTGAACGAACATTTTTATTGTTTTATGATAAAAGACAGTGCGTGAAAGAAGCATTTCTTTCTACGAGTTAATAGTTTGTTGTCTCGTGATAAAAATTGTGTCACAAACACACCATATACGACAACGTTCATTGAGGCAAAGAAGAATACTGAATATCGGTGGGATAGAGGACAAGCGTAACAGTAGATTTTTTGTCAGGTTGTCAATATTGCTATATTTAGGTTTATCCCTCAAGAATAAACTGATTAAATTAAAAGGAACACATTTATCATGCTGCTGTTCGAATTTTTGTTTTGCGTCCTTTACGATTTAGGAGTTCATATCATTTTAATGATTGAGCGCTCTCGTTAAAGTACGTGTGGAAATTGTAGTGCTGATCGTGTGATTTCATACCAAAGTAGGGCTTTTTCAGTTTTTAAAACGAAATTTGACGGATTAAGAACGATAGCGCAAAACGAAACATTTGTTGTGCTGTGTCAGTGTACGAAGCCCACACTTAAAACAGATTTATGAAAAAGGATAGTCATATGCCTTTCCCAAGATGTTAAAAGACCTTTGTTAAAGTAAGTGCCACAAATAAATCATGTGACCATGAGTGGTCTTTCTAAATAGGTGCCGATTTAAGCTTAATTTGTATTTTTAATAATGCAAAACTCATCTGAATAGTTGCTTCAGAGATTGTTATTAAAGTAAGTCAATGATGCACTGATTTGCTCAAACAGATGGAGCTCTGAGTATCCCTGTAAACCAGATAATTGTGCCATAAAATTTTGAATTAAATGTGGTTTTTTTTTGTTTCTGATTTCTAGGTATTTCAAATCCAATATATGACCTTATTGCCCTTGTCTTCTAAGTAAATAAGATAAATGTGTAGAAACAATAAACGTAAAATTACACGCAAAATAATTATCTTTATAAGCAAACGTAATGAGCAGTTTCTAAAAAATATTTCAGTTCTAGACATGTCAACAATAAATACAGCTTTTGATGGAACTAGATAACTTTAATAAAATGAACGTCAAAATGATGCGAGGACAGGAGAAAATCTATGTGATATACTGGAGGTAAAACTGAAGATTTATGAAACAAAGGAGAAAAGACAGTGTATAAAATTATTTTGTGAAGCTTCTAGTTAATTTTAAGCAATGTTGATGACCCTTTTTACTTAGCTACAAGAACAACTGTGCCTGGAGATACTAGAATCAATATTTAGTATCTAAACAAAAGGTGTCGTTGTCTATCCAGTCACTGTCTATCTTTTTGCGGTACGTTTTTCAATATTAACACATTCTAGATTATAATGGTTTTGTTGGTGACATTGTTATATTTGTATTTATAACAGTTATTCCTCAAAGCTCGCTTTTCCCAAGTTTTTAAGCCTGGTCGAATACAAGCTATGCTTACTTTCAATAGTCTAATACTATACACCTGGAGAAAAGTCAAGCACCCGTAGTTTTTTAAGTCACACATATTAAAACACTTTTTGACGAATATTGGACTGTCATTCTTTTTTAATTGTTATGAAGACAAAACTATGCAATGTTGAGCACAATAAAACATTATTTAACCAAAAACCTCATTATTTTATTTGAATATCATTTCATCAAAATATGGACGGTCTTTGCTTGTTCAATTAGTCTTTTAAACGTATTGTCACCAAAAGCTCCAAACTGTTATTTAATTATCCCATAACACTTGAAAACGTCAATCATAACACCAAATTGATAATTAGCCGTCGAAGGGTCAATATCGGGTATATCCACCGTCGCATAATGCCAGTAAAGGGTTATCTGTCACCATTCCCGGTGTAAATGAGCTTCTAAATGTTGCAAGTTTTGCGGGGGAGGTTTCAGAGATTGAAATCGTCTACCCAATCCATCCCATAAATTTTATATTGGGTTGAGATCTAGACTTCTTGCAGGCCACAGGAGAGTGGTCACAGCTTCCTTCTCTAGATATGCCCTTACCAGCCTGGAACGATGGGGTCTAGAGTTGTCAACCTTGAAAACATGTTTTGATTATAACGTGTGGTTTTCAAAATGATGCACAACTACAGGTGTAAGAACGTCCCGGCTGTACTTTTCGCCATTAAGGTGGCCATTGATTGTTACCAGAATCAGTTTACAATCATGTGAGATACAGCCCCACACCATAACTGAGCCCCCACCAAAAGACAGAATCTTTCTTGGCGTGTAAGCTGTGTTTTAAGGCCTCCAAGCACAGGTTCGCCCATCAGTTACACAGAGTAAAAATCGACTCTCATCTGACCATGTATTAATCACCAGGTTCTGAGGTTCCAATTTTGTCTTGCTCTGCACCAGGCCAACCTGCCAACGGTGGCGATCATCAAGCATTAGGCGTTTAATGACTATCCTTGACCTCAATCCTGCAGTTTAAGACGATATTGTACTGTTCTGGCTGACAGATGACGACCAGGTAAGTATTGTTGTTTGAGACAGGTACAGGCTGCTAACGAATTTCGTCTATCCAATCTACCAAGGCTCCTATCTTCACGTTGGTTTTTCACAGACTTACCAGATCAGATCCGGTCATCAACATCTTGCATGGCAGCTTGTTTTCTGACTAAACGACTCATGACTGTATCATGATAGCCAAGCTGACGTCCTATTGCCTTGTAAGACATACCAGTGGAATGCAAGTCGATGATTTGCCATCTCTGTACTTCTGATATCCGTCTCCTTGCAATTCTTACTTTTAATGATTTGGTAGTTAGAAATTCGGGATTAAATACCGAAAAATAGTGCACATTGGACGTGATGAAGGGAGCAAGCTTAACGCAGACAGAAAACCGCCCTTGATTAACATTTAAAAAAGAGTACAAATTCTCGTCAAAATGAAACATTATGAAAGAGCTAGAGCAAAATACTGAAATAGTATTTATTTATTGGTAAAAATACGTTCTTAAGTGATCAAATTTCTCAGTTATAAAGTATTTTATTACTTTATTGCATTTTATTACATGCAATGAACTGCACACAAAATCAATATTTATTGATCTATTTCAGCAGATCTTGTAAAGGTTTTTACGAAATAATACACATCCAACACTGGCATTAATGATCATTAATAAAAATGTAATCTGTCTTTTATACGATACAAAAGCCGCTCTCTGGAAATAACTGATTTAGACTGGCAGCAAATTCAATATAGACATTAATGGTAACACGGTTAAGTGTAAATAAAATGTTCATTAATCCAGAACCTTGTTTACAAATTATTGACATTGTCTTCACAGGATATTTAATGCACACGGTTGGTTAAATGAAAATTGTATTGTGTTATTAATGGGTTGTTATTTTATTATTATACAACTATAAATGACAAAAAGCATTTTAGACTTTCTGAAATAAACATTAGTTTTAATTCAATTTACTTTATGTAAATAATACCCCGCAACACCATCCGAAAAAGACGCGTATTTTCATTAAAGACTGGATGTAAAGTCACATTCAAAATGTTGTAGATTTTAACTGCTTTTACTAACACATCCACATCTGGGCATTCATTATATTTGTACACTATTAATTCTATCTTATTGCCATTTGCCAAGCACAACGATATTATATTCTTTATACTTCACTAAACGAAGACATTTACAATTGAGATCTCTTATACTTGACATAAAAAGTCTATCAATCCTTAAAAAAATAGTTTTCCGTTTAGACTGGCAACAAAATAAACTTTTCCATGACATTTTCTTAACGCATTTACCGATGATAGTAGCAAAGCAAGAGATAAGTACCAATACGGCACATGTGCTCTCACTCCTCGCTTCTATCAGTTTTTGCTGTGTTGTAAATGTTTTTATGGACTCTTGTCTATCTATTACAATCAATTAACAGCAATCGATCGATTATCTTTTGTAATCGGTTGATCTATGTCACTGTTAAAAAATGATCACAACATATCAAAACTGTATTGGAATATATTTAAATTGTGAAGATTTTTATTCCACACCACATATGTTATAGATTTACAGACCCTACTTACTATACTTTGTAATCTTTTTTGTATAATACAATGCAGTAAATTTTAAATCAAATTTTAAGTGGAAACACAGTAATTGGAGTAGAAATGACTTGGTCTATGAGGTTTACTAAAATTTGATGGTTAAGAAGCAAAGGACTGTTTAAAAGTTCATTAAAATTTTAGTTCTGACAGATATTTGGTTATAGAAAATCTCAATCGACCAATCACATCTAGATGTCCAACCAACCGATTTGAGACTTTTATCGATAACAAGAACACCACTACCTATCAGTACATGCTTTTTATATATTTTATAATAATTAACCATTTATATCTTATAGGTAATGCAAGTACATAAGATTTATTATAGCTACACAGGTAATAACACTAGTTTATTTTTATATTATACTAGATATTGTATTACATGTTGTTAATTTGTCAGATGCCATGTGGGAAATTATTTAAACAATTTAAGTTTAAACTTAAGTAACATAAAAGTCGCTCCAATAAAAATAGTAAGATGAAACTGTGGTATCTTCTATGCCGATATGAAATTATAGCGGGTGAAATCTTCATTTTGAATAAAATAGAAACATTTTGATTTGTTTGGTCTCATAGGTTATGCATGTATCGACAAGGAGCATGGTAATATATGTCCGAAATCTCATTTCTGCGCATCAGTTGTTGTGGTTCATGTCTGGTTTTATCAACTTAAAAAAAACTGTAAGCAATGCTCATTTATTCATACACCAACCTTAAACCAAATTTCATTCCGATCAAAATGTAATATATCAGGTGCACAATAACACTATGTGACAAAAATGTAAAAGATTAAGTCTTGTTTGTGAATATAGGAAATAGGCACCCAAAAGTTTGCTATGAAAAAGCTCAAATATCATTCCGATAAAAATGTAAATACCAGACGCACAATGGCACTTTGTGACACAGATTCTGAGAAAGTTTCATCAAAATCCATTGAGTGGAGTTAGAGGAGTAGTGAATAGTGTAACTGAGAATAAAGGACGGATATCCCCATCACTACATAACCCCATTTTTAGGCAGTGTTGATATAATAACCTTTAATATAAAGTAATATATATGGCATTTCCAAAATGTGGGAATAGGAAAAATCAGTATTTGCTTTTAATACGAAAATGCTTTTTCATTAGAGATTAAACTCTAATGAATTCTAGCAAATTAGAAAAAGTGTAGCTCATTATAGCCGCTGTATAATTCGTTGTCCTTTCACAACACTTCATACCCTAGTGATTGTCTGCTCATTGGTTGATCCCATTTTTTATATTGTATATTAACATGTTGTTGTATCAAATATAGCTTAAATACTGCATGCTGGACGTTAAGTAACTACAATAAATCCTCATCACTTCATGTAATGACTAGAAACCAGTATCTAAATGTAATGATGTATTATATAATCCAAACCATGTAATGGTTATAACTTTATTTAAAGCCATCTTTACATATGGTCATTTGTTTTTTCTATGTATCCCTTCTACGTTATGTTATAAAACAAATTAAATGTCCTTCTTATATTATAACGTTATAAGCAGACAAAAACATATCGTTATTGATATTCTAATTTTATGTAAGTATACCAGAAGTTAATGTTGTGGAAATTACCTACAAAGAGAAATATAGCATGATTATTGAGATTTTCTACAGACAAATTCGTCTTAAAGGATATTTTTGACAACCGTAGTTACGTAGAACCGCTAAAAAAATGAAAGTAATAATAAAATACCAAACATCAAGGAAACCGACAATACACGAATCGAATTCCTAGAAACCGGCAAACTTTAGAACCAACATCCAAAATTTTAGCAACTACAGCTATTGCCCTGACTTGGTACAGGCATTACAAAAGAAACAGTTTGTAAAACCAGGTTTTATGGAATTCCGAACCTCCCGCTTCCATGTGAATATGAATTGGTGTCATACACCGCTCTTCAGTAATAGGTGTATCCAATAATCATCGCAGCTCAGTCACTGCGTACTGAATTTAAAAATTGGTAAAACTATCTGCAATAATATTTCCAAGCGAGATAACATATTTTTCAACAAGGAACGGCATCTATAGGAAAATCGCAGACGAGTAATTTTTTCTTGTAACCTGGTTAATACGTTTATCCCGAAGAAATTGGTGACGTTTGCAAAAATCAGTGTACTCACTGCAAGCCTTTGCATACGTGATTAATTGTGAAATATAGTCACCGTAAGCAGGAAAAGCTGGAATATTGCTGCATAAGAGAGAGGATAATTACTAATTTTGAATTAAAATCGTCTCGTTTGTCATATTTCCTTGTGTTAAGTTGACGTTGGTGTCATATTCGAAATTTAAATCTGAAAACGATATAAATTAATATGTTGCTTTAATTTCCAGTTTTGAACGATATATTAACGTGGCCACTTAGCAAATTGAGGGTTGTTAATTGAAAGAAAGCAATCAATATATATATGTGAAATTAAATTACGTGGATTTGAAAAAAATACGAAAACTCGTCATACTGAGCAGTTTATTGAGACAAAGATTTGAGAACAGAAAATACATAAACTAGTACAAAAAACCGAAGGTACAATACTTTACTTGAAAGCAGAAACGAAATTAAAAAAATCTTTAAAAAGAAGAACGATATCCAACGATTTTATTTCAGTAAAACTGAAAGTTAGTGCAAAATGTAAAGATGCACAAAAGGGCTGTGCAGCTGTTCTGAAGAAATTACTATGGAAATTAAAAGACAAAAATACAACAAATTAATATGGGTTATTAAGATGTCCTAAAAGATAACTTACAGACTGTTAACAAAAAGTACCAAAAGTCTTGAAAATGTAGAAAACAATAAACTTACACAAAAGTACAGCTGTTCTTATAGTAGACAAAAACTGTTCAAAAGAATTAAAAGATGTATAATAGGACTTTATTTAATAAAAACCACAAAATTAACTGTATTTGATTTCAGCAACGGAATGAAACTGGCAGTAAATTGTATCATTTTACATATTCACGTTTTATTTATGCAAATTATAGCTATTTTATTTGCATATATAGAGGGCGAAAAAGTAAAATGACACAATTTACTACCAAAATCATTTCGTTGCTGAAATCAAATATAGCTAATTTTGAGGTTAAATTAATTTAAAAAGACTTTTAAAAATACAACATAAATGCACAGTATTTTTAAAATTAAATCACTTAATGATTCCTCAAAAGACTGATGCCATATTGTAATGTGATAATCTGGTTAAACAACATATTATACCCTTCTTTACATAATTACGAACTGAAAATTCTGCTTTTAATGAATAAATTTAAATATTAAACATTATGTTACAAAATATTTATAACTATTCAGCCCAATGCATTTAAAAAAGAATAATTTAGCTACCAGGCACATACCTATAGAAGTATTTGAGGATACGTTTACAGAATTCGGCAAGGAGTCGGGGGGGGGGTGAAGAAATCTTGTGTTTTTGTAAAGCTATCTAAATGGCTAAATGGACTGAAAATTTAATTTTGCTAACATGTCTCATTTTTAATGCACAAGTCTTCAAAACAAAAATCAGAGAGACAGAGTTTTACGACTCATCATAGATTAATGGCAATAGTTATGACCAGAATGAAAAATAACACTTACAGTGTAAAAAGTTTGACAAGTATACACGAGATGTACTTTAGCTTATAGCTCTAGAAAACTTTAAACGTTTTTTTCTTTCTGTCTACAAATTCATCCAACACCGTGGCTATTGCAACGATATTTGCATTTGAATATGCATTAAGGACAACTTGGACAGTCTTTTATCTCCCATTGTTGACACCGAATTAACATTCTTCGCTATGCAGCCTGCCTGGGTCGAAGCTTTAGTAGTTTTATTAAGCTAATATAGTAGAATTTACAAAGAGAATCAACATAAATTTTACAACTATGCATAGACAGTAGTAAAAAACTTTTCGTGTTGCCACGTGTCTAGTCGGGCCTTACGTTGTTACTTCCCTGGCTACAATCTACACAAATTCATGACACTTAGTGCTTGTCTAAGTAAGACGCGTTCAGCTGTGCGAAATAATGAGCTGATGGTTCCTCAAAGCTATTTAATTCTTTCCTTTTCCACTATCTTTAATGTACGTGTATGTTAGTATACTGATGTATGCTTCAGACTTTTCTATTCGGTTTCTGAACCTCTTATTAAATACATATTGTTATTGCTTTTATCCGTTGCATACTAGTATACTGTCCAATTAGTGGTATATTTTTGTTGATGTTTAATGATTTTAGCGAATAAAGGCAATAAATGTTTTGTGTAATCTGAATAGTCATTATCTTAGTTTTATTTAATATGGGTAGATTTGTCGTCAACATACAGTTAAGGCATAGTTGAGCTTAAGAAAATGCCACACACATACCACCCTTAAAATTGTTTATGTTACAAATTTAATTTATGTTTCCTTTATATTTTATTGCTTTTCCGTTTATCCGTAAACAGTAAGTTTTAGTGCGAGTCTATCGTGTGGGGGAGACACCACCTTTGCATTATTGATTGAATTTATATAAGATTTTAAATAAGCTTTACTAAAATTAATCAAATGTGAGAGGCACAGTCGCCTATAATGGGTTGCTCTTCTGCGCAATCCTAATTTTTGTTTTTATTGATTTATGATCAAGTGTTAACGGGTACTTATGACACAAAAACAATTTATCCCTTAAGTGTGTGGAATTTGTGTTTTTTCACGAATATTAATTCGACCAAAGTTTAGAAATGGCTACATATTTATCTTCTTGTATATTATCTTATACATCATCTACATTGTTTAATACCTCTTTAATCTTTTTTGTTTTTATAATATTCATATATATGTATTATGTGTTTCGTGGAGAATTTATGTGCATGTGTCTTGTAATTTTGGTCGCAACAATTTCGTTTTTTGTCCATTCACATATTACTCACCATATGTGAAGAAAAGACATTCAGCTCAGATCGATTCTTTTTTACTGAAAGCGAACCTTTATGTCCCAGTTTAGGAACCCCTGGCGTACAAAATACGTTTTGTAAATTGTTGTATAGTGACTATATTTTCGGTTGTTTGCTCTGGAGTTTAAAGGTTTGTCGGACTGATTTGCGGATGGTCTTTTTTGACAGTTTCCTCTGTGTTCGGTATTAATTACATTGTTGTTTTTTATCCTATTATTGCTATAGTATTGTTATAATCAGATAGAATAGACACTCTGGAAACTTTCTGTGTCAGAATATAAATCGCATTTAACGATATGTTTAACTGCAGGAGATAATATAGGAATTTATAAAAGTTCTTCATCACTTATTTTGAAATGTCAATATACAAAAACATGACTGATTGTAACTCTCTTTTGCACTTAATTAACTGGTTTACATTAACTGCGATCAGCTAATTGGGTGTTTTAGCACTGTACACATTCAGCCCGAAGTGTTTGACTAGTATCCACTTAACTATCAACTATCAATAGCCGAAAGTCTTGCTTTCGTCATGATTTAGCTGAAAAATTGTGTTAACATTTATCGATCAGCAATTTGTCAGATAAAAAAACCAACATAATATTGATTTGTTTTCTTCTTTTTTGTCACTGTTAACAAAAGAATTGATATTTTTATACATAACTTGGATGTCTTATCGAACTTTGTGATAGTATTTCTATTGTTTCGTTCTTAAGAGATAAGTCAGACAGTTCATATGCAGATCTCTCGTCGGGACAATAACAAAAAAGTCTACAGTTTGATTGCATTCTGTGACAATGACATCTGTTTGTAATGAAAAGGCTAATCAAGACTAGTAATCCATTTCCATAAAAAAGATAACTAATAGCAAACAAAGCGTCAGCAGACACGAATGTTCCGTTAGCATTAATAACAATCACTAAATAAAACACGAAAGTTATCACTAAGGACATTATGGACGCGCAGCTAAACCATTTTAGAACAAACATATCGTCTTCGTTTACGTTTTTGTCAAGTACCATAGCAGATCGAGGATTCTTCGCATAAACTGTGACATAGCACACTAGAATGATGACGTAAGGAATAAACGTTGATATGACTACCTGATATCCGGACCAAATAATAGCGTGACTGTTGTAGAATGTAAAGTCAACACTACACATGCCGATTTCTGGAAAAAGCAACAAAAACAGTGTCATTATTTTTTCTAACAATAACAAATTATTCTGCATTAACTATTTAGTTTAACTTTAAGATCTCTGATATAACGAAAACGTGTAATAGCGTTTAAGATAAAAAAACAACAAAAAATATTTTAATATAAATGCTGCGTATAGAAGTTAACATAACGTGCATGCATAACTATGTTATTATTTTTTCTTGAAATTTAAACCTTGTCTGGATTTTTGTTTTGATATTTTTTGTGACGTTTAAAATTTTCCTACCATTTACAAAAAGACTACGTATAATTACCCTGGGCCTCCAAATATACACTGGAGTATTCATAATACTGATCTGTGTTTACACTTGTAATAATCGCCATGTTTGTTATGCCGACACTTTTTCCAATGTAA
This sequence comes from Limnoperna fortunei, assembly GCA_944474755.1. Classification (NCBI taxonomy): domain Eukaryota; kingdom Metazoa; phylum Mollusca; class Bivalvia; order Mytilida; family Modiolidae; genus Limnoperna; species Limnoperna fortunei. The sequence goes on from OX104120.1 coordinate 69,441,550, forward strand.
CGTTTCCATAGCAACGAGTGTAGTAGTTTTTTCAATGATCCATTTTCGTGCCATGACCAAAATGTGTTTAATCCATCATGATTTGGTGCTCTTATGATTATTATAAGGCTCTCTGACATCCATAGCACCCTGGCAGTAACACCAATGTCGGTCAAAAAGTGCGATGCAATTATTGTTTTGGGATCATGTTCCTTTCCTTGCATCATAGCCTCATGAAATGAATTAACATAGTAGTTCGTCAAATGGACAGATGATTGAACGGTAGTTTGATTGTCTGAATACATTTCAAAAGAAACTGTTAGGTTAATATGGCCTGTAAAAAAGAACAAATATTGAATTTTGTTGTCTTGTGAAAATTTGTTATCTAATAAAATCCTCTAACCCTAGATTTGAGGAAAAACAATCTAGAAATTGTTATCCATGTAATAGGAATATTATGTCCTCATATTTTATGAATATAGCTTATTAATCAACCGATGGTAGGACGGAAACATTATAAAACAATTCATAAAAAATAGATCACGGATAATTTTATGTAAAAGATTTCAGCAGTCGGTCGATTTTGAAATTATTGGATGTAATAAGGTGTTTATTAGTATGTAAAGTGTAAAGTACAATATGAAAGGTTCTAAACGCAATGAGCATTTTGTTTGCAAATGTCATTTAAACTATTTAAACAAAGCGTCTATGGAAATACATGAAATAGGTATTACCGATAGAACAGCATGAACACACTGTGTAATATAGCTCAATAACGCCAAAGTATGTTCCCCGTGTGGTCATACAAATTAATCTTTGTATTGTTTTATTATGTTATTTTTGATGTTACTAAATTTGAAAATTTGGTAGTTTAATTTTATTCATTGGAAAAACTTCTACTAGAACCTGCCAAAGAGAACGTTTTTGACTTTTTAACAACTTGTAGATAATTATTAATTTAGATAGCAATATATGCCACTATTTCTAAATGTTTTACCTTTAAAATATGAATACTCTCCTAATCCATAGAGTGGTCCTGATGACAATAAAACTACCAGGATGTAAATTCCACAAATTATAATATTTACATTACGTGGAGAGAATGTTGATGGATGGTCTAGGACAGCTAAAAACCTGTGATATCTAAAAACAATAATTAATACATTTATTTACATTAAGATATTAACAATCAAAGTGAACACTGTATTGATACCAAACTTGATTCAAAGTTTAAAATTAGAACTCACGTTTGAATATAATCAAGGTGAAAATAGTTCACTGTCATATGATGTAATGGGAAATAAAAAAAATAAAAAACCCAAAAGACTAGGGAAAATCTGTCGACAATGCTCACAAATTGATACCTCAGCACTTCTATGTGTAAAACTTGCAATGACAATGCTAGTGCTATACAAAACGCCAAAGATAATTATGATATTAATGCAAAATATTAGGTCACAATTGCACTATGTGACCAGGATTCTGTGAACGTTGCATACAACTCATTTAGTAGTGTTAGTGGAGTTGTGGATAACAGATGGGAATCCTTTTTTCAAAGAATGGCATCCTCCATGTTTTGATATGGGTTTCAACCCCAAATATAAAATAGCAGGCGCAAAGTTATCAACTTCCAGTCAGTGGTGTAGATGGAGATGATAATTACATATGATAACAGACGGAAAGATGGACAACACCATGACTACATACAGTATCTTCAACTTTTCAAGCAGGAGTATAAAAATACAATCCTACTCAAGATAAAATGATGAACTAAATTTGCATTAGGCTAAAAAGGCTTCAAAATATTATTATATTAGAATTTTATAAATAAAGAATTATTTTCTTTATAGCATGATATTGTTTTGTAATTTATAGATAATAAACGGAACTGCTCTGAACTGGGTCAAATTAATAATACGCGCAAGAACAAAATTACGCGAGAAAAGTACTACACTAGTCGCTTCATGTTTAGTAAGTTGTATTTCAGCTATTTAAACGAGAAGATCAAGTCAACAGACAACAAAGCAGTAAGGCAGGGGGAATGAAAGGAAGAAAGCAAATGAAACAATCTTAAAATGGGTGTTTTATGTTCTATTCAGATTTACAGACAGTCCTATTTCCTAATATGTTTATTTGTAGATATGCACAATCTTTTCAATCTTAATAACCAATATCAAAAACAAAGTATGCAACAGTGAAGTTATTACAGTAATATTCAATGTACATGTTCTACCTCTTATACATTATAAGTATTAATTTTTGCATAAAGTAAAGTAATTTTGATATTTCAATCAAGTAATTATTGAGGTATATGATTACAAAAACAAACCAAGTCTTAACAATATATAAAGTATCTTTAAATGATTCACTATCACATTGTGAAAATGCAATAAAACTATAGCTGCAGTAATGAAGCTTCTTTGAATTTTATTTAGGCGGAGCATCAAAGACTCGTAAGATACACAATCTATTTATATTATTTTTAATATGCCATAACACCTGGTTTAACCCACCATTTCGTTTGAAATGCCTATACGAAGTAAGAATCATTTATGTAGTTACTATATTTTTGGTTGTTGGTTCTTAACATTGCCCGTTTCTTGCACTTTGATTTGTGGATAGTCTTTTTTACAGTTCCATCGGTGTTCGGTATTTTGTAATTACCTTCATTTAACATCCACTGGATTAGCAACAAGTGTCTAACATCATAATACGTGCAACAAATTTTACAAATACTTGGCTTATATTAACTCACAAGCAGTATGTATTTATATCTTAATGTTATCAGTAAGTATGTTATTTACTATTGAGGAGAGGTAGTTGTTTAGCTGTATTGAAATGTGATTGTTCAGTGTTAACCTCAGTTTGCCCACTGCATACATAAAAATAGCACACAATAATGTTGGTCTAACTTCTTTGTGGCTTATCTTTGTGTTGATAAGCTCGTATGTTAAAATGCGTCAAAATCGGGTCATAATTATGAGAAAAGCTGGACTCCTTATAAGAAATCCTGTATCCGCCATTGCGTGTCTAAAATAAAATAAGTATGGCATCAGCCCTAAAGATTAAATGTGCAGTGGCCATGTGATCAATGTCATCTACTATTGATCACATAAATGTCAACACTAAAGTTGTGGGTTTGAGTCTCACTGCTGGCAGGGCGTCCTCGACTTTAGTCTGAATTGACAATTAATGCAAGTCTATGGTTTTCGCCAGGTACTTAATTGTCATTTCCCAATAAAAACAAGATGCTCCTGTATAGCAGAAAATCGGTGTCATTAAACATCATTAAAAACACGAAATAATTCATTCAATCGTTAATAAAGCTTAGATGACACCCTTCCTTTGATTTATACAACAGATAAATAGTAGTTTTTAAAAATCATTTTTACATAAATATGCATGCAGTATGTCACCTATATCAGTTGTTTGTCCCAAAAAATGACAGAACTATAAATGTTTAATTCCCCCCCACCACCCCACCCCCCCCCAAAAAAAAAACAATCCGAGACAAAACAATCTTATCGGATCCCTGCCGAATTTTAACTTACTTTCGCAACAATTAACCGAACATGCGTGTTTTGATGACAGGTCCTTAATTGATCTAAACACTCAAAATAGAAACATTCAAGTCTTTTTAGTTGAAGTTGAACTCGAACTCTTATTCGAAGTTTAACTCAAATGGCCATATTGAAATGAGAGCGTCGGTGGCCGAATGACTTTAAAAAAATACATGTGTGTGAACACTGGGATTGCGTTTTCGAGTCTCACCGGAGGAAGGGTAAATACTAATTGAACAGGATTGCCAATTGTTTACTACATAAAGTCATGGGTGTTATCTCCGTACTCCAGCTTCGTCTGTAATAAAACACCATATAATCGCCGAAACATTGAGGAAAGTTTCGCTAAACACCAAGCAAAAAAGCACACAATCAACTATAAGGATAACTCAAATTCCAACTAACACTTAAACCTGAAATTTAACTCGAAATCCAATTCAAACTCTAACGCGATAATCCACCACACCGTGTGTGTGTTTGTTCGTTGTTATAAAACAAGTAGTTAATTATCAACAGACAACACATCTATAACTATTTAACCTCTACTGTTCGCCCTGTGTACAAAGTGTAAAAAAACTGTTATATAGAAATGACCAATCGACTTTAGGGCCTTTCCTTGTCAAATTGCAGATTGTTTTTACACAGAATTAGAAATATTTAAGGAATTCTTGATATACGTGATATAACAGGTGGCGTTTAATGTCCAATTTAAACAAACGTTTCCTCTACAGGACAATTTAATTTAGTAAAGATACACTGAATACTAGTATTCGTATGTCTTTGGTCATCTTGATAGACAATCTAGTGGCTTGTTACGATGGATGCTGACACATTTTGACTCTTACATTTTATAACAAGAACAAATATTGTAGTCATGAATTAACAAAATTAAATAATATTTGGAATATTTTGTAAATAAACGGTCCGATACCACGTGTACATTGGTAACATGATCATTTTCCATTACCAGAGTTCTATTAATATATATCCAGACGCTCACCAAAGTATTCGTTTAATAATTAGTTAGAAAGTTTTATATTAAGGTAAACTATTTTTTACAGTTAACGTCAAAATGCCGTTTTTGACCAATCATAGATGACGCTGTTTCGATTTCTGCATATTGTTGGCGTATCAGACAATCAATCATGTAACACCTTATGTGTTTATTTAACATTTATTTAAGTAAACACACATTGAAGAAAGGGTCCATATAGAAGTTAACATTTTAAAAAAATATATGTCTCAAAATATTATATTCAAAATGACGACAATTAAAAATGTGCAATCGAACAAGGGTAACACAGGTATGGACAGAGAAAAGTACAGTATTTAACGTTTTCCATAGCAACTATTAGGTTATCATATGTTAGACATTCAAGACATGAGTGTATAAAATGTATTAACAGAGAAAAAGTATGCAAAACAGTGTTTTGACTTGATAAGACCTATTAACAGCAAATCCGATTTTTTTCATTACAACAATGAACAACAAAGTCAACTTTAAAGAAAACAAATAACAGCTAATGAAGAGCAATTAACAATTAATTTATTCACAAACTAGTTAACAGAAGTGTCAAAATGCCCAAAACATATAACTCTGCACATAATTGAAAATTTGTATTTTTTATCACGTTGACAAACAGCCTCGTGGCTTCGATGGGTGATATCACATTTAGACTCCTATGACGATAAAATGGTTTATTAATCAAGAATTAACAAGATTTAAAAAAATCAGAAGCACCGGAATAAAATTGTGTCAGCTTCTTATCTGGTGGCCTGTTTATATAAATAATACGATAATGTTCAATTACCGATGTTAATTAATCTATTGATTATTTCTGTTATATACATTTAGTCAAATCTTAAATCCAAAATATCCGTATAATTATTTCTTTATTAGTTATAAAGTGTTATATTTACTTTGAGAATTTGATTTACGACCATGCAGTAGTCTCCCAACCTAAAAATTTCAATAGATGGCGGGTTCGATTCTGTATATAGCTGACCATTTGCATCTTTTGTTACGTCGCATTTTATTTTCCTGAGTCATTTCTTGCTTTATATACTGTATTTGTATTTTACGCTGAAGTTTGTGCTGATAGTTTTTGCCTGATTTCTTGTAAATTTATGCTGTTGTCTTTTAGTGTCTCATATAAATGTTAAGTCCTTTGTTTCAAATGTTAATAAAATATATATTATTTGCCACACAAAACATAATGAATCCAGTCTATAATGCGTAATTTATACTACTTTAAGCTGCAAGGATTCATACTTTGACAATTTTGTTATCAGCACTAACCCTCTTGTTCAGGAACTATCCTTAAAAATAAACTTTGTTAATACAAATAATCTATTTATTTATAACTCAATGTTTTGAATGTGTTATATACTGTTGTAAAGTTCTATCTCTTATCAGATTTGCTAATAATAGTCACGACAAAGTGATAGCGTACATATTAATTACCATCTATGGCATTTGATTTACATATTGAAATAATCCTAGTTAAGCATAACACGCAAATAACCATCTTGGTATAATATCGACCCGGGCCTAGATTTATCCAATTCCATATTTATTTAAGAGATACGTCTACTTACCTTTCTATGGCTACAACTGCCATTACCCAGATATTCCCAGAACTCAGGACTAGGTTCAAAAAGCCGAATGTCTGACACATGAAATCTCCTAGTATCCAACCTCCTGCAAAACAATTACACTTTTGTTGGAATTATCGTCTAAAGAATTTAGGTTTTCACCCAATCTGCAGTGCTGTCAATGCTACGGAATTATATCTTATCAGTACAACGTTTGATGTAATGTTCACGCTTAAAAAGTTCGCAACACTGTTTTTGCTTTAAAACATACAAAGTACGTTTTGTATTGAAAATCTCTTCAGGACATGTTAGCATATATATGCTATGTGTATATCTTGGTTCCCTTCGCCTTAAAATATTTGGACCAGTGGACTATTGTACTGAATAAAGGAATACAGTGCAGGCGAATGGTGCTGTAGTATGTTTATTAATGTAGGTCGAATGCTACCGAAGATACGAAAAATACAACATTAAAATATAGTTCCAAATTTGTTGAGTTCAATGTTTTTTTTAGATATTCCTTTTATTTGACAATACATATAATTCTTAAAAAAATAATAGCTTGAGTTCTGTAATAGACATTGTTATTTATAACTTTGATGTAAGATTGTGTAGTTTTTTCTTTAAATAATTGCAAAGTTATAGATTTTCCACAATTGAATTAATCTTATGTAGAGTGTCACGAAAAGATCAATTCTTCTTTTTTATCATAAATATTTTTTATTTGCCATAAGTACATTCTTTACTGCTGTTGACAGATGTGGTTTTAAATAAATCCTCTAACAGTTTGAAAATGGTAATTAACAGAAACTACCGGCTACACATTTTTCAATTTACAATATGTATTTTGATAACTTGTATTAATCTATATTGTCATATTTCATTCATAATAGTTGGAAATATTCTGAAACTAGAATTAGACAGACAATGATAAAATTACCCAGATTACATTTAGGTTATTTTTCATGATGTATATTTTTCTAATATCTTAAAATTAATTGAAAAATATTGGAAAAGGGTAAATATTACGGTACTTATGTCGCCAAAACCATGGCTAACTACTAAGATGCAATAATATCGAAGACCATATTCTACAAAACATGAAACAAACATCATCCACATTATTATCAATACTAGATGTAAAAACTCTATTTGTCAATAAGGAGTTCATTGTGCAATGGTAATAAACCATAATAAATATCATAATACATATAACCTCAGTGGTTACATTTATACCCTTGTTTTTAATACATTTATTTCATTCGGAATCTTTAGGAAAAAAATAGTAACGGTAAGATTAATCTAAATAATGTATTTTTAAACCTAATCAACATTAACCTTTCAGTGCCAATACTCCAACCCTGGGGTTTTTGTTTGATGTTCATCATGCTTATGATTACTTGGGGCAAAATCTCGTCACCGTTTTGGGAAGTATGAGGATAAAATTGTCTGTTTTAGCAATCTTTAATGGCGATACACAGCGGGTTCCCATTAGATAACAAGTTTATGACTATTCCATTTACGCTCTTAAGCACTCAGGGTGGCAAACGACATATCTTTTGACGAACACATTAATATTTGTTTTAATTATTACAACTACTAGACAAACTTGAACAAAGACGATAACATAAAACATTCCAGAATATACATATAAAACGCTGAGATAAAGGCTTATATATCATCTGTAGTTCTTAGTTATAGAATCTGAACAAGTTCATTTCTTTTTAAGGTTCATGCATAAAAATCTTGAGATAATATGGTCTTTACTCCGTTTTTACACACTATTTGCGAGAATATTGTATAGAGAAGAAAATATGCTTCTTTTTTATAATGCAATTTTAAATGTTGATATTCTTTTTAAAATGATGATTGCCATTAACTGCTAAAACACAAGCTTTTAACAACATAACGAACCACGCAAATTCCTACGAAATTGATTTTCAATAATAGCCAAGTTACTTATTGCTTCCGGTTGGTTAAACTGTTTTAGATTTTAATTGTAGTTTAATAACTTTTCTGCCACCTGATAATTTAGATGGATTCGTGAATGAATGATGAAAGGCAGGGACGGAATAATATTCAGCAGGATACAACAATCCCAATATTAATCATTATAAAGCGTAATGATTGCTATAAATTTTGCTAAATGGTTTTTCTAATAGAGAAATCGAACAGTTTCGTGAACAATATTAAGTTTACACCGAAAGACAAACACTCATCCACGTATTTACAAACATTAAAACAATGGACAAAGTGGAACAATAATAATATTAAATTTGGCAAAAAACATTTTGGGTCTTTTTTATTAAGGCCTTTCCCTCTTCATCGAAAAGACCTGCTTGTATTTCTTATGATTATTAAAATTTTTCTTCTTCCACGAAGGTTTGCCAAAAAATGTCTGGACTCATTGTTTCGATACTTGACACCATTAATCGGTTCTAAGCAACGATATATTTTTAGAAATTAGAATGATATACTTTACTGAAAAATGTCATTTCATGACCGGTAGTGGCATTTTGTCCATAGCAACGGGCATAACAGTTCTTAACAACCATTTTTTTTACTCGGGACCACTCTCTTTACTCAAATAACACATTTTTATGACTGAAAGTGAAATTGTGTGCGTAGCAAGACACAAATGACATCGATCACATTATGTTTTCTGACTTTAAAGTGACAGTGGGAAAGACCTTCTCATTTGTTCTCAGAACAAATGGTAATTGAATTTTGTTTGATTTTGTCTACTATCAGTTCGTTCATGATATTGTCTCTAATTTGGATTAATTGTGGCTACGTCAGGTCCTGGTCTTGCTTCTATTTTTGTTTGATTTTTGTCACACAACTATTTTGATTGTAGTCTTGTTGATTATTTGATCGGATAACATTTTTTGACGAATTTTGATTTAACTAAATTACTATGAATCCAGCAAATATTAAGAGAATTGTATACTTTAATGTTTATGTTTTTAACCAAAAGTACATCTTGTGTTGTATATTAAGTGTTTAAGTCATTGTTCAAGTATTTCTAATGGCTCTTGTTATTCCGCTTATAGCATGAACTATAGAATACAATTTAGCTTAAGACCAATCGATAGGATAATATGTACCTAAGTGGCTTATGATTGCATGAATGTTGTAGGAAAACGAAGTCATATAATGTACACAGTCATAAAATATAATTTCAAATCCTATTTTGGACGGTTTTACGGTTTTAGAATTTTTATCCGTGGTAATTCAATAATCTATATAAGACGCTTAACAGTGTGCGTTTTGTAAACACAGGAAAATAATTACATTGTATAGTGGGAGGTTGACAAATGCATGTGTCGTTCAGAAATACTCTTTATTATAGAATAATTAATATGTTTCACTATTTTGCAACATTTTCTTTTGCTCTATATGTGCGGGAATTATAACTCTACTAGCCATCGATGTGTCCAGCTCATTTAATTGTCAAAACCTTGTTGAGTAAACACCATGACGTCACAGCGAAAACAGATTAGTTTTGTTGAAACTCTATGCATTTTCTCGTCATTTATTTGAGGGTATTCGTCCTTCGATGAAAAATGCATCGCGTTTCAAAAAAGTAAATAATAAATAAATACTGCTTAATGAACTTAGCATTAAAGGACTGTTTTGATAAATATTACGACATTTGGCAACCATTACTATACTTTTTGAGGAACTTGTAAAGTGTTTAACTTAACTTAAAAACTGATGAAAGGCATAAGTTTCCTTTGAGTAATAGTGTTTTGTTATTCTATTTTCTGTACTTAATTGTCGTTTATAATGTTGTTTGTTTAAATCCATGTGTTGACTCTTTTCTGTATACTTCAATGTAAGTTACATTATATGTTTTCTGATTCTTAGCGATAAACTCGAGTCAGTCAATACGGATCAGTTCTTATACTTCTGATTCTGTTGTTTTTAATACAGTGCTATCAGCAACAAACAATACAATAAGATTGATAGAAATATTACCCCAAAAAATGTGATGCCGTTCATCCTAAATGTAATGAACGCAAAGATACGATGGAACATACAATGACACATTGCTAAAAATGTTGTCATACAGACTGATTGATTCATTGACTTCTTAACCCTCAAAAAGCAAAATTGTAGCCATGCTTGGTAGACCTGCGTCGACACAAAAACAAAAGCTCATTTAGTGAGATTTCTAATAATAAATTCAATCAACGCAAGATTTAAAACAAAATTGCCAGTCGAAATACTTAAAATCGACCTCTCTGATCCCTTTTATTGCTAAAGAGTTACGGCAACAATTGGAAATACGAAAGAAAATTCTGTTAGATTAAAACTGGAACTATCACAAAGAACACATGATGAAACGTCATAACATAAAACAAGAATCGTTAATAAACTCTAAAGCCACCTCCCCCCTTTTTTAAAAAATGGTAGCGACATGGATACGCAAAATCTATTTAAAAATAGTTTGTTCCAGAGACAGTATTTTTAGAGTATGTAATCAATCAGTTACTATGACGACTATGACGACGACAGAATCGTGCTACATTCTGAAGTCGCATATAATTGGACAAAAGAGTTATTTCTCTGTAGCATACTGAACTAAAATCGAACAAGTACAATTTAACAACTCAAACTGCGTTTTACTGAATACTCTAACAAACTTGTTTGAACGACTTTAAATGATCTTAATAATAATGTTTTAACATCTGCATCATAAAGGTTAAGACGGTAGATTGTAGTTTTTTCATAAAAAGACGTCAATATTTTTATTACACGTATGCTGCCTTTGATCTTAAACCTATTATGAAAGTTGATATTGTTTAAATTTTACAACTGCGTCAATGACATAAGAGCCATCAGACATTGATATTCTACAATGTACAAGTAAATAAAACTCTTTCCTTAAGCGTTTTTCAACTTATTATAATTTCAAACAAGTTAGAAATTGGTTCCTAAGATAAACAATTAATCCAACATGCAACTGTCACAGAGTGACTGAAAGTGAAAATATGCATGTAGGTAAATTTAATGAACTGAACGAACTAAATCAGTGTCTTCATCATGCTCTCGTCGTATAAATGTTTTCTTGTTACAAAACAGGATGACATTTGGAGGCATAAAGATGTAAATTGTTGCAGATACGTACAGAAATTGTTGCCGATATCAGAAGAAATTGTTTTTTATAATGGACTATTGTGTGAATCAAATTTGTATTTATCATTTCTAATTATGCCAAATGGCATATTGATGTCAGTACATCGTTTGATTTAGTGTTCATTGCTAAGACAGTGCGATAGTATAATTTATAACGATACATTTTCATATTATTTTCATTATTCTTTTGATGTTAATATATCATGATTTTTTTCATCTTAGATTAATGTGTCGCCTATAGTGGTGTGTAAACGCTTTATAATGATTTGCATATATTTCTACGATGGGCAGCTATGTGATATGAACAAGAGATATAGAAAATACATTGTGACGTCAGTTCCTGGCGTAAATATAAATTGTGACGCAACTTGCAGGCAGTGAAAGAACATTCCTGATGAAAATCTGCATATGAAAAAAAACTCTAATCGCTTAATATCATCTTTCGTTATTTAATTTCAACAAACTAATACAAGCGCCACAGGTTCGTTTTCATTTTGTTGAAATTAATTCGAGATGATATAATGCGATATACAATTTTCACCCATTATGAAACCTATAATTATAAGAGTGGTACTTGTTCTTATAACTAGTTCTTATATGTTGTTTATCCTAACTTTCTGTTTTCTTTTCAACATGAATGTTCTTTCTATTTTTCCGGTTTGTTTTCTTCTAAAACAAATCTAAACTGCGTTTTACTAACTAGTCAAACAAATTCGTTTGGCTGACTATTCTAAGAAAACAAATAAAAGCAGTAACATCACTGATTATCGTCTGCAATAATTTAATGAAACGACTTTACATGCGTTTAATGATAATGTTAAAAACATTTGGATCATAACGGTTCTGAATATAGATTTACACAACCGAATGTCTAATTCATATTTACTTATGAATAAATATAATAGTATAAATGTTCTCCTTGTCAGAAAATTAATGATGTTTGAAACATAAAAATGTTAATAGTTGAAGACAAATACAGAAGGTGTTGTCGAAGTGTAAAGAAATTGTTGGAGATATGTAAAGAACTGTTCATTATGGACTATCGTGTGAAGCAAATTGTTTTAAATCATTTCTAATTACGCCAAATAGCTATTTTTCATATTGTCAGTACATCGTTTGATTTACTATTATTTGCTAAGACAGTCCGTTAAGTAAAGATACTTTTTTTATATTGTTTACATTTTTTGCATGCAGTGTATCATGATTTTTTCCTTTTAGATTCGTCAACGCTTGTTTAATGTTACGCTTATAGTCCTGTGTAAACTCTATTATCTCTTATGATTGTACTTGTTTTTCTATTTCTTTTGTGACTTGGAAAATATCGTATGAATGTTCTACCTAATTTTCCGGTTGGTTAACTTTGTCTATCTTCATCATTCAGTTTTGACTATTGCTCTACTTTATACGAAGATGGAAAGGACCTTGAGTAATTTTTTTAAGTGGTCATCGTTCTTTTTGTTCCTTTAGAATAACCGAGATAAATTCTGCATTTCTCTTCAAGGGTAAAGAACACAATTGTCTACACAAGTAGATATTAATGGCAAAGTATATAAATAGGATTGACTTTCATTGCTCCCTTAACTATCATTTAGTATCGTGCATATGCGTTTCAAATTATTGGAAGTGGGGTCTTTACTTAATATTGCAACTGAGAATACAGTTACAATCAGTTACTGAGTAACATAACGGGTAGTCTTTAAATGTTTTATTATATAAAGTCGACTAATTGCACGCGAGTGTAGTCACTCAAAGGACGATCTAGAAAGTGCAGTCTAGACCAATCAGGAAAAGAAAAACTCTTTATTATTTATTCATCGGTGTTACTGATAGAAGTGTGTCAGAAAAGGTCGAGGCATAATCAGAGGAACAAAATCCTGGAAAGTTCAAAGCCATTTCGACCATAAAACTCAATAACACAACATAAAACAAACGTGAAAGCAACCCGAACTCCTTGACCAAGAAGGACGAAAGAGGTTTATATACACCTTTGTTCTACTTATGGTCAAAGTTAGTGAGAGGTCAATGTGAGATACCTGGAAGTTTATATTGATATAGCAATATCAGTAATCATCTCTGTGACAGATACCAAAACTTATGTTTTATGTCGACCATGAAATAGACGTAGTTAAGATAAAAACAGATAGAGAAAAAAATACCGCACAAAATGTTTATCTAACAGTCATCGAGTTACAAATGTTAACAGCAGCAAGAATAATGGTACGTTCCAGAAAACAAATGTAGAAAGAATATTATGTTATTGAAAAAAAACGAAGAAAGTGCCATTAAATGCATGGATTCTGTAGAAGTTACCGATTGATCATGTTACATTTCCCTTCATCATATTCTTTTACTCGTTTGTTTGTTTCTTGCTGTAAAGTATATTTAATATCATTTATTAAATAAAGTAACTTACATTAGTACGAGTGGATTATCAGATTTCTCCAATTGAGACAGTTAAATTATGGAATTGTAAGTACTAGCCATGACGAAGACCATAATTTAGCTAACAAGATTTGACAAATTCGATGATCCAAGAGCACTAATTTAAAATTTTGTTTCCCTTTTTTTAAAAAGTAGTAAACTTGCGAAAGTGTAAATTCTCTCAACCCCTTTTTGCGTTTATGACTTGAATACGCGGTAAAAGGAAGGTGATTTGTTTATGACGTCATTAGTTCTTATTACGACGTAATTTTTGTAAACCAATCAAAAGATGCGAATCGCATTTTTATTTTTTTTTCACACCTGACAAGCCGTTTGCATATTACGCAAAAATTAGAGAAGTACAAGTTCATTTCACACATTTTTCATTATAACAAAATAGTTAGGAGGTAAGAAACATTAAAGGAATTTATTCAATTCATTTTGCGACTACTTTATCTGATGACTTCACAGAATGTAGATGGTACTTTATATAAACATTTTTCAGCTTTTTTTTCAAAGATATCAGAAATACATTGATTAGATCCCTGTGCTGCCACTGTACTTCCTAATCCTTCGTTTCTGCGTTGAGCGTGTGCTGGACGTAATTGATTGCCTGTTTTTATGTCATTTTCGGTCTTTCCCTTGCCATAAAAAGACATGATATACCTAAAACTTTGCTGTGACGTTAAACTCTAAACAAACATACAAACAAACATACTTATTTACTCAGGTAATTAAATGGAATCCCAAACAAGTCTTAAACATTGACGTCATAAGACTAGCAGTAAACATATTTCAAGTTAGTGACCAGAAAGCGATTTTCTATTCATAGGTTCGATGATCGTAAGTCTTGATTAACTGAATTCTTCGATAAACCTTGTTTTACTCATGGGTTTTAAAGGATTTAGTGTTATTATATTTTTAAATTCTATTTCTGGTTTTTAATTGCCTATTGTTAAGATTTTTCAAGCAACAGGAATACAAGTTATTTTCTGAATGTGATAATCGACACTTATACATCAAACTAACAAGTCTTACGGTTGTTATCACTCTAGTAGAATATTATGTAAGCTATTCTTGAATCCTAGAATAAGTTATATAACATAATATAAACGTAATCAACATGTATCATCTACTACGGAGTAACGCGACAATTTAAATATATTTCAACAGGTCTTAATAAACAATTCTTAGTGGAGTATTATGAGCACGATAACGTATTGACCGATACTTATGATTGATTACATTAATAATCGTGGCTTTGTCGTATGTGATAGATAGGGTCAATGGGCCATGCATTGTGGTTAGTATTTACGATGTATTTTACGCTTACGACATTTTTTGATGAAAAACATTGCAGAATAGTGATGAAAAACACGAAAACATTAATTTTGAATTAGAAAATTTTTAAAAAATGCAACTGAGTACAAAGTAGACAGTAACGCTTCTACTTTATGTTAATAAAACGTAAACATGTGGGATATATGTATACAACTGAAAGCAAATATTGTTGCAATGAGAGTATTTTAATTTCATTAATATCGGATAACGTTGAGAATTTGACAAGTATTTGTCAGCTATTTTAAAACGCGTCGTCGGGAAAAGTTCCGAGGTAAGTGTTTAACTCGAAACACCTAAATCTATCTACCCATTAAATTTCATTAAAATCCGACCACATGAAAAATTTTGCAAATTTTGGGTGGGTGTATTAAGTGACGGCCATTATCAAAGCTTTGATTATTGACTGCACCCCTTAATATGTCGATCTACTACTGTTTACAAGTTTCATTTGATTCTATTTAGACGTCTCTGACAAATGTGTCGGACAGTTCTGGAAATCGGAATAATAATTAAAAATAATGTGTTGGGATGCCAACACAGAGGTCTTCCAAAATTGGGCTATGTTGAAACTTGCACGTGCTTAGGTCGCCATTAAAAACAACACCTGAATATAGCGTTCCATCGCTGACGATAACTCCCAATTTTGTTGCAATCAAGAACGTTGATTTACATCAAGATCTGATAACTTTGAAAATGTTTACGCGTTTTTGACGCCATGTCAGTAAAACATTCAAAGATAACGTTTCACTCGAAATAGGAAAATCTACCTTCTTTCAAATTTTGTGGGTGTAGTAAAGTGGCCATTGTCAATTCTTATTGACTGAACCTATAAATATGTCGAACCAAAACAAAAAAGTATAATTTGATTCTATTAAGACTTATGAAGACGTATGAAGACAAGTTCACTATCTAGAATAAAAACAAACCGGAATAATAATCAGCAGAATCGATGCAAAAATAATACGTAGCCAAAACTTTGCTTTGGGCGACTTAATAACGGTGCAAAAACAATAATCGGCCAAAACTTTGGTTGGTGCCACTTAATAAGAAACTGGGCAAAAGTAATAATTCTGCCCTTCGTGGTCGGAGACTTAATAATAATCATAAGAAAAAAAATCAAGACAAAACAATAGGTTGCCTTATCTTTGTTTTGGGCGACTTAATTGGATTCGTTATAATTCTGCAGTCATTGGAGTCGGATCTAAGTCAGACGTTATTAGATATGACGATTTAGACAGACATTTAATTACAATAACTTTATGGTGATGATGGGTGTCTTGAAAGATAACTGAGGATTTGAATTACAGAATTCATTTATTTATATTGCAATTATATCAATCAACGACTTTGGAAGTGTAACGGAAGATCCGGAAAATTTACAGGAAAAATGTATTTATTATATAATCATTCTTGTAATGTAATTGATATTGTAGTATTGACCAAAAAATCGTTGTGAAAACATTAGAATTGGAATTCTTACCCCGCCTTCAGTGTTTTAGCTATATTTAGGGTAAAAACGAAAAATCAATGTGGGTAATGAAGAAAACCACTGACTGCCATTTGAAACTTACATTGTATACTTAAGAAAAAAGTTACCAAATTTAAGCGATTTCAATGCGTCAACTCTTTGTTGAAAAATACAAAAACCGTTTTTAATTTGCGAATAGCATGGTTCTCTCCAGAAAGCTACCTCAATCCGCACTTAGGACGGGCATAGCAACCCTGTGAATCGAGCCTTGGAACCAACTCCAAGCATCTTTAATATAAATATAGGCGCAGTTCTAAATGCGAGCATGACATATTTTAATGGTTCTTGACGTTCTTAATTCAGAGCGCCCTTATAGTACCTTTGCATTCCATAGATGACGCGACGTGTTGGCGCCGTCACAAAAATGTTTCTGTAACTTATTTCAAAAAGTCTGTCTGCCATTTTTGTTGGTATTTAAAAAATAAACAATTTAATTTTATCGACGTTAAAAATATTTTCTATGTTTAAATTGGGTGCACTTCTACAATATTTTCGTTGGATAGCCCAGCTACCATCTCAAATAGATATGTCTATATGGATCACGTGACTGTTTGTACACACACGCATGTAATCGTATAGCGAGCATTTAGTATAACGGCTTAAGAACGTAAAACATGACGTCAATATGACACTATTAAGAAACGTTTAAAGCTTAAATGATACATTTAAAGTATAACGTTAAAGTAATCTTCAATGTGAGTTTTTAAAAGACATAAGCAAAACAAACAAAACACTTTTACGAACAATTACTTGCAGTTATTGTTTTTGAAAGAAGAAATATCAATGTCAAAAGAGCAAAAATGACAAACTAGCATCCTAAAATTCATGTGTTTGTATGTAATATAAATGCTTTTGGATTTAATACTGAAGTGGTTTGTATTAATATTCGTGTGGTTTTGTATTTAAACATTCATACAATTTTTTTCCATTAATTTGGTTTGTGTTATTATACTAAGGTGTTTTGTTAAGTTACATTTATATCTGTTGGATTTTATATTCATGTGATTTGTATTTAAACATTCATGCGATTTCATTTAAGAATAATGTGTTTTGTGTTATTTCATTAAGATGTTTTGTATTTAATATTAATGTGACATGTGTATTTAAATTTTCTAGTTACATAAATGTATTTTATATTTACTATAAGTGTGTTTAAAATTGATATTTTTTAAATTTTTTAACTGTGTTTTGTATTGAACATTAATGTGTTTTATTATTATTACTTTGTATATAGATCATTACTGTGTGTTGAGTTTACTGTTACTATTTTGTCTTTACTATTAGTTTAAATCTTTCCAATTTCATGGAAAGCCTTACTGTCTTTTTTCTGACTATTATTATTATTATTATTATTATTATTATTATTATTATTATTATTATTATTGTTATTATTATTATTATTATTATTATTATTCCCATTTTCGAAAGCCCATCATTTTGACAGTTTTAGAAACTTTGGATTATGATCTGGAATCATATTATCTATTGCGCAATTAGATCTATGAGCCGAAAACTTTTCCTTTACACAGTTATCTCACCGAAAATCGTGTTATCGAAATAAGTCCAGAACCACAAGAAAAAAGGAAATGTTGATGAACATTAAAAACAATTTTGTGACATACTTAGGCGAAAAACATTTGACGAGAAGAGGTGAGCAATATATATAGAACGTTTAGGTCTCCGTTGATAACCAAAACTCCCAAAGTGTACGTCGAAAACAGGGTCATCACAATTGGTCATCTTGTGACGTGTTCTTCAAGATGTTTTCACGGTCAAAGTTCAGTAATGACCTCAGCCTCCAATCTTTCTCTAATTAAAACTCGTTCGAAATTTTTCGATTACCCGTTTTTTAAGTTATTGTTCTTGATGTGTTTCGATTGATTGATCTTTTGCTTACAACATGAAAACAGTTGGAGATTAGTATGAATCCAGCTTCAATCTAAATCAAAGGTCAAATGTCTTAAGTCAGCTATATAATAGCAACAAGGTAACCGTTATAAAAAGTTCTTAGCATCCATATATTTGCTGGATTAGGATGACATGCTTTACTTATATATTTCATTTTCCAACCGGCAGTGGATTTTTTAGCAACTGACACAAAAGTATTCAGCAACCATATATGGTCTAACATTACTTGCTTTTAATGAAATATGTGATTTTTATTACTGGAAGTGGCATTTTGTCCTTATCGCTACCTCATGTCTCCAGTTTTAAAATCATAACTCAAAACTGTAAAAGATAGACCTTAAGTTAATTATGAAACAAGCACATTTTGTTCTCAAAAACATGGGAAAGACCTTCTCGTTGTTCGCGAACAATTAGTCTTTTTAGTTATTTTTGTTTTTACCATTAATGTGTTTTGTATTTGCCATTATTGTGTTTTGTATTTGCGATTATTATGTTGATAGAATTTCGGAAAAATAATATATATAATGAAAAATGTTGCTAACAACAATCGCTGTATAAATGTAAATGAGTTAATATTTATGTTTCTAGAAAATGAATCCTTCGTCCCATCAATTACACTTCCCATTAAGTATCTAATCAAACTTGAAGAAGATGAAATAAAACGTCCTTGATATGTCATTAGTTATATTTACCACTGAAATGATTATCCATGAATTAAAGCTAATACCCCATAAACACATGCGTAATAATTGTATTAAAAAAATTAAGGTAGATGTTCTTTTAATTATAATATTTACTTATTGTAAGATAAGAAATAGTTGACATGCAATGTTGTATGTGTTTTATAGCGAGTAATTGTATGTTGAATGTTTTAACTCAACAATGTTTTAGTTATTTTGTGGCGTTAAACTTTTATTGATAAGAAAGCAGAGTACCCGATGAAAACTTGTGGCGAAGAAATAACAATTAATTTGAAGTTTATTAACATTTGTAAACTATCGCGTTTCTCTGTGTATTGTTGTTTTCTCTTAATGATAGCTTCGGTTTCAAAATGTTAATTGAATTGTAAATAGCACATATTTAATGTTGTTTATTTCTGATGTGTATAAAACATTACGAGAAAATTGTACTTCCCATTCTGTTCTGAACTTTTTTCTTAAACTCTTTACAACTACACAAAGTTGATTTGTTGACAAACTAGTATCGGTATAGTAGACAATATTTATTAACAAAATGATATTTTATTTTCATTTTATCTTCAACTTAAAGGATCGTCAGTTAAAAGATTGTTTTGCTAATATACTACAATGTTGTCTGTAATTATAGAAGGTAGTTTCTATTCAGTATAAGAAATCTAACGAGAGCTTAAGTTTATAGACAAGACAATTAGCTGTTTCTCTAAAATATTGACTTAAAAAATGTATTGAAAAATAAAATAAAGTTTTTGTAGCAAGTTTCTTTAATTTTGGTTCTCTTTTATTATGTACTGCGTGTTATTTGTGTTATGTTTTATATTATGTAGCAGGTGTCTAAAGTTATGTGATTTGTGTGTTATGTTATGTGCACATCCAGTCAAGAAACATGTATACTCTTGATCTTAGTTTTGTGTAATGCGAGTAGATTTGATAGCCAACTGCAGTTACGGCATGGTTGTTTATTATAGGAGACTAAATAGTCTATTTATTTACTTTTAATAGAGATAACATATCAGCTTGTTCCTTTGTAAACGGTCATTCTGACACAAAATGAAAGGTTCATCACATTGTTTTATTTTACTGATTTTCTAATCAAATTGTGAAACGTTTGTTTTATTTTGCAACAAGTTATTTATTTGCATATTAACATATTAACGACCACCCGTGAATAAATAACATTGCGCTCAGCTACTACCTCTATTTACTACCAGCAAAACAAGCTAGGTCTTCACTTATGGCACAGGTTAGGAACGTTAGTTGACAGCTGACAAAACACTGAAAACGTCAGACTTGAATTGCATATATTTTGTTATATTATTCCTTTAAATTTGAATCAGGTTGTCCTTTTTTATATTAGTCATACTGATTTTCTTTACTACAAGTCAGAACACAAATAAGAGTTGTTTATATTAACATGTGGAAACACTCCCAGTGAGAAATCCCGTCTTCTTCGTGTTACTGTTATTTTTGGTATTATTCTAATTAATTGGTGTTATTCACATAACCTTTTTCATTGTGTATATCTCAAATTTGTATGATGTCAGAAACAATTATTCAGTGAATACACAAGATAAAGTGATTATGCAAATGCCAAACGTCAGTATTGGAATAGTAATGGAGATTGGAAAAATGAAAAGGAGTCTTTCGGGAGGTATAAATTGACTCCTGTCTGTACTGTTAATGCTCGCACTGTACACGACATAATTATAAGTATAGTTGTAAAATATATATAACATAGAATCTAGATGACAATACAAAATAAAACTGTCATATCTGAGGATTTACAATCGGTAAATATTGGCTAATATTATATAAAGGTGTGTTACATCGAACCATACGCGATGTTATCGTTTCGTGATGTGTACAGACAGGGGCGTAGCTGGACCTAAATTTGATGTACGCAAAATTACGGCGAGGGGTCTGGGTCCAGGGCAAAGCCCAGGTGGGGGGACCTGGGGGGCGAAGCCCCCCTAAGCTCCCGGATTTTAGCGATTTTGAACAGTTTTGAACCACTTTTTGAGAGACCTTAACTGGGCTTCAAATATGATTATGACATGACGGAAAACCAAATCTACTTTTGGCTCAACAAAATACGGTAGATATATTGGAAAATTGAATAGGTGAACGTTTTCCCATTTCAAAGTTAACACTTTATATTTGACATCATCGGTGATGGAATGATGCTCGCCGTCGAGCTTCAATATGTCTGGATAAGGTGTTGACGATTCGAGAAACTCAGTCCTTGACGAAGAGGTCATTTTAAATTTTATGCAATGCAAACTTTTAAAAAAGTAAAACGCAAACTTATACGGTCGGAAGAGTACAATTTCCGGATTGATGGTGTTTATGAATGCGGAGACGAGTTATAGGATTGTAGTTTATATTATCTGAATTGAAAAGTATAAATTTAACGCTGCATGAAGACATTTTTGTCACTTTTTAATTTTTGTTACTGTTTCCGAAAGTACGCAACTGCGTATTTGCGTAAAGGCAGCTACGCCCCTGACAGATACGCTGACATCAACACAATAAAAGTATGTTATACCGGTACATACGTGATGTTATCGTACTGTTATTTGTACAACTACGCCGACATCAACACACTTCTTTGGCTAAAGTCATAACATATTCATAGGAATATAGCACATAACTAATAATGTGGTTCTCAAGTTCTTTATCACAAGGATTACCACTCAGAATAACAGGCAGTTTTAACCTAAACCGCGAAAAATAGATAATGTGTATCAAAATTTTTGACATGTTGATTAATTGCTTTATTGAGGTCCAGCAAACACTATCTATGGGAAAAAATGTTGGTTTATTGATGTAAAGATGAATCAATGATTACAAAAATGGTTTTGTATGAACACTTCGCTATGTATCATCTTGCTTAGACAATATACCAATATACATGTGTCATTTTATTTGTCCCTTTTTGTGGAACATGTAAAGGTTATCAATGTTTCCTTAATGTAGCAACATTATAAGCCTTATGAGAAGAAACCACAATCTTCGTTAAAACGCTTTTCTTCAACAAATGAGCAACAATAAGTATAGGATACTGTCGGTAATCTTCTAAATACATTAAAAAGAATCAAAAGAAAACTTATCCATAAAAAGCAACTGAATTAAAATAAAATCTTTTCATTTGGATTATTAAGTGTAACCGCGTTTGAAGTTCTTTTACATTTGTTGCAGAATAAATAAAAAAATAACACAAATATGGAAATAAATGTTGAGAATGCTAACAACTACTTCACCTCTGAAAGTTTTAAGCATCTAATCACGTGGTAAGACAAGCTTTATTTTAACAAACCTAAGCAGATTTAAAGTATAGAATTAAAGTAGATAGATAAAACCAACGAAAAAAGTCAAGTATTTGGGTTTGTATTTTTCTAAAAATTTTTCAAGAAACATGTCAGGTTTGGGTTTTTGTAATTGTTTCAGAAATGTATAAGATATTTAATAAACAAATTACTTCCCTTCGGTTTGTAAACTGCAATGCTAAAAGAGAGAAAGAAAAAAAAGTAATGTCCACTGAAGTGATATAAACAGTAACAACATAAAATGATAAATGATATTGCTGAGTTATAAAACAAAAACATGGCTGACAAAAACCCAACAAGCAACAAGGTATGATATATGGTGTTAAGCATCATATGGTTAATTTTTTTAATTCTTTAAGCAGTGGCATATAACAGCATACTTATTGATAAAAGGTAAAATTATTTGTGTTGTCTTTGAGATAATGCATAAAGAGCAAGGAAACCATCTTAACGGCAAGTATAGACAGTACCAAAAAAGAAAACAGAAAGTGAGTAACCAGAAGCCAATAAAAGCCATGAGTACACTGAGGTGCTCCGGACGAGTAAGCAGCGCTTGCTTAAATAAGACACCCGTCGAGTTACTCGTTGTAAAGTCTATGAAAAGGTCAAATCTAGGAATTGGACGGATAAAATAAAACTTCCGAATGTAATTGAGTGATTGATTTTCCATAATGATCGATTATTTCATAGTGACGACCCTAAAATTCCCAAGGGGATAACATCGACCTTGGTTCGCAGTTGCAAATAATACATGTACATCAACTGCAAAAGCCTGTACATTTGCAGTTAGCAAGATAATTTTTAAATACTTTTTGAATAAACATTTGTGAAAACTAGTTTTGAAATATATTATTTAAACATGTAATCGCCTAAAAGTATTTAATCTTATTAAAAATAAAAAATATATATTGCATGCCAGCAAAGTAGGCATGCAATATATTTTGTTTAATATGTATTTTGATTTTTACCCAAAACAGGCTTGATAACAACATGAATTCATACATATATTAAAAGTATTTTAATTGTCCAAACAGTAGGCTTTGTACACAACCCTATTTCACTCAACGATATATGGGTTAAGTAAAATAGAATTATGAAGAGTATGACTCCATCCACTAACTGAAACACTTATAAATGTGGTTTATTCTTTTAATTCATTTTCATCAATTTTTAGTTGTATTAATGCTTTCTTGTTTTATTAAAAAGAGTACATAAACATTTAGAGGACCTTAGACTGAAGTAGGACTCGAAGTAATTTACAGTTACAGATAATGATGGTCCAAAGCAGAAATAACGACCTTTTAATGCCACGACCTTTAGAGGATCTTAGACTGCAGTCGGACTCGAAGTAACTAAATGTTGACAATGATGATCCAAAGCAGACATGCACCTTTTAGTGCCACGACCTTAAGAAGACCTTAGACCTCTAGATACAAAACCAGAAATTCTTTTAATGTCCGAAGTAGCACTTTAATCTACTACTTAATGTTGATAATGGTGATCCAAAGCAGAAATAGCTACCTTTGATATAAATATAATTCTTACCTGCTATAGTTGAGATGAGGAATCCAGTCAAATTCCAAACACTGCTGATCAACTGTGATACAATAAACAACTTTATCATCTTCTTTAGAATAATGTCATTATAAATTGTAAAATTTTTAAAAGCACACATTAGATGCCCAGCTATTACAACAATCCATAACACGAAAACACTCACAATCTTTATAACCTCTCCGGTCATGTTTTAAATAGTAGTGAACTACAGTTTTTAACTAAGAAATTAGTTTCAACTGGTGTTGTTTTTAACTAATAATTTAACTGTTGCAAACATTTGTTCTGAATAGGGTCAGTTAAACAACATCAGGTTTATTCTCACGTACAAGGAAGTATGCTCTTGTCTTGTTTACCACTGTAAATATTGTGTATCGACTTTTTAACTCGACGTCAATTTAACATACACGACGAGGATCATAAGTAATGAAATTCCACAATAAATCAGAAATCTAGTTAATGTCCCGTCAATTTGTTTTCAGTCGTTAACTAGTAGCCATTGGTATTCCTCATGTGTCTAACCTAATCCATTTATAGTATTAGTTGGTTGTACGTGCCACATAAAATCTTATGACTAGGTGAAAGGATGTACGAACCAACATGTATTAGCAATTATAAGGTTGCTTTCATAAAACTCCTATCATTGATTTTGCAACTAATCAGGAACTATCAATTATATAATGAACGCTGTAGAATAATAGTGATAAGCATATAGTACATAATCCATAAAACAAATTTATTGTCATTGATAGCAAAACTATTCCTGAGGTATCAAAGTTTGTAGATTTTGTGGCTCAAATTTAAATAATTACTTATGAAAATCGCTATGTTATACCCTTTAGGAAAAATATTAACTGCCCACATATTTAACTGAATTTTATATAAAAATGTAAAAAAGTCTTTATTACACTCCAAAAGATTTGGTGTTCACTAAATGCATTTTACACCAATGCAATATTTAGATATCGTCACTGCAATATTTGGATAGCGCAAGTAAAATAAGTGCTTTATTATAATAGAATTAAATAAAGTACTTATTATATAGTTATAAGCGGTGAATGAACCTGATTTTATTTATATTTGGGTTGCAGGTTAGAGTCCTTATTTGACAAATATTGACAGCTTTTGCCGAAGTTCCGGGGTTTTCACCGGCAGTCCGGTTTTCATCATCGGTTAAAATTGTTAACAATAGAAAAGTAAAATAACCAATCTATATAGCTTTTAAAACGAATGTAGACAATTTTTAAACACATTATGTTCAGTTTATAAGACAACAATTATAAATTTACAAATTTACAAATATAGATTTCAACCTGTTTATCTGACCTCGATCATATACTCAATGCCTTCTGTTGATGTTTATTTTAAAAAATGACTTAGTTATTGAAAAAAACATCACATAATTTCATGTCTTTTGAGTTTTTTACCTTAAAATTCGTTGATATAAAGTTGTAACTAATATGTTGTCATGAAGGCATGCTCATTCGTCATTTCCTCATTGAAAGCAAGTTTTTTTGCCACGTATGAATAAAATCGATGTCATATATATCGTTGCAGGACCCTGATGACACATGTATAAACTAGCAATAATTATTACTAGATTATTCCCGGTCGTGAGTAGATTAGCAATTACATCCAAAGGGTATCTATATTTATATTTCTTATAAGGTTAAAAGTCAAAAGTGTACAGCTGTCTACGAATTCATACCTGTTCATAGATTTTGCAAAAAGCGATGATGAAATCTATTGTACTTTTGATAACATGGAAGTTCTTCTTTATCACATAAAAGATTTTATTTCTAAATAATCAATGATATTTAGTGTTAAATATGACGTCACGATGAGGTTAGAGACGCAAATAAGTTCCCTACCACAATGGCTGAGATACCGCAGGTCGGGGTTAGCTACAATAATGTAGCTCCTTTTTTTTGATGGACGGAGCTACAAAGAGGTCCCATTACTCGTAATGGAGCAGCCCTGGAGTGATTCACACCCGGGGGTTTTATGCATATTATAAGCAATTACACTGTTTCCCTGGTTTGCTACATACTTTTTTATGTATTTGCAGTTTTACTGATATTTCCACAACACCGTATTCGTTAGTTTTATCACTTTATTCGTAATCATGGCATTGTTTGACAAAATATGAATTCCGGAAGTGCATAATTTCGATAATATCAGAATCGATTTGGTAAAAAATGTAATTCCGGATGATTTCAGCTGTATTCATTTGCATTATGATTATGTCCCCTTATTACAAATTTTACCGATACGATTCCGAAATTCTACACTCCACAATTTTAATTATGTCAACAATGCCACGATTACGAAAAAGTGTTAAAATTATTTAATTAGACATTGTAGACATATCAGATGAACGGCGGAGGAAAGAAAACATATTTATTTAATAAAGACAAATGTTAAATAGCGGAAAATATGTGTAAATCCCAAAAGTGTTTTTGCTCCTTTACGAGTAATGGGACCTCTTTGTAGCTCCGTCCATCAAAAAAGGAGCTACATTATTGTAGCTAGTCGGGGGTTCTCTCCGGGTACTCCGGCTTCCTCCCCCAATAAAAACTGGACGCCATGAAATAGCTGAAAAATTGCTGAAAGTGGCGTTAAAACACCATTTAAACAAACAAAAACAAAAACAATGGCTGAGAAATTGCATGCTTGATTTAACAAACTATTTAGAACAAAATATCAACTGATGATAAGCAAATGTAGAAAATATACAAGTAGAAATCGTTGACAGTTTCTGCTCTATTGTAATAATAATATCTAATATCTTTTCAGATTCAATGATTGTTTTACTTCCTGTTTGGATCACTTGATGTCCAGTTCGATTGTCTTTTTATTGCATTGTTTTAATCCAGTGATATCTAATGGTATGATCTCTTAGTTCCCTTTTTGAAATCTGTAATGTCTAATTTTATAATTTGTTTATTGCCCTGTTTGGATCACGCGATCATAGTCTGTCTGATACTGCTTTTTGCTTTTCTTTCATTGAACGGATCCTAAATATGAGATAAATATTGCGAGTTTAGCCGCTTTACTTCCAAAGTCATTCAAGTTTCAGTTTGATGCAATAAACTAATAGATATGTTTGTATCAATTTAAAAAAAAAATGTTGACTTTCAAATACATTATAAGTAAGTGCCCAAATGCAGCTTGAGCCCTTGTTGCATTTCGAAAAACACTAAACCCTTTATATGTGATCAATGTCATTGTGTCTCTAGCATAGTTTATGAGAGCTGTCGTTATATTGTTTCAGACTTTTCTCAAATTCAGGGTTAACATTGTATTACATATATCACACCCATTAATACAATAGGTTCTGTTACCGAAGTCTGATAATCTAAACAAACTATGGTATTTATCTAGATAAGTGCTAGACACCGTAAACTAATCAGTGATTTATCACTGAATACCTTTAAAGTTAACAGGGAATTATTATGTTTTGTGTATTTAGCTGAAGTCAAGGATTACAAGTACTTTTTCCAATTAAAAAGTGATCATTTTAAATGATTTACACTGATTTGAAGAATCTTTTTAAGCAGAAGTGTTTAGACTAGCCTTAATCTGGAATAGTGGGTAAAGTTTATAAGCAAAAGGATATATGTACATTCTCAAGTAAAATTCAGCACAAAAGTTTAATATGTAGACAAAAACAGATCCATGCTATGGATTGTTATCATTTTATTCTGATTAATCATATACATAAAGTACAGAAAAATACAGGCTGTTACAATAGTTACAAAAGATAGAGAGAACTATGTATACATAGGGAGAGACAGAATGCGTGTGTAATTGTTGCCTGAGACAAGCATAGAATGACTTGTACAAATGTAAAATGAGGTAAAGAGCAACAAAGAATGGCATGTATGATGGTAAGATAAGTTACAGAGAAACAAAAAATTTAATGTACAATATACAATGTTTATATATAAGACAAAAAGAAACACAAATGACTTTTACAATTGTTAAATAAGGTAAAAAGAAACAGAGAATGGAATGTACAAAGGTTGAATAAGTTACAGAGAAATACACAGAATGTTTTTTACAATGTTGACCTAAAGTACACAAAAACACAGAATGACATGTACAATGGTTATATGTGGTTTTGGTACAGAGGAACACAGGATGGCATCTACATTAGTTGCCTAACATTAAGGTACAGCGAACACAGAATGGCTTTTACAATGGTTACCCAAGGTACAGAAAAACACAGAATGGTGGCTACCTAAGATTTAGGTACAGAGGAAAACAGGATGGCATCTACAATGGTTACCTAAGATAAATGTATAGGGAAACGAAAAATGGCTTTTGTGATGGTTACATAAGGTACAGAAAAACACAAAATGTCATGTACAATGGATACCTAAGGTACAGCTAGAGGAACACAGAATATCACCTACAATTCCATGGGTACTTTAAATGATATTTTTGCATAAGTATAGTGTGGAGCGCCATTAGGTATATTAATACCAATGTATCTAATACGTTTCCCATTGTTGAACCTTTTTGCCAATAACTTTATATCATTATAAAAGCAGAACGAACTTTGGAAAGAGAAAAATGTCTGTTTCAACCATTTTAAAAGTATTTTAATTTGAAAACTGATGAACGAATAAACTATGTGTGTTAAGCAGCCAGTAATCTTACATTCATTGCTCTTTAAGTAAAAATCATGTTTCATATTTAAAATTTTCATAAACGTCGTCGAATTCTAGAAAGGCAAAAAAACACTATTTATCTATTTAAGATGTAGGCATTCGCAGCAGAAAACAATTTCTGGCTGCTTCAAAATAGGGTCGGATGGTGAAGGTTAACAAATATTTCTTTTTTGTTCTATGACTTTCAATGTCTGTTTTTTTCTTCGTGTATTCTATGTGCTATGTAGAAATGAGAATAACCTTGCCTATATTTCAAGATAATTAAGAATACTTGTTTTATCAGTTTACCGATCAATTAATTTTCTTCTCACGAAAAAGTCATATTTGTTTTGTTTGTATTTACTTGATGTTTTCCATCACTTACTTTTATCAGATCAAAATCAAAATTAAAGTTTCTGAAATTCAGAGAAAGAATCTGACATCAAATCTATACCACACTTTTTATCCTGCATCTATGTCAAAGCACGGACAATTATCCTACGTTCATTAGGGTTTGAGTTAGAATAGAAACAGTTACGAAAAACGATTGGACAAAGTCTGACTTAGACGAACGCATGTTGATTGCGTGAAGTTGTATGAAAAAGCGTAGCATATCTGCATAACTCACTGTTCGTAAGAATCTAGCTAGGTCGCTAAACCGTTTTGATAACACAGTATGAGGTACATATATTCTCTAGCGTGGCGTTTTAACAGATTGTGTGTGTTTTCCGGAACCGTTGTTATTTCAAACTTTTGTCAAATTCTTCGTTTTTACGACGACTTGAAAATGACATCCTTCCATATTTGTATAGCTCTGTACATTTTCCTCTAAGTGCATAAAAAATGTAATTTAATTGGAATGATCCTAAAAAGAATTTGAATTATATATGAATATTTATGGCCTCTATTTTTTTCAGCGGACAAAACTGGAAAAAGAAAACCAGGCAATGCAATGTTTGGTTGTTGTAAGGTTAAGCTACTATAGTAGATACCTTATAATGTGAAAATTTCTAGTAGGTACTAATAACAAATAATATGAATACAAGTGTACATCTTTTTTTGATTTGAGCAAATGCATAAACATGGTATATTGAACTGTTTCTATGCATTGTCCACAAAATATACAAGGAAATGAACCAAAGAATATGTGGAGATTGTGATCTCTTACCTAAACTAAATTTGACAAAACACAATTTTTAAAAGCTATGAGAACATTTAAAGCTACTCCTCCTCATCAGACCTAAACGTAAATTAAAATTGTCCGATTATTTATGTTGTTTCCGAGAAGATTTTTCATTTTTCAATTTTTTATTAGATATTACTAGTTGTAAGAATATTTTGGTGCCATAAGTAAAGTAGGATGCATCTACATGTATGTTTAAAAATGGCAGTCATCTTGATTAGATGGCGTACCAGATGCGATTTTGGCACGGGAACTGCTATGGTTTATCCAAATGAGGATTGTTTCAAATTTGCGCAGAGCTTTAAGAGGATATTGAAATGTAAAAGATGACAGATACAAGACAGAATGTGATGATTGCATTAAAGACAGGTGACCTAAATATACACTAGTATCTCGAAAAAATATATGAAAATATTCCCTTACCATATGACTGCACCATGTTTAAAACTTCGTTGGCATAGAAAAAAACAGACATCAATCAAATAAATCAAATTGTTTAATTCTCCGTTAGTCACTAAACACACTAGTAATTTTAAAATTTAAAAACCCGAACATAGACGCAATAAAACTTGGTGGAAGCTACTTAACTCTCATTATGATGTTACAATACAACTGAAACTAAAAGCAAACATAATATTGTTTTAGGATTAAGCATTTAATTTAAAACGTTTAAGGCCTTGTTGACATTTGGATGATCAAATTAGGACAAACACAAATAGGAAGTTTGAAAAGTATGTTTCCGTCATAAGATGTATCATCTCATCTTCATCTTCATTTGAATAGCTATTTTATATTATCAACATGAGAATATGAGATTGTTGCAACTTGTTGCATCTTCTACTTCAAATAATCTCATTTTCGTCTGCACAATATTGTTATTTGGTGTACGACGCACAGCTGATCTCGAATACAACAAGCTTCCAGATATTTCAGATAGATAACAAAACTACTAATCTGGCATTTATCATGTCATTGTAGTTCATTATGGATATAATAAGTCTTCTGATCTTAACAAACCATCTGGTCGATATATAATAAGCAGTCGAATGTAAAAAGAAAAGATTGTTGTTAGACCAACTTGAATTTCATCCATTATAACATTTTTACAGCTATATTCGAAAAGAGGACCAGTCACTATCTTAAAACAAAAGACTAAAGTTACTGATTAGCATTAATTGAAGTTTTGAAAGTTATAGTCAAACCTACAAATACCAATCGGGGTTTCTTCGCAAATATTCCACATTTTATAATTGCTAGTAATGCATAGTTTTACTCTAAATTTTAAAAACAGGAAAATATATTCGTTGATGTCTTTGATTTTAGGCGTGCATACAATTATGGATTAAGGCTTATTGTAGTATACTAGTTGTTTTGCGTAACTGGTCCCTGAGCAACCTATACTACTAGATAATTAACCATCTAGTAGTTGCAATATTTAGGCGAGGTGCTCGTTATACTCTCTACAACATTCTGTTTTACGTGGTCAAAATCTGAAATATTTGGTTTTTGTTGAAAGTTGGTACTGTCAGGAAGTAAATTTTTATTAAAAAACATTTTCAATAAATAAGTTCTTATTGCAAGGATAAATAATGTGTTAACAAAAATGACTTTTAAAATAACAACAGAATTTTTAGATAAAAGTACCCAAAAATATTTGCGTCAAAACAATGACTTGTTCCACATACACCTTCTATAATTGGAACTGCACATCATTCTGTTAAATTTAAAGTCAATGCATTGTAGACATACGAAATATAATATTTTAATTCTATGGTTTTTTCTATTTCAAGGTGTAGATAGCCTTAGCCGGATTTGATATAACGTTTTGGAATTTTGGTGATAAAAGCTCTACAACATCTTAATCATTTGGATTTTTACATATTGTTTGGGTTTGAGCGCCACTGATGAGTCTTGATTAGACAAAACGCGCGTCTGGCGAAGAAAATTTTTGTTAACCTTGGTATCTTTGACGACATTTTATAATAGACTTTTTTCGAAATTCTCCATACGGGTGCGCAAAATACATAAATGCTCATTAAACAACCCAAAAGACCGTATTTCCTTGTCAAATGCAGTGTGAACATAGGAAACAACCTATCAATGATCTCCTTTAATAACCTAATATTATCTTGAAAAAACGTACCTATTCTAGTATCTGGAAAGCCGCAGATACCTTTAGTTCACAATTAAAATACTTTTAACTTTTAACAAGGTCTATGTTTTATTATACGGTAAAAACATGCGCCATAGATGAACGTGTCATACACAGCTTTTAAATCATTAACCATAATAAATTTATAGATTGATTGATAGGTTTTCTTACTATTTTCTTCTTCTCTTATTGGCCTAATTTGAATTTAATTCTATTTATACTTTTTTGTTATATGAAAGTTGAATAATAAATACTTGAATAAGTCTTAATATTGTGATGCGGTTAGGACTTAAAAAGGATTTACTTGTACCAAATCCATTTATAAAACAAATAAAATACGTCAACAAAATATGTTTAAGATGAACTAAGAGTCAGCGCATTGAACCTTCTACTAGATAGTGTTTTATAACATTTTTATAATTGATTTATTGTTGTTTTCGTCCTGAAATTCTGCTCGCGGGCTGTAAGCAACTATTCCAGACAAAGAAATAACATTAGCTGTGATCAATTTGAAAGATATCTAAATTCGATATTGTTTTGAAATATCTAACAAATAAAAAATATATACATGTATATACATTAACACATAAAACATTTATTTAATTTGCTCGTTTGGGATTTCACATATAATATAATTTATATTATTTCTTGAAATTACATGAACACTACTGTAAATATATAATTGGAACCGAATTTCATTCTAAGTAATGATTTTCAAAGCCGGTACATAATCTAGTTTCATTTTTACCGTTGACATCGTAGAATAGATTATTACCACGTGAAATATGGTAAGGGATTGTTAATGGATCGAATGATTAAAATGGAAACATTTATATCTATGTGGCAGTGAATGTCGTAAAAAAGTCTTTCTTCTAATTATTGTAAACTTGACATGGAATGTGAACATACGTCAAAACTTTGTAATGATTTATTGTAAAAAATAATGTCAATTTTACAGCTTAAAATAATCTATTTATAATCGTTTGCTTGGAACTGTTGTTTCAAGAAAAATATTACAACATCTCGTGCTATGGCAGAAATTGTTTAAAGAAAACTTCACAAAAATGAAAAAAGGTATATGATATTCTTCAATGTTTTGATGTCTTATTATTTTTGTAACGGTTAAGTATCAATAATGCAATAAGTGATTGTTTATTTCGAATTTGTGCATGGCAGCCAATTTCATCCTGATGTAACACATTTCCTAAGATAAAAAACCGTGAAGATCTGTCACTACTCTGGAAAGAAGTCTGCACAGTGGATCGAAATTCTGTCAAATGTGTGACTATAAGCCATAAACATGTCCGTGACAATTTCAATAAAAGTGCACACAAGGCAAGAGTCAACTGGAACTCTTGGACTGTCAAACAGAAGACACTCGGGAGATCTGGAAGAAGATTGTGCGTTTAGGCGTTGGCAGTGAAAGACAAAATTTAAATTCTCCTGGTGTGGACTCTATGCCTGTTGAGTTTGTATTATAATGATACTGTTGTGAATGTTTTTATAAAATATTTAATCAATGTTTTAAAATAGGAAAAAATCCATCTTAATGGAATTAAGGTATCATTGCACCAATTCAAATTTATCTTCTTATGATCCATGGGATTCTTTGTCATAGAGAGGTATCACTCTGACACAAAGTGCATATATGTTGTATTGTCGCATTTTAACAATAGAGTAGCCATCATTCATTCAAACAAACAAATAACAGATCAGCAAATTGGCGCGAGCAAAATGATTTTTGATTCATGTTGAACATGATAAAGATGGTTTTCGAAAGTGACGAAACATTGATGATCATTTAAATTCAATTACAAAAGTACTCATTTTTTACAGCCAAGTAGAATGTTCAATTAAATTAAAGGACAGACTGGTTTAATGTAAACTCTGGTTCGAATAGAGTTTGTGTGTTATCACCAATGTTGTTTAATATTTTAAACTCGGTTGAGTGAAAAGCATTAGATATTGGAATAGATATTGATTGGAAAAGTTGGTATTTTACTGTATGCTGGATGCTATGGTTTAAATATCTGAAAATTAAAAATGCTTTTCTGCTCATGTTAGATATATTAAGTGTATGGGGTAAGGAAAAAACCCTTTACAAGTAAATTTAAAAAGACCAAAGTAGAAGACCTTCTGTAGCTAGGACTTATATATAATATTTTATATATAATATATAATAGTTCAAAAAAATTGAAATACCCCCGTACAGTCTAGTTATATGTATCTTGATTTTCATTTTGGGTTGATTGTAATGAGATGGCTAAATATGTGGCTATATACTAGGTCAGTCAGCAGAGCTTGGAGCCTACTCATTGTTAATAGTTCAGGATGGCACCCAGTTCAATATCTTTACCAAATTATTTGATATTTTGGTGTTGTCAGTAATATGATATGGCGTATGAGAGGGCATCAAGGATTTTTCTTGTGTTAGCTCTATCCCGCACAAGGAGATAAGATTGTTAATGTGTGGGGAAGTCAACACCAAATGATGCTATTAATTGTACTATGTGTTGGAGATCACCTTGAGTAAAGTTATGGACCTGTGTTGAACGACATTGGAGTAGATTATGTAGTGTAAAAATAGTTAATAATAATAACGTTTTTAATAGAGCTATAAATATGCTGAAAACAACAAGAACAATTGATACATTTTAATAATATTATTCTGACTAGTCATATATTTCTATTGGAAAAAAGGGGGCCTCGGTGGCCGAGTGGTCAAGGTAGTTCGTCTACTATTGATCACTGAGATTGCGGGTTCGATTCTCACTGCAGGCAGGGTGTACTCGACTCCAATCTTAATTAACAAGGATTGCCAGTTTTCTTACCGCAGGTCGGGGGTTCTCTCCGGGTACTCCGGCTTCCTCCCCCAATAAAAACTGGACGCCATGAAATAGCTAAAAAATTGCTGAAAGTGGCGTTAAAACACCATTCAAACAAACACTCTATTGGAAAACATTTTATTTGATAAATATAAAATAGACTGTCAACAGAGAGTTTCCACACAACATATTGGCTGTAAACTGAGGACATATAAACTTTTAATAACATAGTTGTGGTGCAGAAGACTTGCTCTGTCATGCAA
This sequence comes from Limnoperna fortunei, assembly GCA_944474755.1. NCBI lineage: Eukaryota > Metazoa > Mollusca > Bivalvia > Mytilida > Modiolidae > Limnoperna > Limnoperna fortunei. The sequence continues at coordinate 69,476,677 of OX104120.1, forward strand.
ATGCGTCAATGAGACAAAGAAGAGCTTATATATACCAAAAAAGTATGTTCCCGTCTACTCACAAACTTATTAAATTGTCCCACCTTTCATTCAATGTTTTTATTTGAAGAATAACATTAAAAATACTCGTTTTGTTTGCAAAGTTTCGTTTACGACTGCCGTAAAACGTTGTATATGTTATGTACTGGGCGAATCTATCAAATATAAATTGTGTAGCTTTCCTTTACAATGGTTAATTCTGGCTAAACGTGAATTGACGATATCATATCTGATGGTATTTTATCAATAAAAAAGTAAATTAGTTTGACTTGAAAATTATTAGTTTGCGACTATTTTATTAATTTTGACTTGTATCTTATTAGAATTTGTGAGCCCTTAATGGAGAATAAGGATAATAACATGATAGAGAGAATTAAACTGTAAAGCCCAAGTTCCGCGTTCGAATAAATTGAGAGATAAAGGATCTAACACCGATGACAGGGCAAGATGGGAAAATCTCAGACACCCAAATGAAAAGAATTATGGTCTCTAACTAGGCTAAGTGTTTGATTCTTTTTTCTAACAAAAATCATGTGCTGTTTATATGTCAAAAGTAAGATTTTCTAAGTAGATCACGCCAAACAGTTTACGCCAAAAACACTTATATACACACGCAATAAAGTAGTTTCCATTGGAAGTTAGGGCTGAAAGTATACATTAAGCAAAATATACAAATATTTTTATTCTGCTGCCTACTGTTATGTCCATAAACTACTAGTAGTAAAATATGTCCATGTATAGAAAAAGTCTGATATCATATACAATGTACTGTTGACATCTTTACATTTTGTTTGCAGTTGCCAGTACATACACTGAACATGTATATGCGATAAGGATAGACAAACATTCTAATTTGTTATCTACTGAATAGTTTTCATGCTCAATATTAGCTGCAATTATTAAAATGAAGCTGGATTTTGTGTCCTGTAATGTGCACTGTGTCAGAAATATTATTGTTTAAAAGTTTCTGGCACAAGTGCTTGCGAACACTTGTGTTGGTAATTCGTTTTGTTTCAGTTCAAGGCAGATTAGCATCAGAATTTTCAGTTTGTTCCTTTCAACTTAAAACCCGCTGTTCAGGTTCTCTTTTTTAGTATGTTCTATACATTTTAACTGGGCAGCGACCACCTTACCTCACTTTGTACATTCGTGGTCTGCTGTCCATTGTATGTCTGACATCAGCAACTGTTTGTGTTTGTCTCTCACTAAATTCCACATTGAAATTTTTGGTCGCCATCATGATTTTACCCGGCTTCAAAAATGCGGGGGTATACTGTTTTTATACTTGTTCGTTAGTTCGTTTGTTCGATCGTTCGTTCGTCCGTCCCAAATATTTCTGTCGCAGTTTTCTAAGCACTATACAATGCAGAAGCCTGATATTTGCACATTGTTAATCCTATAGTACATTTCTGGTGTATAGAGATTTTATGCTTCCTGTTTATTGAATACTTTGTATGAAAACGGGGTATAGTTAGTGAGCATTAGCTCACAGATTGACTTGTTTAAACTGAAGTCACCCCTCTAATACCAAACTGAAGCGTATTCAAAAACTACATTGCATTCAACAAACTGGATGGTGTTTCTATTCCTAGGCATCCTGTATCACACACAACATTTATTACCTGATCTGTAATTGTGTCTGCTCGATTTAATAAGCTTCCTTTTACTTGCATTTTAAAGTTTGGGTTTTTTTTGTTTGCTTTTTAGTGTATCCTTTGCCCTCAAAACTCGTTTCCCTTAATTAAACTTGTGTATTTATGTCTCCTAAACATGCCTTAATAATAAGATGGATCCTTTCCTCACCATTTCTTCTGCTAACACTAATTCTAAATGTGCATAAATATGCATCCAACTCAACTGGTGAATTTCATGAATTTGCTGTTTCCTCCACTTTGAACTAAGAATTCATTTAAGATTTTGATGTGCCCTACCTAAAGTTTTTCTTCTTGTATTTTCCATCATCACAAGTAAAGGTTTCTGTGTCCACATGTGTCCACGAAACCATGACAAACTTAGCTGAGAAATTCCCGAGCTAGAAGTGACTATTTGATTGGCTACATCATACCTTAATGTAGCCAATTGAAAGTTCTCTTTCATTCACGACTTGGTAAGGGGATATCCCGATGTCGATTGTAAATAAACCAACTGATGTGTTGCATAGACAACGAGAAAATCGTTGTGGTTTGTACAGTAGTGTTTATAGTTTTTATTACCGTGTTATTTATTAGTTGCGTTACGTTTTCTTCACACGCAAGAATGAGTAAGAATGACAATGCCAAACATTGCTTCTGTCAGGCAATTTCATTAGTTGATATTTTAAAGGTTTGACGTGATATGAAAATCTTCTAGCTCAGAGATTTCCTAGCTAAGTTTGTCAGAGTTTCGTGGACACATGTGGACACAGAAACTCTGACTTGTGAGGATGGGTATTTTCGTTTTCATGAACAGTATTGACTGCGTCATCATCAGCATCAGATTTTTTGGTAGTTTGAATTGCACTTTGAAACCCAATGTCATTGAATCGATAAAACATTCATGCAAGGATTTCATCTGCAAACAAGATATGGAGGCATTTGAGAAGCAGAAGTGGAAGTAATTTTTTTGGAATAGCAGAAGGGGCACATGTTGTTACTTTTGTTGGAGCTTCATTGTATTCATATCTTGAAGCTGCAGATGTGGTGAAAGGAATAGATGAGGTAGGTTTGAACAAAATGGCTGATGAAGCTGATATATTGTTCAAAGACAATGGTAGAAAATCAGACTAGTTCATTACCATGACAATTCAAATGTTTACAACGTGATAGAGGTATACGATGTATAATGTATATGTTCGTAAAGGTTTGTATTTGTTTTCAATACTCCTTTTTTTCCATTTCTCCCTACGGTGACTATATCACTAACGTTAAACCCTCTTTTGCATCTCGATTTTAATTTGACAACTTAACACTTTTATCAGACGCTGTGGAGTTATCTTCCCTGAAAGTAGTCCCTATTTTACAGCTTTGTGTAAACGTGTTTTTTTTATGTATACTGCCTTTTGGCATTTAAATGTGGTCATACGAGCGCAGACATGCGGTCGTATGTTAATTTTTAAAGAGGCAGAGTAAATAACACAACAAACGCAAATACTTTATGTTTTAGGTGACGTCAAAATTCATTTTTTTACAGGAAAAGGAACGCAAAATTCTCATCTCACGCACGGGTGGAGATAAGAATATCTCAACCGACTCCAAAAGGTACAACACTGTATCATTAGTGAGAATTTTATAAAACAGCATGAGCGGTATTACCATTTTGAGATTTTATCTGAAATTGCTACAGTACTAGGGATATGTCGTCTCTCACAACAGTTAGTATAGACAGCAGTGAAATAATCTTGATACCAATAACCAATTTTTTACCCCATCTGTAATGTTTTATTTAGCTTTTCTAAATATGAAATAACAACATAAATTAAGTTATTGTCGCCTTCTTTGTTAATAGCACTTACATCGTTTGTAATTGACATGTATACATGTTGAAAGGTCCGCCTCCACACAGATTCTTTAGACAGGGCCTTTTAATGCCAAATATATGTTTGTGCTATATTTTGCAAATTGAAATAATCAGTTATGAAAACTTTTAAAGCCCCAATGTGTCTCCAAACAAAATTTATTAAGCTTAATTGTGGTATTGAAGTCTTTATTAAAAGCTTTTTCATATAGGATTATTAGATATTTTCCGATAATTAAGGAAAATTGATGACAAATACAATTCTGCTGACTGTATTTTAACGATCTTTTTGTATGTGTCTCATTTTGTTCCTGTCTACTGATCGCTAGTTATAGTGATACTAAATTACTTTGAACTAATTGAAGATCGTTGATACTCCTACGGTTCTTTTTAATACGCAATTTTATTGTCACCAAAGATACTGAGTACCGTTATACAATTTACTACGCCAGTATTCTAAACTCAATTGTGGCGCACACACAAAACCGTATTGGAAACCCAATTGATTGAACAAAGTTTTTGTCACAAAAATTCCAAAGAGTTATACCAAATCCGTCATCTACATTTTGTTATATAGATAACCAAAGAATTAACACATTTTCACTATTTCATGATAGCTTCCAACAATGTCTATCAGTGACTACTGGTCTATTGCTTCTGTAGGAGACCTAGCTACAATAATGCAGCTCCTTTTATTTATGGACAGAGCTGCAAAGAGGTATCGTAATGGAGCAAGCAGGGAGGGATTCGCACATGGGGGATTTATGCATGTAAACTGTTTCCCTAAATTGCTACATACTTTTTAATGCCTTTGAAATTTAACTAATATTTCTACAACACCTAATTCGTTAGTTTTACACTTTATTTGTTATCATGGCATAGATGTCAAAATTTGAATTCCGGAAGTGCATAATTTCTAAAATGATTTGGTTAAAAATGTTTATCCGGATCAAGTTTTTCCGGATTTATTGCATTACATGGGATCAAATTTTTACCGATACGATTCTACAACTCTACACTCCACAATTTCAATTTTGTCAACAATGCCATGATTACAAAAATGTATTAGAATTATTTAATAACACATTGTAGAAATGTCATCTGAACGATGGAGAAAGGAGAAAAATTAATATTTAACAAAGATGCAGTGGTCACAATTAAATATCATCATCTAAGGTACAAACTTTATGCTACAACTTATATACTGTTTCATCCGTCTTCAGTAGTTTTACTGTTGGAGTGGGTTTTAGTAAAGTAATCACATTTCTCGGTTTTTTATTTCCTGTACTTTGATTGGTTATTGACATGTAAGCTTACTCTGGGTTCATCTACAAGATCTATGAAAGCCTAAGGCATCTTCAGACGTTAACACAAATCATGGAATTGGCTGTTCAAATAAAACAAATGTTGCAAATATTAATAAATGTGATTTGTCAGAAAAATAGAAGATTCAAAGTTAAGCATTGATATATTTTAATAAATAAATTTTGCGAGAACACTGACTTTTGATTGGCTGGAAAATATTTTCTATCAGAGGATGGAAAACAAATTTGATCGTCATGGAGACACGCGCCATTTGACGTCATATATTACTCCACGGGAAACTAACAGTTTTTGTGTTGATATATTTTTCCGAAAATGTCCAGTTACAAAAATAATATTGTTGAGTTTATTCTATTGTTTGAATTTATTTATAAGTATTAACTACAAAAAAATATTTTCTCCATCGAGGGATAACAAAATTTCCGTTGTGCACATTTAATATAATCCGCTACGCGGATTATACAATGTGCAAAACGGAAATTTTGTTATCCCTCGATGGAGAAAATATTTTTTGTAGTTAATCCTTAAATAGAACTCTCGAAAGACCAAATTTTAAAAGGAAAATAAAAAAGTCGCGTACATTTAAAATTTTGTACTAAAAAGTAAAAAACTTCTGACGATACACATCGATTTGTACAATATAACAATACATCTGACGACTGTTTCCCTAATGACCGGTCAACAAATGTATATATTGCATATATGTCACCTACATAGCCAAGTAAATAAGTTCTGTTCTAATACGCTTGCATTTAAATATATACTATCTTCTTGCAACTTTGATGCTAACATCTAGAATTTGTTCATGATTCCTCTGCAGTTTTTGTTCCAATGTATGTTATGTATATAAGATCTATAAATAACGTCAATTTCATACACTGAAGTCTGATGTTGTATAATTGAATAAACAGTATGAAATTTATCTAGATAAATGCTAGACAGGAACTATACTTAGCCGTCGTCAAGGATACTCGAGCTAAAGTAATGTCACATATTCTATTAAGACGGATTTGCACTGGTACCATTACCATTATATAGGTATATATAATGCAATATTAGCAAAAACGTAAATATAATAGAGTATCATTTGTCGGTAAGTGTTATATTTGAAGAAACAATATTCAGTCCATATCACTACTATTGATTTAAATTTCTCTTGTACACTTATTATCATATATATATAGTTAAAATGAATTACAAAATATTATGGACTTAAATTTACGTTTTGCTGAAATAAATAACATAGTCCTACTTTACAACACGACTATCAATCATTATTAGGATGATGCTAAATTTTACAAATTTAAAACAAAATCTGTTGTTTCCTCAACAAATTTTAGTTTAGCTTTACGCTTTCTCTTAGAATATGTGATTTTTTACATAATTAAAATATTATATTTTTGGAAACTTATGTTTCTTGGAAAATTAAAAACAAAAAGACATCAGAAAAGACATTTTTAAAATTCTGTAACCTTTTCCACTAAATATGAAATATGCTTTTTTATAAATTGGTAAAATTATATACATTCTAACTGAATCCTCTCATTTTTTACTACCTTGTTTGAAAGTTTAAATGGGTCTACAATACTTAAAGGTTTCATTGAAATGGATCTAGTGTCAGCTGCTTATCAAAAAGGTTGGAATAAAGGTTTACCGTAATGACCCTTAAGAACAATATCACTGAAATCGTGGATATATACATTAAATCACCATCTACCGACAACATAAACTGGCATAATTCGCAAAATATCTATGCCAGCCAGGCTGTAATTAAACAGATATTTACCGCTCGCCAGCTGCTGTATCTGTATGCAGTACACAAATGCCAATATGCTTTTCTGGCGCTGTATTTTTTTTTGTTTTTTTTTGTTTTTATAGAAATAGCCGCTAGCATTATGAATAATGAAGTAAATAGCTGACAATTTTTTACTGCATTTGAAATATTGATTTTAAATAACTACTGTTTTAGATATGAAAATAATTTTAATGGTATTATCTACAAATATAAAGATATGTAACCACAAAAACTAACATATAAATGTCTTCTTAACGAACTCACGCAAGAAAAAGCTCATTTTGAAACAAAGCAAGATCACATTTTATAATAAATTATAACTGTTCTTGAAGTTAGCAGTTTTAAGCTTTCTTTGAACATAATTATATCATTTGCATGGATCGCTTTAAAAAAAACTAGACAAGGGTTTTCCTGACAATAACGTAACAATAATTGCTGTAAACAAAACCCCAAAATAATTTAAAAAATTATGTTGTTTTGATCACTACTTAAAGAAAACTGATCTATTCATGATTGACAATAATCCATAGTTTTCTTAATGAATTATACAGGTTACTCGGTATTATGCCAACTTATATAAAAATGCTACATTTTCTTTGAATAAGAGCCATGATATTACATTGTATTTTTGCAAATTTTATCACTTTTAAATTTTACTCTCTGTATCATGGTATATTTTTCCTGCCATTTACGTTGCTGTGTTATATTTTAAATATACACCGGTAGGTGGGAAATACCTGGTATGAAAATAAACCGCGATCAAATTAATTATTGACAATATGTATTGGAAATCAACAATACTGTACAAGGGTCACGAAAGTGACCTCAGAAGTAAGTGATCTCCATTTTGAACTATTTTCAGTCTTTATCAATGAAACTTTTACAACACTGGTGTTAAACTGATGATAGTACGTTACTACCATCCCAAGATGGCAGATGAAAAAGCTTGTAAGATAGGCTTTTGTTATTATTTTCGTTTCTTTCGCGTTTGAACCATCATTTTATTGGTGAGATTGAGTCTGCACTTCTGAAGAATATTAGTATTTAGTATTTTGTCGGGAGACAGAGATGATAGTAACGACAATTTATTTTTCTTTATTCAAGCTGTTTTGAAGTTTTTTTTGTTTGTAAGCAATGGAACAAAGAGCAGGCCCAGGATAAGATGAAAGCTATGTTTCTGTCAGTATAAATATTCATTATAATTGACTGTGAAATTTTATAAAGTGCAATATGTAACTACAAATGACATTTTAGACTTAGGCTGGGCCTTATTCACGAAGCCTCCTTAATTCCGCTTGTGAAGAAAACTTTACGGACCATTTCCGAATCTTCTACGGAAACTTTACTTCGACTTTTTGCGGAAGATTTACGGAATTTAAAATCTAATTACGAATAAGTCAATAAAAAGTATTTTAATATCTATAACCGTATCTATGTATAAGTGTAACAGTTCTAGTTGAATGACAATCTAATCTAGCTAAAATTTTGTTGTTGTTCAGTTCACCTACTTTTTTACGTTTTTGCTGATTTCAAGAAGCTTGATTTTGTGCAGCCATTACGTCATTTTCTGACGTTATTATTCTATTATTAACGTTATGCACGAAAAAAAGCCGATAAGTACCGCAAAATAAATTGAAATAAACATATAAGACGCCAATGAGACAAAAAACAATACCGAGGTTCTATTTTGTCTCCCACTGGAGAAAAAAATAAAGGAGAAAACAAGTTGCACAATTTTTCATGAGAAAGTCTGCTCTGCACCACAAAGCTTTCCGCTATGCACAAAAACATGAAAAACATGCTTTTATTTGTTATTTGTACCATTATTTAGGCCTTCTATTTGTTATTTGTACCATTATTTAGGCCTTTATTGTATGTTGTTTTCTCTGTTATTTGTACCATTATTTAAGACTTTATTGTATGTAGTTTTCTCTGTTATTTGTACCATTATGTAAGCCTTTATTGTATGTTGTTTTCTCTGTTATCTGTACCATTATGTAAGCCTTTATTGTATGTTGTTTTCTCTGTTATCTGTACCATTATGTAAGCCTTTATTGTATGTTGTTTTCTCTGTTATTTGTACCATTATTTAGGGCTTTATTGTATGTAGTTTTCTCTGTTGTTTGTACCATTATGTAAGCCTTTATTGTATGTTGTTTTCTCTGTTATTTATACCATTATTTAGGGCTTTATTGTATGTAGTTTTCTCTGTTATTTGTACCATTATGTAAGCCTTTATTGTATGTTGTTTTCTCTGTTATCTGTACCATTATGTAAGCCTTTATTGTATGTTGTTTTCTCTGTTATCTGTACCATTATGTAAGCCTTTATTGTATGTTGTTTTCTCTGTTATTTGTACCATTATTTAGGGCTTTGTTGTATGTAGTTTTCTCTGTTGTTTGTACCATTATGTAAGCCTTTATTGTATGTTGTTTTCTCTGTTATTTGTACCATTATTTAGGGCTTTATTGTATGTAGTTTTCTCTGTTATTTGTACCATAATGTAAGCCTTTATTGTATGTTGTTTTCTCTGTTATCTGTACCATTATGTAAGCCTTTATTGTATGTTGTTTTCTCTGTTATCTGTACCATTATGTAAGCCTTTATTGTATGTAGTTTTCTCTGTTATCTGTACCATTATGTAAGCCTTTATTGTATGTTGTTTTCTCTGTTATCTGTACCATTATGTAAGCCTTTATTGTATGTTGTTTTCTCTGTTATCTGTACCATTATGTAAGCCTTTATTGTATGTAGTTTTCTCTGTTCTCAATGTTTTCTTTGTTTCTTAAATGTCATTTGCTTGTGTTTTGTTCTTCTTGATTACAAAGGGCATAAAATGTAAATGCAGGTAATTTAAACGAGTTCCAACTTAAAAACAGAATGTCCAAATGAAAGTTGTCGTATTACAGAAATAATCTTGTTCAAGGTTTCTCTTATGATAATTTAAATTCCTGCACTATTGGGTACTCTATTTGGACCCCGTATAAATAGTGTGATATTAATACAATTAAAAATGACTTTTTTCAACGATGTAATGAAATTGGTTCAGGATCCTTCAGCAAATCGATGTTGAAATTCAAATAAATATAGGCAATAGAGCATGACATTACCATTTGTTATGCTATTAAAAACTTTTATATTTCGAAAACAAAATTGGACGTAAACTTTACTCCAGTGGGCAGTATTTCAGCTATGTTCAGAACGAGAACAAATAATCAACGCAAAAAGGGTGGGTCATTTTCTGACGTTATTATTCTATTATTAACGTTATGCACGAAAAAAAGCCGATAAGTACCGCAAAATAAATTGAAATAAACATATAAGACGCCAATGAGACAAAAAACAATACCGAGGTTCTATTTTGTCTCCCACTGGAGAAAAAAATAAAGGAGAAAACAAGTTGCACAATTTTTCATGAGAAAGTCTGCTCTGCACCACAAAGCTTTCCGCTATGCACAAAAACATGAAAAACATGCTTTTATTTGTTATTTGTACCATTATTTAGGCCTTCTATTTGTTATTTGTACCATTATTTAGGCCTTTATTGTATGTTGTTTTCTCTGTTATTTGTACCATTATTTAGGACTTTATTGTATGTAGTTTTCTCTGTTATTTGTACCATTATGTAAGCCTTTATTGTATGTTGTTTTCTCTGTTATCTGTACCATTATGTAAGCCTTTATTGTATGTTGTTTTCTCTGTTATCTGTACCATTATGTAAGCCTTTATTGTATGTTGTTTTCTCTGTTATTTGTACCATTATTTAGGGCTTTATTGTATGTAGTTTTCTCTGTTGTTTGTACCATTATGTAAGCCTTTATTGTATGTTGTTTTCTCTGTTATTTATACCATTATTTAGGGCTTTATTGTATGTAGTTTTCTCTGTTATTTGTACCATTATGTAAGCCTTTATTGTATGTTGTTTTCTCTGTTATCTGTACCATTATGTAAGCCTTTATTGTATGTTGTTTTCTCTGTTATCTGTACCATTATGTAAGCCTTTATTGTATGTTGTTTTCTGTGTTATTTGTACCATTATTTAGGGCTTTGTTGTATGTAGTTTTCTCTGTTGTTTGTACCATTATGTAAGCCTTTATTGTATGTTGTTTTCTCTGTTATTTGTACCATTATTTAGGGCTTTATTGTATGTAGTTTTCTCTGTTATTTGTACCATAATGTAAGCCTTTATTGTATGTTGTTTTCTCTGTTATCTGTACCATTATGTAAGCCTTTATTGTATGTTGTTTTCTCTGTTATCTGTACCATTATGTAAGCCTTTATTGTATGTAGTTTTCTCTGTTATCTGTACCATTATGTAAGCCTTTATTGTATGTTGTTTTCTCTGTTATCTGTACCATTATGTAAGCCTTTATTGTATGTTGTTTTCTCTGTTATCTGTACCATTATGTAAGCCTTTATTGTATGTAGTTTTCTCTGTTCTCAATGTTTTCTTTGTTTCTTAAATGTCATTTGCTTGTGTTTTGTTCTTCTTGATTACAAAGGGCATAAAATGTAAATGCAGGTAATTTAAACGAGTTCCAACTTAAAAACAGAATGTCCAAATGAAAGTTGTCGTATTACAGAAATAATCTTGTTCAAGGTTTCTCTTATGATAATTTAAATTCCTGCACTATTGGGTACTCTATTTGGACCCCGTATAAATAGTGTGATATTAATACAATTAAAAATGACTTTTTTCAACGATGTCATGAAATTGGTTCAGGATCCTTCAGCAAATCGATGTTGAAATTCAAATAAATATAGGCAATAGAGCATGACATTACCATTTGTTATGCTATTAAAAACTTTTATATTTCGAAAACAAAATTGGACGTAAACTTTACTCCAGTGGGCAGTATTTCAGCTATGTTCAGAACGAGAACAAATAATCAACGCAAAAAGGGTGGGTCATTTTCTGACGTTATTATTCTATTATTAACGTTATGCACGAAAAAAAGCCGATAAGTACCGCAAAATAAATTGAAATAAACATATAAGACGCCAATGAGACAAAAAACAATACCGAGGTTCTGTTTTGTCTCCCACTGGAGAAAAAAATAAAGGAGAAAACAAGTTGCACAATTTTTCATGAGAAAGTCTGCTCTGCACCACAAAGCTTTCCGCTATGCACAAAAACATGAAAAACATGCTTTTATTTGTTATTTGTACCATTATTTAGGCCTTCTATTTGTTATTTGTACCATTATTTAGGCCTTTATTGTATGTTGTTTTCTCTGTTATTTGTACCATTATTTAGGACTTTATTGTATGTAGTTTTCTCTGTTATTTGTACCATTATGTAAGCCTTTATTGTATGTTGTTTTCTCTGTTATCTGTACCATTATGTAAGCCTTTATTGTATGTTGTTTTCTCTGTTATCTGTACCATTATGTAAGCCTTTATTGTATGTTGTTTTCTCTGTTATTTGTACCATTATTTAGGGCTTTATTGTATGTAGTTTTCTCTGTTATTTGTACCATTATGTAAGCCTTTATTGTATGTTGTTTTCTCTGTTATTTGTACCATTATTTAGGGCTTTATTGTATGTAGTTTTCTCTGTTATTTGTACCATTATGTAAGCCTTTATTGTATGTTGTTTTCTCTGTTATCTGTACCATTATGTAAGCCTTTATTGTATGTTGTTTTCTCTGTTATCTGTACCATTATGTAAGCCTTTATTGTATGTTGTTTTCTCTGTTATCTGTACCATTATGTAAGCCTTTATTGTATGTTGTTTTCTCTGTTATTTGTACCATTATTTAGGGCTTTATTGTATGTAGTTTTCTCTGTTGTTTGTACCATTATGTAAGCCTTTATTGTATGTTGTTTTCTCTGTTATTTGTACCATTATTTAGGGCTTTATTGTATGTAGTTTTCTCTGTTATTTGTACCATTATGTAAGCCTTTATTGTATGTTGTTTTCTCTGTTATCTGTACCATTATGTAAGCCTTTATTGTATGTTGTTTTCTCTGTTATCTGTACCATTATGTAAGCCTTTATTGTATGTAGTTTTCTATGTTATCTGTACCATTATGTAAGCCTTTATTGTATGTTGTTTTCTCTGTTATCTGTACCATTATGTAAGCCTTTATTGTATGTTGTTTTCTCTGTTATCTGTACCATTATGTAAGCCTTTATTGTATGTAGTTTTCTCTGTTATCTGTACCATTATGTAAGCCTTTATTGTATGTTGTTTTCTCTGTTATCTGTACCATTATGTAAGCCTTTATTGTATGTTGTTTTCTCTGTTATCTGTACCATTATGTAAGCCTTTATTGTATGTAGTTTTCTCTGTTATCTGTACCATTATGTAAGCCTTTATTTTATGTAGTTTTCTCTGTTATCTGTACCATTATGTAAGCCTTTATTGTATGTTGTTTTCTCTGTTATTTGTACCATTTATTGTATGTTGTTTTCTCTGTTATCTGTACCATTATGTAAGCCTTTATTGTATGTAGTTTTCTCTGTTCTCAATGTTTTCTTTGTTTCTTAAATGTCATTTGCTTGTGTTTTGTTCTTCTTGATTACAAAGGGCATAAAATGTAAATGCAGGTAATTTAAACGAGTTCCAACTTAAAAACAGAATGTCCAAATGAAAGTTGTCGTATTACAGAAATAATCTTGTTCAAGGTTTCTCTTATGATAATTTAAATTCCTGCACTATTGGGTACTCTATTTGGACCCCGTATAAATAGTGTGATATTAATACAATTAAAAATGACTTTTTTCAACGATGTAATGAAATTGGTTCAGGATCCTTCAGCAAATCGATGTTGAAATTCAAATAAATATAGGCAATAGAGCATGACATTACCATTTGTTATGCTATTAAAAACTTTTATATTTCGAAAACAAAATTGGACGTAAACTTTACTCCAGTGGGCAGTATTTCAGCTATGTTCAGAACGAGAACAAATAATCAACGCAAAAAGGGTGGGACATAGGGAACAAAAAATTCCACTTGGGCAATTTATCAATTTCTAGCTTCTTATACAACTTTTTTTTTAATTTGAAGGAGCCGTGAGCAAAAATTTGTTCTTAACATAAATCAAAATAAAGAATTTATAACTCTACAAAAATAGGGGCGAACGGAGTTGAGAATCAAGGATTTTTCTATTATGGCCTGATGTTAATAAGTTGTTTTTGTTTGTTTTTATCTTCGTTTATTATTATTATTATTATTATTATTATTATTATTATTATTATTATTATTAACATAGTACTCCAACCCAATTAAATGAGAATCAACTTAATTAAAATAAATTAAACGCAGGTTTTTCATGGTTTCAAATTGAATTTACCAGGTTATCGTATAATGGTCTAAAGTTAGGCATTTATTCGAGGATTTTCTGTCATTCTCTGTTGGATGTTTCTTGCAATAATCTCTGTTTGAATTCAAAGAGCAGTATTTTCTATAAAATCCACTTTATCGGGATTATTAAAGGTAAACATAAGTTACGAGAAAAGTCCTAGTTTTTATGATGAAAATCAGGGCCAAATTAGGTGCAGAAAATTCTAGTTGTTTTCAGTACATTGGTGCGGCGGATTTAACGTTGGGTTATTTCTGAAATGATGTAATAGTGTATGTGACAATATGTTATCAGCAGAAGTTTCTACAGGACAGAAATGGCACAGGTAACCACCTGAAATTATCAATATTTCCGAATATGGGGAAATATTTTTCTGTCTCGAAATGAATCACGAGCACCTGAGGCACACTGAATATGGTACGCATAGTTTTGGTTGTTTTACATTTCAATACAGAGACAATATTAAGGCTATTCATTGAAATGCAAAGCGATTAACCTGTTATTGTGTTCACAAAACACTCAAATTATACATGTATGATTATATAGGGAAGCCATTTTTTGTTTACTTTATATCACTCTCGTTACTAAAATCACATAAGGTGCAAAGTCTGACGCTACTATCATTAATTATTTAAGGTTACTTCACATGTGTAGGCTCAATCTTACCAATAAAATTATGGTTAATACGCGGAAGAAACGAACATAATGACCAAAAACGATCTTACCAGTTTTTTCATATGCCATCTTGGGATGGGTATGTTTAAAACCAGTGTACGTTCGTTGTTCATTCATTTGATTGGCTTGGCATTGACGCTGAGCTCATTGACGTCAGAATGCAAACCCATACTTATCTATTTAAGAGAAAGAATTTTTTGGCACTGTTACCTTACTCTAATGTTACTTTTGCTGCAATATGCGACATATTATATATCAAATTTCTCCCATAATTCAATGAATCCGACAATAATATCTTCTTTTTCTATTATTTCGATTACATGCGACAATGCTATATATACAAGTCTAGAAGATTATGCAACGATACAAATGACGGTGTTTCTTGTCAAAAGTTTAAACAAAGACTGACCAACGAATGGCCTTAGTCATTGAATGTCAATATAAATAAATGACGTAAACAAGTCATAACATATTGATCTTGAAATTTCTCATTTCCAACTTAACCCAAAATAGTTGCTTCAAAAGTCCGCCAGCCGCGGACGTGCCGTGCTGTTACTTTGCTTTGCTCAAATATTCCAACAAGATGTAATCAAAATTACCAAGGTGACAAATTCAATACGCCAAACGCGCGTTTCGTCTACTTAAGACTCATCAGTGGCGTTTAACTCTAAATGCTTAAAGTATTTTTTCATTCGGTGATGGAATAATATAAGTCCACTGGGATCGTGTAAAAACACAATACAGGTAGTTCAAAATATTATATAAAAGTCTAAAGAGTCTACCAACCAGCAAACTTATTAAGTATCGGATCGACAAACATGACGATACAGCATAAACAAAAAATAATATACAAGTCTAGAAGATTATGCAACGATACAAATGACGGTGTTTCTTGTCAAAAGTTTAAACAAAGACTGACCAACGAATGGCCTTAGTCATTGAATGTCAATATAAATAAATGACGTAAACAAGTCATAACATATTGATCTTGAAATTTCTCATTTCCAACTTAACCCAAAATAGTTGCTTCAAAAGTCCGCCAGCCGCGGTGAGTCTTAAGTAGACGAAACGCGCGTTTGGCGTATTGAATTTGTCACCTTGGTAATTTTGATTACATCTTGTTGGAATATTTGAGCAAAGCAAAGTAACAGCACGGCACGTCCGCGGCTGGCGGACTTTTGAAGCAACTATTTTGGGTTAAGTTGGAAATGAGAAATTTCAAGATCAATATGTTATGACTTGTTTACGTCATTTATTTATATTGACATTCAATGACTAAGGCCATTCGTTGGTCAGTCTTTGTTTAAACTTTTGACAAGAAACACCGTCATTTGTATCGTTGCATAATCTTCTAGACTTGTATATTATTTTTTGTTTATGCTGTATCGTCATGTTTGTCGATCCGATACTTAATAAGTTTGCTGGTTGGTAGACTCTTTAGACTTTTATATAATATTTTGAACTACCTGTATTGTGTTTTTACACGATCCCAGTGGACTTATATTATTCCATCACCGAATGAAAAAATACTTTGAGCATTTAGAGTTAAACGCCACTGATGAGTCTTAAGTAGACGAAACGCGCGTTTGGCGTATTGAATTTGTCACCTTGGTAATTTTGATTACATCTTGTTGGAATATTTGAGCAAAGCAAAGTAACAGCACGGCACGTCCGCGGCTGGCGGACTTTTGAAGCAACTATTTTGGGTTAAGTTGGAAATGAGAAATTTCAAGATCAATATGTTATGACTTGTTTACGTCATTTATTTATATTGACATTCAATGACTAAGGCCATTCGTTGGTCAGTCTTTGTTTAAACTTTTGACAAGAAACACCGTCATTTGTATCGTTGCATAATCTTCTAGACTTGTATATTATTTTTTGTTTATGCTGTATCGTCATGTTTGTCGATCCGATACTTAATAAGTTTGCTGGTTGGTAGACTCTTTAGACTTTTATATAATATTTTGAACTACCTGTATTGTGTTTTTACACGATCCCAGTGGACTTATATTATTCCATCACCGAATGAAAAAATACTTTAAGCATTTAGAGTTAAACGCCACTGATGAGTCTTAAGTAGACGAAACGCGCGTTTGGCGTATTGAATTTGTCACCTTGGTAATTTTGATTACATCTTGTTGGAATATTTGAGCAAAGCAAAGTAACAGCACGGCACGTCCGCGGCTGGCGGACTTTTGAAGCAACTATTTTGGGTTAAGTTGGAAATGAGAAATTTCAAGATCAATATGTTATGACTTGTTTACGTCATTTATTTATATTGACATTCAATGACTAAGGCCATTCGTTGGTCAGTCTTTGTTTAAACTTTTGACAAGAAACACCGTCATTTGTATCGTTGCATAATCTTCTAGACTTGTATATTATTTTTTGTTTATGCTGTATCGTCATGTTTGTCGATCCGATACTTAATAAGTTTGCTGGTTGGTAGACTCTTTAGACTTTTATATAATATTTTGAACTACCTGTATTGTGTTTTTACACGATCCCAGTGGACTTATATTATTCCATCACCGAATGAAAAAATACTTTAAGCATTTAGAGTTAAACGCCACTGATGAGTCTTAAGTAGACGAAACGCGCGTTTGGCGTATTGAATTTGTCACCTTGGTAATTTTGATTACATCTTGTTGGAATATTTGAGCAAAGCAAAGTAACAGCACGGCACGTCCGCGGCTGGCGGACTTTTGAAGCAACTATTTTGGGTTAAGTTGGAAATGAGAAATTTCAAGATCAATATGTTATGACTTGTTTACGTCATTTATTTATATTGACATTCAATGACTAAGGCCATTCGTTGGTCAGTCTTTGTTTAAACTTTTGACAAGAAACACCGTCATTTGTATCGTTGCATAATCTTCTAGACTTGTATATTATTTTTTGTTTATGCTGTATCGTCATGTTTTTCGATCCGATACTTAATAAGTTTGCTGGTTGGTAGACTCTTTAGACTTTTATATAATATTTTGAACTACCTGTATTGTGTTTTTACACGATCCCAGTGGACTTATATTATTCCATCACCGAATGAAAAAATACTTTAAGCATTTAGAGTTAAACGCCACTGATGAGTCTTAAGTAGACGAAACGCGCGTTTGGCGTATTGAATTTGTCACCTTGGTAATTTTGATTACATCTTGTTGGAATATTTGAGCAAAGCAAAGTAACAGCACGGCACGTCCGCGGCTGGCGGACTTTTGAAGCAACTATTTTGGGTTAAGTTGGAAATGAGAAATTTCAAGATCAATATGTTATGACTTGTTTACGTCATTTATTTATATTGACATTCAATGACTAAGGCCATTCGTTGGTCAGTCTTTGTTTAAACTTTTGACAAGAAACACCGTCATTTGTATCGTTGCATAATCTTCTAGACTTGTATATTATTTTTTGTTTATGCTGTATCGTCATGTTTGTCGATCCGATACTTAATAAGTTTGCTGGTTGGTAGACTCTTTAGACTTTTATATAATATTTTGAACTACCTGTATTGTGTTTTTACACGATCCCAGTGGACTTATATTATTCCATCACCGAATGAAAAAATACTTTAAGCATTTAGAGTTAAACGCCACTGATGAGTCTTAAGTAGACGAAACGCGCGTTTGGCGTATTGAATTTGTCACCTTGGTAATTTTGATTACATCTTGTTGGAATATTTGAGCAAAGCAAAGTAACAGCACGGCACGTCCGCGGCTGGCGGACTTTTGAAGCAACTATTTTGGGTTAAGTTGGAAATGAGAAATTTCAAGATCAATATGTTATGACTTGTTTACGTCATTTATTTATATTGACATTCAATGACTAAGGCCATTCGTTGGTCAGTCTTTGTTTAAACTTTTGACAAGAAACACCGTCATTTGTATCGTTGCATAATCTTCTAGACTTGTATATTATTTTTTGTTTATGCTGTATCGTCATGTTTGTCGATCCGATACTTAATAAGTTTGCTGGTTGGTAGACTCTTTAGACTTTTATATAATATTTTGAACTACCTGTATTGTGTTTTTACACGATCCCAGTGGACTTATATTATTCCATCACCGAATGAAAAAATACTTTAAGCATTTAGAGTTAAACGCCACTGATGAGTCTTAAGTAGACGAAACGCGCGTTTGGCGTATTGAATTTGTCACCTTGGTAATTTTGATTACATCTTGTTGGAATATTTGAGCAAAGCAAAGTAACAGCACGGCACGTCCGCGGCTGGCGGACTTTTGAAGCAACTATTTTGGGTTAAGTTGGAAATGAGAAATTTCAAGATCAATATGTTATGACTTGTTTACGTCATTTATTTATATTGACATTCAATGACTAAGGCCATTCGTTGGTCAGTCTTTGTTTAAACTTTTGACAAGAAACACCGTCATTTGTATCGTTGCATAATCTTCTAGACTTGTATATTATTTTTTGTTTATGCTGTATCGTCATGTTTGTCGATCCGATACTTAATAAGTTTGCTGGTTGGTAGACTCTTTAGACTTTTATATAATATTTTGAACTACCTGTATTGTGTTTTTACACGATCCCAGTGGACTTATATTATTCCATCACCGAATGAAAAAATACTTTAAGCATTTAGAGTTAAACGCCACTGATGAGTCTTAAGTAGACGAAACGCGCGTTTGGCGTATTGAATTTGTCACCTTGGTAATTTTGATTACATCTTGTTGGAATATTTGAGCAAAGCAAAGTAACAGCACGGCACGTCCGCGGCTGGCGGACTTTTGAAGCAACTATTTTGGGTTAAGTTGGAAATGAGAAATTTCAAGATCAATATGTTATGACTTGTTTACGTCATTTATTTATATTGACATTCAATGACTAAGGCCATTCGTTGGTCAGTCTTTGTTTAAACTTTTGACAAGAAACACCGTCATTTGTATCGTTGCATAATCTTCTAGACTTGTATATTATTTTTTGTTTATGCTGTATCGTCATGTTTGTCGATCCGATACTTAATAAGTTTGCTGGTTGGTAGACTCTTTAGACTTTTATATAATATTTTGAACTACCTGTATTGTGTTTTTACACGATCCCAGTGGACTTATATTATTCCATCACCGAATGAAAAAATACTTTAAGCATTTAGAGTTAAACGCCACTGATGAGTCTTAAGTAGACGAAACGCGCGTTTGGCGTATTGAATTTGTCACCTTGGTAATTTTGATTACATCTTGTTGGAATATTTGAGCAAAGCAAAGTAACAGCACGGCACGTCCGCGGCTGGCGGACTTTTGAAGCAACTATTTTGGGTTAAGTTGGAAATGAGAAATTTCAAGATCAATATGTTATGACTTGTTTACGTCATTTATTTATATTGACATTCAATGACTAAGGCCATTCGTTGGTCAGTCTTTGTTTAAACTTTTGACAAGAAACACCGTCATTTGTATCGTTGCATAATCTTCTAGACTTGTATATTATTTTTTGTTTATGCTGTATCGTCATGTTTGTCGATCCGATACTTAATAAGTTTGCTGGTTGGTAGACTCTTTAGACTTTTATATAATATTTTGAACTACCTGTATTGTGTTTTTACACGATCCCAGTGGACTTATATTATTCCATCACCGAATGAAAAAATACTTTAAGCATTTAGAGTTAAACGCCACTGATGAGTCTTAAGTAGACGAAACGCGCGTTTGGCGTATTGAATTTGTCACCTTGGTAATTTTGATTACATCTTGTTGGAATATTTGAGCAAAGCAAAGTAACAGCACGGCACGTCCGCGGCTGGCGGACTTTTGAAGCAACTATTTTGGGTTAAGTTGGAAATGAGAAATTTCAAGATCAATATGTTATGACTTGTTTACGTCATTTATTTATATTGACATTCAATGACTAAGGCCATTCGTTGGTCAGTCTTTGTTTAAACTTTTGACAAGAAACACCGTCATTTGTATCGTTGCATAATCTTCTAGACTTGTATATTATTTTTTGTTTATGCTGTATCGTCATGTTTGTCGATCCGATACTTAATAAGTTTGCTGGTTGGTAGACTCTTTAGACTTTTATATAATATTTTGAACTACCTGTATTGTGTTTTTACACGATCCCAGTGGACTTATATTATTCCATCACCGAATGAAAAAATACTTTAAGCATTTAGAGTTAAACGCCACTGATGAGTCTTAAGTAGACGAAACGCGCGGTTGGCGTATTGAATTTGTCACCTTGGTAATTTTGATTACATCTTGTTGGAATATTTGAGCAAAGCAAAGTAACAGCACGGCACGTCCGCGGCTGGCGGACTTTTGAAGCAACTATTTTGGGTTAAGTTGGAAATGAGAAATTTCAAGATCAATATGTTATGACTTGTTTACGTCATTTATTTATATTGACATTCAATGACTAAGGCCATTCGTTGGTCAGTCTTTGTTTAAACTTTTGACAAGAAACACCGTCATTTGTATCGTTGCATAATCTTCTAGACTTGTATATTATTTTTTGTTTATGCTGTATCGTCATGTTTTTCGATCCGATACTTAATAAGTTTGCTGGTTGGTAGACTCTTTAGACTTTTATATAATATTTTGAACTACCTGTATTGTGTTTTTACACGATCCCAGTGGACTTATATTATTCCATCACCGAATGAAAAAATACTTTAAGCATTTAGAGTTAAACGCCACTGATGAGTCTTAAGTAGACGAAACGCGCGTTTGGCGTATTGAATTTGTCACCTTGGTAATTTTGATTACATCTTGTTGGAATATTTGAGCAAAGCAAAGTAACAGCACGGCACGTCCGCGGCTGGCGGACTTTTGAAGCAACTATTTTGGGTTAAGTTGGAAATGAGAAATTTCAAGATCAATATGTTATGACTTGTTTACGTCATTTATTTATATTGACATTCAATGACTAAGGCCATTCGTTGGTCAGTCTTTGTTTAAACTTTTGACAAGAAACACCGTCATTTGTATCGTTGCATAATCTTCTAGACTTGTATATTATTTTTTGTTTATGCTGTATCGTCATGTTTGTCGATCCGATACTTAATAAGTTTGCTGGTTGGTAGACTCTTTAGACTTTTATATAATATTTTGAACTACCTGTATTGTGTTTTTACACGATCCCAGTGGACTTATATTATTCCATCACCGAATGAAAAAATACTTTAAGCATTTAGAGTTAAACGCCACTGATGAGTCTTAAGTAGACGAAACGCGCGTTTGGCGTATTGAATTTGTCACCTTGGTAATTTTGATTACATCTTGTTGGAATATTTGAGCAAAGCAAAGTAACAGCACGGCACGTCCGCGGCTGGCGGACTTTTGAAGCAACTATTTTGGGTTAAGTTGGAAATGAGAAATTTCAAGATCAATATGTTATGACTTGTTTACGTCATTTATTTATATTGACATTCAATGACTAAGGCCATTCGTTGGTCAGTCTTTGTTTAAACTTTTGACAAGAAACACCGTCATTTGTATCGTTGCATAATCTTCTAGACTTGTATATTATTTTTTGTTTATGCTGTATCGTCATGTTTTTCGATCCGATACTTAATAAGTTTGCTGGTTGGTAGACTCTTTAGACTTTTATATAATATTTTGAACTACCTGTATTGTGTTTTTACACGATCCCAGTGGACTTATATTATTCCATCACCGAATGAAAAAATACTTTAAGCATTTAGAGTTAAACGCCACTGATGAGTCTTAAGTAGACGAAACGCGCGTTTGGCGTATTGAATTTGTCACCTTGGTAATTTTGATTACATCTTGTTGGAATATTTGAGCAAAGCAAAGTAACAGCACGGCACGTCCGCGGCTGGCGGACTTTTGAAGCAACTATTTTGGGTTAAGTTGGAAATGAGAAATTTCAAGATCAATATGTTATGACTTGTTTACGTCATTTATTTATATTGACATTCAATGACTAAGGCCATTCGTTGGTCAGTCTTTGTTTAAACTTTTGACAAGAAACACCGTCATTTGTATCGTTGCATAATCTTCTAGACTTGTATATTATTTTTTGTTTATGCTGTATCGTCATGTTTGTCGATCCGATACTCAATAAGTTTGCTGGTTGGTAGACTCTTTAGACTTTTATATATATATATATATATATATATATATATATATATATATATATATATATATATACATTTGTATATAATTTACTTACTGTGACTGCATGACAAGTAACTTTGTCATCCTATATAATATATACAAAAATGCTGAATTGGATTACTGTCAGATTAATACGTATTGGGTACGAAAATTCCATCGTCACACGCTAGTACACATGTACTATGTCTATGTCTAAGATTCACCCCGGTTAATGAAGCTATATTTTTATAGCGGATTTGGCCGAGGGGTCTAGTGCAGGCGAATTGGTGCCACAGTGTCACAACGGTGTGAGTTCGAATCCCGCTGAGGGAAAGCAAAAATTTGACAGTGTTAAAAATCTAATTCAAACAGTGTTGGGCTTAATTTGTAGACGTATATATATATATATATATATATATATATATGTTAACAACTTCCAAACACATTTCCGCAATTTTCGTAAAATTGTTTGTTTGTTTGATTGAATGTTGTTAAACGCCACCTTAGCGTGTTTCAGCTATGTCATGACGTCCAGCTTTTATTGGGGATAGGAAGCCGGAGTACCCGGACAAAGCCCCAATCTTCGGTAGGAAAACTGACAATCTTCGCCAATCAAGTAAGACTCTAACTCGCAAACATATAACAAAGTCAGAGACTTTAAGAGAACAATTCTATAAAAAATAAAAAATGCAACTGAGTAATAATATTACATCATATATAATAACTCAACAATTCAGATGCTGTAGTTCTATTATTATTTCTTCTAAAAGTGACAGTAAAGTGCAGCAGCGACCTTCTGTAACTAAGAAGATTACAAGTCGTAAACTTTAATGGGTTCTTAATGCTTCTACATAATCGTGACATTTAATACATCATATGTTCCATTAAATTCCTTGAACTGAAATTAGAAATTGGCCGTGTAATTAATTTTAATGTCGATTTCTGAATAAAATGTCTTCAGTTGAGTTGCAGTTAATGCAAAAATCTATTTCAGTTAAGCCGAGGGAATGAAAAACGAGTAGTTAGATCAAGACGTATTTATTCAAATGTGATTCGATTGATTGACAGCTAACTGTATTTCAGCAATATTCAGAACGAGAGCACGTCAACACACAAATAAATCAACAATAAAAACGGATGGCCCAACTTGGACTAAATTCAGCTGATACGAGATATTATAAATGGAGAGTTGGGTATGGAGGGCACATGGATCCTTTAGAATCGGTTTCTTTTTTTTGTAAAATGGGGTTCTTTATCGGGCATGGAGCGTGACGCTTAGTCGTGCTAATCGTGGAAGCCGTTACTAGTATCAGAAAAGTTATAATAAATAATAACAGTATACTAGTAATATAATAAAGGAGATATAAATGAACAAGAAAAGGAAAAAGTCAACGTAAAGATAGATATATAGTGGTTACCAAGGCAACCATTATTATAATTGCAGTTTTGTAACCAGTAGTCGATGTAGCTGATGTCACTGCTCAGTGGAAAATATGTTATTTGTTTTTGTTGATCGTTAGGCTAATGTTAAATATTTTATTCTATATCTCATATATTCATGATAAAAATAATTTATTCCTACATCTAGAAAGCAGACATTACATAAAATAGCAGGGGCAGCGTTTCAGCTTTTACATGTTGTGTTTTCTTTTTAAGGTTTTTAAGAATAGTGGTAATTTTCGGTCGCGACTGTTGAGTAACTGTTGCTCTATATATTTAAACTCAAGCTAGTTCCGATCGGATATAACTAGAGGAGCCATTTCTTACTTGCAGTACATATGATAAAGTTCCAGCCTTTACTTTAATCAAATCAGATATTTTACAAACAAATGCGAAAATATACACATATTACAGACCAGCAGACAGTAACAACTAACAATGGGGGAAATTTCTCCAGGATAGAGCAGCTATCTATATAATCGCAAAAATAAATATTTTATATCATCTCTGGCCAAATGGTTAAGTAGTTAGTCATATTAAGATTTAACACATTCAAATTGTTCCAACGAACACTGGAACTTAAGACATGTAAAATATAATCTAAAGATGATAAGATTAGCATTCTTCTTCGCCAGTTATTATAGTGTCGTGATAATATCACAAAAGGGAGAATGAAAACAAAAATTAAAAAATACTGATATTTGAAATTACTGTTCTACCGGGAATATTAATGTCAAGATTACAACTGCTTGGCGGTTTTCTGTCAACATAAATCAAACTTTAGTTTCTAATATTTCAATCTTTTTGTTGTATTTCCACGTTTAGTACGGATAGGTTTTAGGTATTATATAGATAAACAAACAAACAAAAACCACTATTAATGGCAAATTTATCAACAAATCCTCTAATAGGTGTGTCAAACAGCATTAGAAAGGGTCCCTCTCGATAAATGTAGTGGGGTTTCCGTTTAAATTGCGGAAAGACTGACCGCGCACGATAATAATTAAGAGACGTGTTTTGTAGAGTGCCATATGCGGCATGCGCGTTACAGATGTCCAAAACCCCTACGCTAAATGTTGCCATGACAAAAGTCCAGGTTCTGTATTAAGTATATTTTATTATCTTATATCTGGATACAGACCTTATTCGTTGTTGAAGAAAAGCGCTACCATCAGTCGGGGCGGCTGGAGACCGAAACTAACAGTGTCAGGAACCGGGAGGAACTAAGAGACTGTACGGAAATCATGACATGGTTAGGGTACAAAATCGGGAATTGACTTGTTGTTGATGACAATTTGGAGTAGTTTAGTAATAATTCGTGATGACATTTTTTGTTTATCTGCAGCATTTTTCATGTACAATGAATCATAATTAAATTGTGTTCTTTGGATTACTTATTTATCTTTAGACTTGTGTCACAATTATTCAACCATGCGCTAAGTTACGGGGAGGAATTCTTTCAAATTTGTATAGCGTAAGAACTGAAAGCAGTATAAAGACTATGTAAACTATTAGCAATAGGACACGACTCAAAATCTTCGAGTTTTAGCAAGCATATTAATTTATTAATTAATTGTAAAGATGCAATACGATAACAAACGTTACAAAAAACCTAATATTCATATGATAACAGTGAAGCTCCTTTTGAAAGTTATTTATGATTTTTTTTCCAGAATATGAAGAAAAGTATTTTTGCATATTTACATGCTATATCGAATCGCAATAGACGATGTTACTGTTCGTTTCACTCTATATTTTGGCATTAACCTCCCTCAACCATGGCAGGTGGTACAGTACTTGCACCCGTAAACGCAACACTTTGATTGATTGATAACTGATTGCTGACGGATTTTGGAACGCTGACGGATCGCTGACTGATTGATGATGACTACATCCGTCCAAAATTATGAATCCGTCATTACCTTGGTAACCGTCAGCGATCAGTGCGATCAGTCCAATCAGTGCGATCCAGAATCCGTCATTTAATTATATGCATAAATCGGTTAGTTTATTGACCGATTCGTATAAATTAATAATTTAAAGATAAAACGGATTCTGCGTCATTTGTATATAATATATGCATTTATTATACCATTTTTATAATAAAATAAAAACATGCGTTTAAAAGAATTGTTAATACAATGTCTCGTTCTAAATGAATAAACATATTTAAAGAAAAAATTTTTCTTTATATTATATAATTAAGTACATTTCTTTAAAGCAGGACATATCTGCGAACCGAGTCCTGTAAACCTTCAAAAAACTTCTACTTAAGGCACATCAGTAGCGACGAGGTAAATGTTTTTTTTTTGTAATATATTATTGATTCTCTTTTTTTTATTCCCGCGATTCGTGATTTCGGCCTATTTTATTTTTTGCGACCTGTTACATCTATATTTTTTGTCATATATTAAGCCGACCCGACTCCCCCAATCAGTTACAGATTTATTTCACATTTAGGAAAGAACGTGGCCTCTTTTTGACATCATTATTAGTTACTTAAATGTATGCCTGCGTGTTTTTTATTAGTCTACAACATTTTAAATACAATTATAAAACTGTTGTGTATAACAATTGTTGAACTGTTAAACAATCATTGTCAATCAAAACGCATTGTTTACTGAACAAAAAGTTGTGTTGTAAAATATACAGCGATTCTTGTCGCAAGTTTATTGGACAGGCAATAAAAGTTGGTTAAAAAAGTATACATACAATTACGCTGGATTGTTCCATTTGTTTCATGGCGTCCATTTTTTATTGGGTGGGGTGGAAGAAAGCCGGAGTACAGATTAAAACCGACAGTCTTTTGTCAATTTAAGTGGAGTCAGGCGCACCCTATCTGCAGTCGTTCGAAAATCCGCAACCTGTTGACAGGCATGTGATAACTAGTAGATGACTAACCAATCAGCCACCTAGGCCCCAATAACGCCGGGGAGAATTGTCTACGAATACTAAAGTTGAGTGTAAAAATGTGTTACCGATAGACACGTGTTTCAGTACGAAATAGTAATTTTTTTTAACAAAACGTCATTAATTCTTTAGGTCTTAACATTGTCATTACAGTGTCATATCGATGAAACAGAACCTTTAAAAGAGTGTCATTCAATTTAAACAATAACTTATTGTATTGATTGATTGTTTGCCTTTCTTTCAGCGAGAGTATTTCAGCTTTATTCATGACGAGAATAAGTTAAAAATAAATCAATTAGATTTGTTTGCTTGTTTAAATATTGTTTAATCCACTTTCAGCAATTTTTCATCTATATCATGGCGTCCAGTTTTTATTTGAGGAGGAAGCCGGAGTACCCGGATAAAACCCCCGACCTCCAGTAGGAAAACTGGCTCCCTTTCAATTAAGTCGAGTGCACCCTGCCCGCAGTGAGATTCGAACCCGCAACCTCAGTGTTGACAGACCACGCGATCAATAGTTAATGAACTAACATCACCACTCGGCTCCTTCAATCAATTAGAGAAAGATGGACAAAATGGCAATTATGAATTCCGCTTAAAAAATATGGGGTATGGGTTGGGGCGTAAGAGTTACTTTTTTTTCGTGCAAGGAGCGTGACACTCTCTAAACATGTCACTTTGGTTCGCGGCAATTTTAATATGACCTGAACCACGCCCCCCCCCCCCAAAAAAAAAAAAAAAAACCGACAGGACATCCCATGTCCGCCAGCGCTGGACATCTCTGTTTAATCTAGTAATTAATTTAAGTACTTCCAAATTTAAATGAAACCATTTATACTTGTATATCATTAACTGTGGAATGACTTTAACAGACATCGTAAAACAAACAAACTGCGACGGCTAATATGCGAAAGCACAATTGATTTTCGTAATACGCTTACATGTTCGCATATTTAACTCATAAGCTTCGATATACAAACGCGGTTAGTAGTTTAATCTTTATTTGAGATTTAATTCTGTGTAAATTCATGTGACACAATGAGATAGTGAATAAAATATATAAATAGATGTTTTCGCTTTTGTCGTAAATCTTATTCAATATTATACACCGGAATTCTTAGGAATTGTGGCACAATAGTTTATTTTTTATTTGAGATTTAATTCTGTTTAAATTCATGTGACACAAGGAGATAGTGAATAAAATATGTAAATAGATGTTTTCGCTTTTGTCGTAAATCTTATTCAGTATTATACAGCGGAATTCTTAGGAACTGTGGCACATAAGTTTTTGTCTTTATTTAATTCTGTAAATTCATGTGACAATATGGGGTAGCTAATAAAATATATAAATAGATGTTTTCGCTTTTGTCGTAAATCTCATTCAGTATTATACAGGAAGTGTGGCAAAGAAAAAAACTGATCAAACCACGACAAATGATCTTTTAAGCGTTTACAATAAAAAAACCTCGACCTCGGAGGTTAAGGTAGCAGTAACCTATTATTGATCACCAAGTTGTCTGTTCGATCCTTACAGCGAGATGGTGTGCTCGACTCATCCCTATAAGTTTGCAAAGAGCACCAGTTTTCCTGTCAAAGGTTTGCTGTTTCGTTGGGTACTCCAGCTCTTCCCAATAAACACTCGACGTCATATTATATTAACTAATATAATTTTTTGAAAATAGTGTTAAACAAACTTCAAACATACATACAAAGCTAACTCGAAAAGGCGAAGTGAAAAATGTTACGATTTCGCCTTTCGTGTTTCTCGCTTTTTCCGCTTTAAAACTTTTCGAAGACAAATACGAGATGTACGCCTTAAAATGGCATGCGAGGTCAAATATTTTTTTAATTTATTGTGTGTGTGGTTTTTTTTCATTACTTTTTTAATTATTTTTTTAATAAAATGACACTATGTGATGTTTATATTCCGTCAAAGATGCATTAGTGATAGATTTTTTTCGGGCCGGGGGGGGGGGGGGGAATTAGACTAGACGTTTTCCGCTGTCAAAATACGGACGTGCGCCTTGGCACGCGAGATGCTTTTTTAAAGTCATTGTGTGTGTGCGTTTTTATATTTACTTTGTTTTTTAATTATTTTGTTAATAAAAATTACACTTTGTAATGTTTATATTTCGTCACAGATGTATTAGTAAAATTCCATTTTTTTAATTAATAACTTTAGACCAGTTTTAGCCTTATTAATAGGTAAAACGATCAATCAATGAGGACATAACAGTTGACATTTTTATACTTCTAATATTTTTGCGAGTGAAACGAATTTTCACATTTCGAAATACATGTATTAATTTTAATAACCGGAAGTTGAATGTGCGGATTGGAGCGATCAGTCCAAATCAATCCGTCAGATCAGTCAAATCGTTCCAAATCCGTCAATTGACGGCTGGACGGATTGGGAATGATCTGACGGATTGGGAACGATTTGACTGATCTGACTGATTGATAACTGATTGGTGACGGATTTTGGAACGCTGACGGATCGCTGACGGATTGATAAAAGTGTTGCGTTTTCAATCTCAAGTACTGTAGTGGGAACAATATTTTATGAAAGTTACTCTAGTCGTGTATATGAAAGACATAAAGTAGTTAGGTAAACAGAATTGGAGGAGACATAAGGAATAGGAACAATTTAAGCGGTTGTTCCAAGAAGTGGCGATTTATTCGAGATAAAAACAAAGTTGTGGGTTACTTTCTTCCCGTGTGAAGAAAGATAACTCCTTATTCCTTTATAGTATAAATGTTTCCGTTTTTCCCGATGTAATTATTAACTAACGCAATTGTATAAATTACTGATTTTGACATTATACAATTATTCCCTTTTAATTGCTAGGTCAATATGCAAAAATATCGACTGTATTTAAAGGCTACAATTGTTATATTATTATTTTAATATTTTTATGCACAGCTTTATAATATACATATAATATAGAATATGTTGTTGTAAAGTTCAGTTTTTCCTTTTGATCAGTGTACAGTTTTGTTGTTTTGTTGTCTCGTGTACCAAAAATTCACATTTCATTTCAATATCAGCAGAATATATGAAAAATGTCAATTCAAAATATATATTAATACAATAAACAAATACAACAAATTAAACTTTTTAAAATTCTTCAAAATGTGCATTTAGGCTAAGACGACTCTCCTTAATTTTAAACACTATCAAACCAGAAATAGAAGTGTATTCTGATTGACTGTTGAAAATTTGACTGAGGGGAATTCCAAATTATTTAAAGAAATTGAAAAACAGCTGTGCAATACAATTTTTTAAATTATTTAACCGTGCAACTTCAAATTTCTATCAGCCGTTTCAAAACAGTAGTCATCCCAAGGACTATTTACAATAAAACATTCAAAAATTTTACATCTAAAACTATGTACATGGGTCGACTGGATCTAGCATCTGACAGAGCTAACCATGAGGTTAGCCCTGAAGTCCTCAATGGAGCATGCCATGGTTGTTGCTGCAGGTATTTTGTTCCAGTCTGTTTCTGTAGATGGTGCTGTTGGTCCTTTCTTGTTACAATTTATGTTGACCTCTTGTTCTACTGTCCCCACCTTGGATGTACTGTTCCTTGGAGATGTCCACAAGGTTGTGTTGGATTGTGTACATCATACATAGTCTGTTGTTTCGTCTACGGTCTTCCAGGTTCTAACATCTACCTCCATACCAAATTTCGTTGAATTCGGACCACGGGAAGATTTTTGCTATTTTTGGGTCGGTGTCGTCAAGTGGCGGCCATTTTGAAATGGCGGCCATTATCAAAATTCTGACTATTGACTGCACCCCTCCATATGTCGATCTACAACTGTGCCAAGTTTCATTTGATTCTATTAAGGCGTCTTATAGAAATGTGTTGGACAAGTTCACATTCTAGAAAAAGTGGAAACCGAAATAATAATAATAATAATTAAAATTTACGTTTCCCGAAACGTTGAAGTCGCCTCCCGTTCCGCACTTTTGACCGAGTAGAGGGAACTAAAAGTCAAGAGCACAACTTCATAACATGAGCTTTCAGTTGGCCAAGTTTCATTTCGATCGGTTAAAAGATGAGCGAGAAAACGAGCAAACTTTAAAACGGCCGCCATTTTGAAACCGGAAGTCGGACAAAAAATTTTTTTTGCAAAAATGCTCAGGATAGTTAGCTGTATCAGTATACCAATTTTCATTGAAATTGCTCTGGCCATAACTGAGATCTGACAACGGCCGACATTTTGTAAAACTTTAAAACGGCCGCCATTTTGAAACCGGAAGTCGGACAAAACATTTTTAAATAGTGGCACACTTAGGGTATCATAAGCTACCTGTATACCAAATTTCGTCTAAATCGGATGACGTTTAAATTTTTACATTTTTAGGGGGGGTGGTGTTCGGATGGCGGCCATTTTGAAATGTCGGCCGCGTCAAATTTTTTTTTGCAAAAATGCTCGGGATAGTTAGCTGTACCAGTATACCAATTTTCATTGAAATTGCTTTGGCAATTATTGAGATCTGACAACGGCCGTCATTTTTTTCAACGGCGGCCATTTTGAAAATGGCGGCCATTTTGAAAATTTAAAAAGTGGATTGCACAACTTCAGGTCACCCTTAACATGTTCCCAAAGTTTCATTTCGATCGGTTAAAAGATGAGCGAGAAAACGAGCGGACAACATTGCGAGGGGAAAACATAAGAAATATGAAAATAATAATAATAATAATAATAATAATAATAAGAAACGGAGTAAAAACAATAAGTCGCCCGACACTTCGTGGTCGGCGACTTAATTAAAATTTACGTTTCACGAAACGTTGAAGTCGCCTCCCGTTCCGCACTTTTGACCGAGTAGAGCACAACTTCATAACATGAGCTTTCAGTTGGCTTAGGCCACTATTTAAAAATGTTTTGTCCGACTTCCGGTTTCAAAATGGACAAAGTTGACTTTTTCCTGCAGTATAATGGCCGCCATTTTGAAACCGGAAGTCGGACAAAAAATTTTTAAATAGTGGCACACTCAGGGTATCATAAGCTACTTGTATACCAAATTTCGTCTAAATCGGATGACGTTTAAATTTTTGCATTTTTAGGGGGTGGTGTTCGGATGGCGGCCATTTTGAAATGTCGGTCGCGTCAAATTTTTTTTTGCAAAAATGCTCAGGATAGTTAGCTGTATCGGTATACCAATTTTCATTGAAATTGCTTTGGCAATTACTGAGATCTGACAACGGCCGTCATTTTTTTTCAACGGCGGCCATTTTGAAAATGGCGGCCATTTTGAAAATTTCAAAAGTGGATTGCACAACTTCAGGTCACCCTTAACATGTTCCCAAAGTTTCATCTTGATTGGACATTGCATCTCTGAGTAAATGTGCGGACAAGATTGAACGGAAAGAAAAAAGAAAGAAGAAGAATAATAACTAGAATTGCCATTGCGAGCAATAGCAGATGTCGCCCCGAAATTTTTTTTTTCCGTCATGTGAATTCCAAAATCGATGATTCCATGTTGTTCCCCACATCAAATTATCTCTAGAAGTTGATTTTCATTGAATTCCGACAATGTTGTATTTTTTAACGTAACTCGGCAGCCATCTTAAAAATGGCCACCATTTTGAAATTTTTCGTAATATGAATTCCAAGATGTAATGGTGACGGTGCTTTGTGTAAAGTTTGATTGGAATCCATCAATGCATAGCAGAGAAATGGAGGTGACAAAAAACCTCCATTTCCCCATAGGCTTCTATGCAAACGTAACGGTTGTGGCTGCGGCCACACGGTGTGAAATTTTTTTTTCAAACTTTCCTGTCTTTTTGAGGTTGATGAGGTCCAACTTCCTATAAAAAAACTTTGGAATATCTCAAACCATGGTGAAGCTATTGTAGAAAAATCATTTTCCCATAGGCCCCATGTTAAATCTATTTTTAGCCATGGCGGCCATCTTGTTTTTCCGTTCCGCCCCAAAATCATCTCAAACCTGTATCTCATTATGGTCTTCCATCATACCAAGTTTGGTCCCTCTGTGCTTCTAGGTTTCCGAAAAATTAAGGAAAATGCCCAAAATCACTCATGCATAACTTTCTGGTTTCCATGGAGATGGTTCCACATATCACCATTTTTAAAGTTGATTGCACAACTTCAGATAGTGGTTCTACTTTATGCCATGTGATGTTCTAATCCAATCAGCCATCTCTGAGTTATCAGCCGGACAAAAAGTGAGGAATAATAATAATAATAATAATAATAATAATAGTGAAAAAGAAACAGTAGAATAACAATATGTCGCCCCGACAAAGTCTGGGGCGACATAATAAGAAACCGGACAAAAACAATATGTCTCCCAAAACTTCGTTTGGGAGACATAATAATAATAAGAAACGGAGTAAAAACAATAAGTCGCCCGACACTTCGTGGTCGGCGACTTAATTAAAATTTACGTTTCACGAAACGTTGAAGTCGCCTCCCGTTCCGCACTTTTGACCGTCAAGAGCACAACTTCATAACATGAGCTTTCAGTTGGCCAAGTTTCATTTCGATCGGTTAAAAGATGAGCGAGAAAACGAGCGGACAACATTGCGAGGGGAAAAAGGAAAACATAAGAAATATGAAAATAATAATAACTAGTGCTGATTGTGTTGGGATGCCAACACAGAATGTCTCCCAAACGAACCCCCATTGCCACTATAATCCTTATGGATAGTATTTCATTCAAATCAGTACATTAAAATATGCCTAGAAATCAAATTTTGTTGAAATCGGACAAAGTTGACTTTTTCCTGCAGTAAAATGGCCGCCATTTTGAAACCGGAAGTCGGACAAAAAATTTTTAAATAGTGGCACACTCAGGGTATCATAAGCTACCTGTATACCAAATTTCGTCTAAATCGGATGACGTTTAAATTTTTGCATTTTTAGGGTGGTGGTGTTCGGATGGCGGCCATTTTGAAATGTCGGTCGCGTCAAATTTTGTTTTGCAAAAATGCTCAGGATAGATAGCTGTATCAGTATACCAATTTTCATTGAAATTGCTTTGGCAATTACTGAGATCTGACAACGGCCATCATTTTTTTTCAACGGCGGCCATTTTGAAAATGGCGGCCATTTTGAAAATTTCAAAAGTGGATTGCACAACTTCAGGTCACCCTTAACATGTTCCCAAAGTTTCATCTTGATTGGACATTGCGTCTCTGAGAAAATGTGCGGACAAGATTGAACGGAAAGAAAAAAGAAAGAAAGAAAGAAAGAAGAAGAATAATAATAAGAAACCGGACAAAAACAATATGTCTCCCAAAACTCCGTTTGGGAGACATAATAATAATAAGAAGAAACGGAGTAAAAACAATAAGTCGCCCGACACTTCGTGGTCGGCGACTTAATAAAATTTACGTTTCCCGAAACGTTGAAGTCGCCTCCCGTTCCGCACTTTTGACCGTCAAGAGCACAACTTCATAACATGAGCTTTCAGTTGGCCAAGTTTCATTTCGATCGGTTAAAAGATGAGCGAGAAAACGAGCGGACAACATTGCGAGGGGAAAAAGGAAAACATAAGAAATATGAAAATAATAATAAAAAATTTACGTTTCCCGAAACGTTGAAATCGCCTCCCGTTCCGCACTTTTGACCGAGTAGAGGGAACTAAAAGTCAAGAGCACAACTTCATAACATGAGCTTTCAGTTGGCCAAGTTTCATTTCGATCGGTTAAAAGATGAGCGAGAAAACGAGCAAACTTTAAAACGGCCGCCATTTTGAAACCGGAAGTCGGACAAAAAATTTTTTTGCAAAAATGCTCAGGATAGTTAGCTGTATCAGTATACCAATTTTCATTGAAATTGCTCTGGCCATAACTGAGATCTGACAACGGCCGCCATTTTGTAAAACTTTAAAACGGCCGCCATTTTGAAACCGGAAGTTGGACAAAACATTTTTAAATAGTGGCACACTTAGGGTATCATAAGCTACCTGTATACCAAATTTCGTCTAAATCGGATGACGTTTAAATTTTTACATTTTTAGGGGGGTGGTATTCGGATGGCGGCCATTTTGAAATGTCGGCCGCGTCAAATTTTTTTTTTGCAAAAATGCTCGGGATAGTTAGCTGTACCAGTATACCAATTTTCATTGAAATTGCTTTGGCAATTACTGAGATCTGACAACGGCCGTCATTTTTTTCAACGGCGGCCATTTTGAAAATGGCGGCCATTTTGAAAATTTTAAAAGTGGATTGCTCAACTTCAGGTCACCCTTAACATGTTCCCAAAGTTTCATTTCGATCGGTTAAAAGATGAGCGAGAAAACGAGCGGACAACATTGCGAGGGGAAAACATAAGAAATATGAAAATAATAATAATTAAAATTTACGTTTCGCCAAACGTGAAGTCTCCCAAACGAAGTTACTGATAGTCCTGTGCAGCCATTTTACAAAAAATAGCGCGTCATATAAAAATTCTGAGTTGACCATTGAACTCGACATACTAAATTTACTTTAGGAACCAATTTTCATTGAGTTCCGACAATGTTGAATTTTTGCCGATTTGGCGACTTTGGTGGCCATTTTTAAAAAAATGGCGGGTCGTATAAAAAATCTGAGTGTACCGTTGAACTCGGCATACCAAATTTACTTTTAGAACCTATTTTCGTTGAATTATGACAATGTTGAATTTTTGCCCATTTGGCAACTTTGGCGGCCATTTTACAAAAAATGGCGCGTCGTATAAAAATTCTGAGTTGACCATTGGACTCGGCATACCAAATTTACTGTTAAAACCCATTTTCGTTGAAATCCGACAAACTTGAATTTTTGGCGATTCGGCGGCCATTTTGAAAATGGCGGCCGGTTCGCGCGCGATTTTTTGCCAAAAATAAATCAAGACCACTATGCTGAACCTACATACCAAGTTTCATCGAAATCCATCTGGCGGTTCTCCGGGAACTGCATTTTGGCGGGAAAACTTAAATGGCGGCCATTTTGAAAGTGGCGGCCATCTTGGAAATTCCGAAAGATGATTGCACATCTAGCCAATAGGGTCTAACATCCTACCAAGTTTCAAATTGATCCCATTTACGGTTTCTGAGAAAAGTGTCGGAAATCTCTACGGGGAAACCAGAAGAAGAATAATAAAATTTACGTTTCGCGAAACGTGAAGTCTCCCAAACGAAGTTACTGATAGTCCTGTGCAGCCTGTGAATCACCTTATATTTGACTTTACAGGTTGCTATTCACCTAGATTTCAAATTCTAATAAAATTGAAAAAAATGGTAAATTTTCAAATTTTACTGGTATTCTGTTGACACAGACATGTTTCACCTGTCCCACATGAACGTTTGCCTAAAAGAGAATAACAAAAATAAAGTAAGTGGAGCGTGACGCCAGTGGCATACATATGAACATTGAAATGCTATTGCAATTGATGTAGACAAATGCTAATATGTAACTGGAGACAACATATCAATGGTCTACCATCAATGCTTCATATTAAACAGACACAAGAAACAAGAGGCCCTAAGGGTCCTGTATCGCTGACCTGGAATTTTTGCTATCAAGGAGCAATAGCTTATACAACAACGAGCTGTTTGACAACTTCGGCCCAATGAAGACTTTTGTAGTGCTTGATGAGCTGAACATTTCAGCAATTGAAAGTTTTTCTCTATCTACTATCGTTCTCAAGTTACAGGCAAAAAACACCCAAAATCGCTATTTTTGACTTTTCAAGAGAGATAACTATTACAAGAAGCAGTCTGACAAAGTCAAACCAATGGAGACTTTTGTAGAGCTTGATGAGCTGAGCATTTCAGCAAGTAAAAGTTTTTCTTCATCTACTATCGTTCTCAAGTTAAAGGCAAAAAACCCCCAAAAATCGCTTTTTTGACATTTCAAGAGAGATAACTCCTACAAGGAGCCATATGACAACTTCGAACCATAAAGTCTTTTGTGGAGCTTGATGATCTGAACATTTTAGCAACCACTTTTAAATTTTTTTAATTCACAAAACTTTGCAAACATTTTCTTATCATTTTAAGATAATATTCTTTGTAACCTGAGAAAAAATAACCAAGCAACTTTAATGACCCAATTGCGTTGAATGCCAACGATGCTGAATTTTTGCAGATTCGGCAACTTTGGCGAATAAATGTTGTGCTAGGAACAGAGAATATATATCTGGTTTAATGAAGGGGATTTCAACCTTTTTCAAGTTATAATTAAGTTTATAACATTCAGAGGGCTTAATAATAATAAGAAGGGGAAAACGAAGAAATAGTGTAAGAAAATTCTGATTGCACCATTCAACTCGCCATAACAAATTTACTTTAAGAACCCAATTTCATTGAATTCCAACGTTGTTGATTTTTTGCCGATTTGGCAACTTCGGCGGCCATTTTACAAAAAATAGCGCGTCATATAAAAATTCTGAGTTGACCATTGAACTCGACATACTAAATTTACTTTAGGAACCAATTTTCATTGAGTTCCGACAATGTTGAATTTTTGCCGATTTGGCGACTTTGGTGGCCATTTTTAAAAAAATGGCGGGTCGTATAAAAAATCTGAGTGTACCGTTGAACTCGGCATACCAAATTTACTTTTAGAACCTATTTTCGTTGAATTATGACAATGTTGAATTTTTGCCCATTTGGCAACTTTGGCGGCCATTTTACAAAAAATGGCGCGTCGTATAAAAATTCTGAGTTGACCATTGGACTCGGCATACCAAATTTACTGTTAAAACCCATTTTCGTTGAAATCCGACAAACTTGAATTTTTGGCGATTCGGCGGCCATTTTGAAAATGGCGGCCGGTTCGCGCGAGATTTTTTGCCAAAAATAAATCAAGACCACTATGCTGAACCTACATACCAAGTTTCATCGAAATCCATCTGGCGGTTCTCCGGGAACTGCATTTTGGCGGGAAAACTTAAATGGCGGCCATGTTGAAAGTGGCGGCCATCTTGGAAATTCCGAAAGATGATTGCACATCTAGCCAATAGGGTCTAACATCCTACCAAGTTTCAAATTGATCCCATTTACGGTTTCTGAGAAAAGTGTCGGAAATCTCTACGGGGAAACCAGAAGAAGAATAATAATAATAATAATAAGAAACAGAGTAAAAACAATAAGTCTCCAAACTTCGTTTGGGAGACTTAATAATAATAAGAAACAGAGTAAAAACAATAAGTCTCCAAACTTCGTTTGGGAGACTTAATAATAATAATAGTGAAAAAGAAACAGTAGAATAACAATATGTCGCCCCGACAAAGTCTGGGGCGACATAATAATAGTGAAAAAGAAACAGTAGAATAACAATATGTCGCCCCGACAAAGTCTGGGGCGACATAATAAGAAACCGGACAAAAGCAATATGTCTCCCAAAACTTCGTTTGGGAGACATAATAATAAGAAACGGAGTAAAAACAATAAGTCGCCCGACACTTCGTGGTCGGCGACTTAATAAGAAACGGAGTAAAAACAATAAGTCGCCCGACACTTCGTGGTCGGCGACTTAATAATAAGAAACGGAGTAAAAACAATAAGTCGCCCGACACTTCGTGGTCGGCGACTTAACTAGTGCTGATTGTGTTGGGATGCCAACACAGAATGTCTCCCAAACGAACCCCCATTGCCACTATAATCCTTATGGATAGTATTTCATTCAAATCAGTACATTAAAATATGCCTAGAAATCAAATTTTGTTGAAATCGGACAAAGTTGACTTTTTCCTGCAGTAAAATGGCCGCCATTTTGAAATGTCGGTCGCGTCAAATTTTTTTTTGCAAAAATGCTCAGGATAGTTAGCTGTATTAGTATACCAATTTTAATTGAAATTGCTTTGGCAATTACTGAGATCTGACAACGGCCGTAATTTTTTTTCAACGGCGGCCATTTTGAAAATGGCGGCCATTTTGAAAATTTCAAAGTGGATTGCACAACTTCAGGTCACCCTTAACATGTTCCCAAAGTTTCATCTTGATTGGACCTAGAAATCAAATTTTGTTGAAATCGGACAAAGTTGACTTTTTCCTGCAGTAAAATGGCCGCCATTTTAAAACCGGAAGTCGGACAAAAAATTTTTAAATAGTGGCACACTCAGGGTATCATAAGCTACCTGTATACCAAATTTCGTCTAAATCGGAAGACGTTTAAATTTTTGCATTTGTATGGGGTGGTGTTCGGATGGCGGCCATTTTGAAATGTCGGTCGCGTCAAATTTTTTTTTGCAAAAATGCTCAGGATAGTTAGCTGTATCAGTATACCAATTTTCATTGAAATTGCTTTGGCAATTACTGAGATCTGACAAACGGCCGTCAATTTTTTCAACGGCGGCCATTTTGAAAATGGCGGCCATTTTGAAAATTTCAAAAGTGGATTGCACAACTTCAGGTCACCCTTAACATGTTCCCAAAGTTTCATCTTGATTGGACATTGCGTCTCTGAGAAAATGCGCGGACAAGATTGAACGGAAAGAAAAAAGAAAGAAAGAAGAAGAGACATAATAAGAAACCGGACAAAAACAATATGTCTCCCAAAACTTCGTTTTTGGAGACATAATAATAATAATAATAATAATAAGAAACGGTGCAAAAACAATAAGTCGCCAAACCTTCGTTTTGGGCGACTTAATAATAATAATAATAATAATAATAATAATAATAACAAGTGCTGATTGTGATTGCAAGCAAGTCACAAAAAAATCCCCTCCCGTGCCCACTTTTGTCACAATTCGGACAACTTTTCAATTTTCGCACTTTGGCGGCCATTTTGAATATGGCGGCCATCTTGGACTTTGGCAGCCATCTTGGATTTGTTCGACATGTTGTTCGTAATATCAATATTGACCTAAATGCCAATTTTTGTTGAAATCAGACAACTTTTCAATATTCGCACTTTGGCAGCCATTTTGAATATGACAGCCATCTTGGATTTGTTCGAAAGTGTCGCCATGTTGTTCGTAATATCAATATTGACCTAAATGCCAATTTTCGTTGAAATCGGACAACTTTTCAATTTTCGCACTTTGGCGGCCATTTTGAATATGGCGGCCATCTTGGACTTTGGCGGCCATCTTGGATTTGTTCAAACATGTCACCATGTTGTTCGTAATATCAATATTCACCTAAATGC
The DNA here is from genome assembly GCA_944474755.1 of Limnoperna fortunei. Classification (NCBI taxonomy): domain Eukaryota; kingdom Metazoa; phylum Mollusca; class Bivalvia; order Mytilida; family Modiolidae; genus Limnoperna; species Limnoperna fortunei. The sequence continues at coordinate 69,516,843 of OX104120.1, forward strand.
CAATTTTCGTTGAAATCGGACAACTTTTCAATTTTCGCACTTTGGAGGCCATTTTGAATATGGCGGCCATCTTGGACTTTGGCGGCCATCTTTGATTTGTTCGAACATGTCACCATGTTGTTCGTAATATCAATATTGACCTAAATGCCAATTTTCGTTGAAATCGGACAACTTTTCAATTTTCGCACTTTGGCGGCCATTTTGAATATGGTGGCCATCTTGGATTTTTCGGAAAATGGTCCCATATTGTCCGGGACCTTAATATTGACCTATAAACCTATTTTGGTTCATATCCATATTGTTTGTGATTTTTTATGATTAATTTTGTATTTTTTTCAAATTCAAAATGGCCGCCAATCCAAGATGGCCGCCATTTTCAAAATTTCGAAATCGGAAACAACATTTCCTAGTGGTGACCTATCTTTCTGGTAAGTTTCATTGACCTATGTCTTTTCGTCTTCGAGAAATCCTACGGACAAAGTTAGGTCCAGAAGAAGAAGAAGAAGAAGAATAATAACTAGAATTGCCATTGCGAGCAATAGCAGATGTCGCCCCGAAATTTTTTTTTCTTTCCGTCATGTGAATTCCAAAATCGATGATTCCATGTTGCTCCCCACATCAAAATATCTCTAGAAGTTGATTTTCATGGAATTCCGACAATGTTGTATTTTTTAACGTAACTCGGCAGCCATCTTAAAAATGGCCGCCATTTTGAAATTTTTCGTAATATGAATTTCAAGATGTAATGGTGACGGTGCTTTGTGTAAAGTTTGATTGGAATCCATCAATACATAGCAGAGAAATGGAGGCGACAAAAAACCTCCATTTCCCCATAGGCTTCTATGCAAATGTAACGTGGCGGCCATCTTGTAAAAGGTGGCCATTTTAGAATTTTTTTATATGTGAATTCCAAGATGTAATGATGACGGTGCTTTGTGTAAAGTTTGATTGGAATCCATCAATGCATAGCAGAGAAATGGAGGTGACAAAAAACCTCCATTTCCCCATAGGCTTCTATGCAAACGTAACGGTTGTGGCTGCGGCCACACGGTGTGAAATTTTTTTTTCAAACTTTCCTGTCTTCTCGAGGTTGATGAGGTCCAACTTCCTATAAAAAATCTTTGGAATATCTCAAACCATGGTGAAGCTATTGTAGAAAAATCATTTTCCCATAGGCCCCATGTTAAATCTATTTTTAGCCATGGCGGCCATCTTGTTTTTCCGTTCCGCCCCAAAATCATCTCAAACCTGTATCTCATTATGGTCTTCCATCATACCAAGTTTGGTCCCTCTGTGCTTCTAGGTTTCCGAAAAATTAAGGAAAATGCCCAAAATCACTCATGCATAACTTTCTGGTTTCCATGGAGATGGTTCCACATATCACCATTTTTAAAGTTGATGGCACAACTTCAGATAGTGGTTCTACTTTATGCCATGTGATGTTCTAATCCAATCAGCCATCTCTGAGTTATCAGCCGGACAAAAAGTGAGGAAGAATAATAATAATAATAATAATAATAATAATAATAATAATAATAATAATAATAGTGAAAAAGAAACAGTAGAATAACAATATGTCGCCCCGACAAAGTCTGGGGCGACATAATAATAATTAAACATGATTGTGTTGGGATGCCAACACAGAAGTCGCCCAAATCCCCATGGATAGTATTCCATTCAAATCAGTACATCAAAATACCTCTAGAAATCAAATTTCGTTAAAATCGGACAAAGTTGATGTTTTTGGGGGCGGGTGTGGTAAAACGGCGGCCATTTTAAAATGGCGGCTTTTGCATCAAATTTGTTTTCGCCATACTGCTCAGGATGGTTAACTCTACCAGTGTACCAATTTTCATTAAAATCCATCCAGCCATCTCCGAGATCTGAGAGAAGGCCTAAAATCTTTAACGGCGGCCATTTTGAAAATGGCGGCCATTTTGAAAATTTCAAAAGTGTATGGCACACCTCTGAGTGACCCTCCACCCACCTCAGCAGGTTCAGTACATCAAAATACGTCTAGAAATCAAATTTCGTTGAAATCGGACAAAGTTGACGTTTTTGGGGGGCGGGTGTGGTAAAACGGCGGCCATTTCAAAATGGCGGCGTTCGCATCAAATTTTTTTTCGCCACACTGCTCAGGATGGTTAACTCTACCAGTGTACCAATTTTCATTAAAATCCATCCAGCCATCTCCGAGATCTGAGAGGGGGCCAAAAATCTTTAACGGCGGCCATTTTGAAAATGGCGGCCATTTTGAAAATTTCAAAAGTGGATGGCACCCCTCTGAGTGACCCTCCACCCACCTCAGCAGGTTTTATCTTGATTGGTCAAAGCGTTTTCAAAAAATGTGTCGGACAAGTTCATGATTAAGAAAAATGTGTGGAAAAGAATAATAATAATAATAACTAGTGCTGATTGTGTTGGGATGCCAACACAGAATGTCTCCCAAACGAACCCCCATTGCCACTATAATCCTTATGGATAGTATTTCATTCAAATCAGTACATTAAAATATGCCTAGAAATCAAATTTTGTTGAAATCGGACAAAGTTGACTTTTTCCTGCAGTAAAATGGCCGCCATTTTGAAACCGGAAGTCAGACAAAAAATTTGTAAATAGTGGCACACTCAGGGTATCATAAGCTACCTGTATACCAAATTTCGTCTAAATCGGATGACGTTTAAATTTTTGCATTTTTAGGGGGGTGGTGTTCGGATGGCGGCCATTTTGAAATGTCGGTTGCGTCAAATTTTTTTTTGCAAAGATGCTCAGGATAGTTAGCTGTATCAGTATACCAATTTTCATTGAAATTGCTTTGGCAATTACTGAGATCTGACAACGGCCTTCATTTTTTTTCAACGGCGGCCATTTTGAAAATGGCGGCCATTTTGAAAATTTCAAAAGTGGATTGCACAACTTCAGGTCACCCTTAACATGTTCCCAAAGTTTCATCTTGATTGGACCTAGAAATCAAATTTTGTTGAAATCGGACAAAGTTGACTTTTTCCTGCAGTAAAATGGCCGCCATTTTGAAACCGGAAGTCGGAGAAAAAAATTTTAAATAGTGGCACACTCAGGGTATCATAAGCTACCTGTATACCAAATTTCTTCTAAATCGGATGACGTTTAATTTTTTTCATTTTTAGGGGGGTGGTGTTCGGATGGCGGCCATTTTGAAATGTCGGTCGCGTCAAATTTTTTTTTGCAAAAATGCTCAGGATAGTTAGCTGTATCAGTATACTAATTTTCATTGAAATTGCTTTGGCAATTACTGAGATCTGACAACAGCCGTCATTTTTTTTCAATGGCGGCCATTTTGAAAATTTCAAAAGTGGATTGCACAACTTCAGGTCACCCTTAACATGTTCCCAAAGTTTCATCTTGATTGGACATTGCATCTCTGAGAAAATGTGCGGACAAGATTGAACGGAAAGAAAAAAGAAAGAAGAAGAATAATAATAAGAAACCGGACAAAAACAATATGTCTCCCAAAACTTCGTTTGGGAGACATAATAATTAAACATGATTGTGTTGGGATGCCAACACAGAAGTCGCCCAAATCCCCATGGATAGTATTCCATTCAAATCAGTACATCAAAATACTTCTAGAAATCAAATTTCGTTAAAATCGGACAAAGTTGATGTTTTTGGGGGCGGGTGTGGTAAAACGGCGGCCATTTTAAAATGGCGGCTTTTGCATCAAATTTGTTTTCGCCATACTGCTCAGGATGGTTAACCCTACCAGTGTACCAATTTTCATTAAAATCCATCCACCCATCTCCGAGATCTGAGAGGGGGCCAAAAATCTTTAACGGCGGCCATTTTGAAAATGGCGGCCATTTTGAAAATTTCAAAAGTGGATGGCACACCTCTGAGTGACCCTCCACCCACCTCAGCAGGTTCAGTACATCAAAATACGTCTCGAAATCAAATTTCGTTGAAATCGGACAAAGTTGACGTTTTTGGGGGGCGGGTGTGGTAAAACGGCGGCCATTTTAAAATGGCGGCGTTCGCATCAAATTTTTTTTCGCCACACTGCTCAGGATGGTTAACTCTACCAGTGTACCAATTTTCATTAAAATCCATCCAGCCATCTCCGAGATCTGAGAGGGGGCCAAAAATCTTTAACGGCGGCCATTTTGAAAATGGCGGCCATTTTGAAAATTTCAAAAGTGGATGGCACCCCTCTGAGTGACCCTCCATCCACCTCAGCAGGTTTTATCTTGATTGGTCAAAGCGTTTTCAAAAAATGTGTCGGACAAGTTCATGATTAAGAAAAATGTGTGGAAAAGAATAATAGTAATTATGTCTCCCAAACGAAGTTTTGGGAGACATATTGTTTTTGTCCGGTTTCTTATTATTATTCTTCTTCTTTCTTTCTTTCTTTCTTTTTTCTTTCCGTTCAATCTTGTCCGCACATTTTCTCAGAGACGCAATGTCCAATCAAGATGAAACTTTGGGAACATGTTAAGGGTGACCTGAAGTTGTGCAATCCACTTTTGAAATTTTCAAAATGGCCGCCATTTTCAAAATGGCCGCCGTTGAAAAAAAATGATGGCCGTTGTCAGATCTCAGTAATTGCCAAAGCAATTTCAATGAAAATTGGTATACTGATACAGCTATCTATCCTGAGCATTTTTGCAAAACAAAATTTGACGCGACCGACATTTCAAAATGGCCGCCATCCGAACACCACCACCCTAAAAATGCAAAAATTTAAACGTCATCCGATTTAGACGAAATTTGGTATACAGGTAGCTTATGATACCCTGAGTGTGCCACTATTTAAAAATTTTTTGTCCGACTTCCGGTTTCAAAATGGCGGCCATTTTACTGCAGGAAAAAGTCAACTTTGTCCGATTTTAACAAAATTTGATTTCTAGGCATATTTTAATGTACTGATTTGAATGAAATACTATCCATAAGGATTATAGTGGCAATGGGGGTTCGTTTGGGAGACATTCTGTGTTGGCATCCCAACACAATCAGCACTAGTTAAAATTTACGTTTCCCGAAACGTTGAAGTCGCCTCCCGTTCCGCACTTTTGACCGAGTAGAGGGAACTAAAAGTCAAGAGCACAACTTCATAACATGAGCTTTCAGTTGGCCAAGTTTCATTTCGATCGGTTAAAAGATGAGCGAGAAAACGAGCAAACTTTAAAACGGCCGCCATTTTGAAACCGGAAGTCGGACAAAAAATTTTTTTTGCAAAAATGCTCAGGATAGTTAGCTGTATCAGTATACCAATTTTCATTGAAATTGCTCTGGCCATAACTGAGATCTGACAACGGCCGCCATTTTGTAAAACTTTAAAACGGCCGCCATTTTGAAACCGGAAGTCGGACAAAACATTTTTAAATAGTGGCACACTTAGGGTATCATAAGCTACCTGTATACCAAATTTCGTCTAAATCGGATGACGTTTAAATTTTTACATTTTTAGGGGGGTGGTGTTCGGATGGCGGCCATTTTGAAATGTCGGCCGCGTCAAATTTTTTTTTGCAAAAATGCTCGGGATAGTTAGCTGTACCAGTATACCAATTTTCATTGAAATTGCTTTGGCAATTACTGAGATCTGACAACGGCCGTGATTTTTTTCAACGGCGTCCATTTTGAAAATGGCGGCCATTTTGAAAATTTCAAAAGTGGATTGCACAACTTCAGGTCACCCTTAACATGTTCCCAAAGTTTCATTTCGATCGGTTGAAAGATGAGCGAGAAAACGAGCGGACAACATTGCGAGGGGAAAAAGGAAAACATAAGAAATATGAAAATAATAATAATAATAATAATTAAAATTTACGTTTCCCGAAACGTTGAAGTCGCCTCCCGTTCCGCACTTTTGACCGAGTAGAGGGAACTAAAAGTCAAGAGCACAACTAAATGTCTCCCAAACGAACCCCCATTGCCACTATAATCCCCATGGATAGTATTTCATTCAAATCAGTACATTAAAATATGCCTAGAAATCAAATTTTGTTGAAATCGGACAAAGTTGACTTTCCCTGCAGTAAAATGGCCGCCATTTTGAAACCGGAAGTCGGACAAAAAATTTTTAAATAGTGGCACACTCAGGGTATCATAAGCTACCTGAATACCAAATTTCGTCTAAATCGGATGACGTTTAAATTTTTACATTTTTAGGGGGGTGGTGTTCGGATGGCGGCCATTTTGAAATGTCGGCCGCGTCAAATTTTTTTTTGCAAAAATGCTCGGGATAGTTAGCTGTATCAGTATACCAATTTTCATTGAAATTGCTTTGGCAATTACTGAGATCTGACAACGGCCGTCATTTTTTTTCAACGGCGGCCATTTTGAAAATGGCGGCCATTTTGAAATCTTCAAAAGTGGATTGCACAACTTCAGGTCACCCTTAACATGTTCCCAAAGTTTCATCTTGATTGAACATTGCATCTCTGAGAAAATGTGCGGACAACATTGCGAGGGGAAAACATAAGAAATATGAAAATAATAATAATAATTAAAATTTACGTTTCCCGAAACGTTGAAGTCGCCTCCCGTTCCGCACTTTTGACCGAGTAGAGGGAACTAAAAGTCAAGAGCACAACTTCATAACATGAGCTTTCAGTTGGCCAAGTTTCATTTCGATCGGTTAAAAGATGAGCGAGAAAACGAGCAAACTTTAAAACGGCCGCCATTTTGAAACCGGAAGTCGGACAAAAAATTTTTTTTGCAAAAATGCTCAGGATAGTTAGCTGTATCAGTATACCAATTTTCATTGAAATTGCTGTGGCCATAACTGAGATCTGAGAACGGCCGCCATTTTGTAAAACTTTAAAACGGCCGCCATTTTGAAACCGGAAGTCGGACAAAAATTTTGAAAATAGTGGCACACTCAGGGTATCATAAGCTACCTGTATACCAAATTTCGTTTAAATCGGATGACGTTTAAATTTTTACAGTTTTAGGGGGGTGGTGTTCGGATGGCGGCCATTTTGAAATGTCGGCCGCGTCAAATTTTTTTTTGCAAAAATGCTCGGTATAGGGAGCTGTATCAGTATACCAATTTTCATTGAAATTGCTTTGGCAATTACTGAGATCTGGCAACGGCCGTCAATTTTTTTCAACGGCGGCCATTTTGAAAATGGCGGCCATTTTGAAAATTTCAAAAGTGGATTGCACAACTTCAGGTCACCCTTATTATGTTCCCAAAGTTTCATTTCGATCGGTTAAAAGATGAGCGAGAAAACGAGCGGACAACATTGCGAGGGGAAAAAGGAAAACATAAGAAATATGAAAATAATAATAACTAGTGCTGATTGTGTTGGGATGCCAACACAGAATGTCTCCCAAACGAACCCCCATTGCCACTATAATCCCCATGGATAGTATTTCATTCAAATCAGTACATTAAAATATGCCTAGAAATCAAATTTTGTTGAAATCGGACAAAGTTGACTTTTTCCTGCAGTAAAATGGCCGCCATTTTGAAACCGGAAGTCAGACAAAAATTTGTAAATAGTGGCACACTCAGGGTATCATAAGCTACCTGTATACCAAATTTCGTCTAAATCGGATGACGTTTAAATTTTTGTATTTTTAGGGGGGTGGTGTTCGGATGGCGGCCATTTTGAAATGTCGGTCACGTCAAATTTTTTTTTGCAAAGATGCTCAGGATAGTTAGCTGTATCAGTATACCAATTTTCATTGAAATTGCTTTGGCAATTACTGAGATCTGACAACGGCCTTCATTTTTTTTCAACGGCGGCCATTTTGAAAATTTCAAAAGTGGATTGCACAACTTCAGGTCACCCTTAACATGTTCCCAAAGTTTCATCTTGATTGGACCTAGAAATCAAATTTTGTTGAAATCGGACAAAGTTGACTTTTTCCTGCAGTAAAATGGCCGCCATTTTGAAACCGGAAGTCGGAGAAAAAAATTTTAAATAGTGGCACACTCAGGGTATCATAAGCTACCTGTATACCAAATTTCGTCTAAATCGGATGACGTTTAAATTTTTTCATTTTTAGGGGGGTGGTGTTCGGATGGCGGCCATTTTGAAATGTCGGTCGCGTCAAATTTTTTTTTGCAAAAATGCTCAGGATAGTTAGCTGTATCAGTATACTAATTTTCATTGAAATTGCTTTGGCAATTACTGAGATCTGACAACGGCCATCATTTTTTTTCAATGGCGGCCATTTTGAAAATGGCGGCCATTTTGAAAATTTCAAAAGTGGATTGCACAACTTCAGGTCACCCTTAACATGTTCCCAAAGTTTCATCTTGATTGGACATTGCATCTCTGAGAAAATGTGCGGACAAGATTGAACGGAAAGAAAAAAGAAAGAAAGAAAGAAGAAGAATAATAATAAGAAACCGGACAAAAACAATATGTCTCCCAAAACTTCGTTTGGGAGACATAATTAAAATTTACGTTTCGCGAAACGTGAAGTCTCCCAAACGAAGTTACTGATAGTCCTGTGCAGCCTGTGAATCACCTTATATTTGACTTTACAGGTTGCTATTCACCTAGATTTCAAATTCTAATAAAATTGAAAAAAATGGTAAATTTTCAAATTTTACTGGTATTCTGTTGACACAGACATGTTTCACCTGTCCCACATGAACGTTGTTGATTTTTTGCCGATTTGGCAACTTCGGCGGCCATTTTACAAAAAATAGCGCGTCATATAAAAATTCTGAGTTGACCATTGAACTCGACATACTAAATTTACTTTAGGAACCAATTTTCATTGAGTTCCGACAATGTTGAATTTTTGCCGATTTGGCGACTTTGGTGGCCATTTTTAAAAAAATGGCGGGTCGTATAAAAAATCTGAGTGTACCGTTGAACTCGGCATACCAAATTTACTTTTAGAACCTATTTTCGTTGAATTATGACAATGTTGAATTTTTGCCCATTTGGCAACTTTGGCGGCCATTTTACAAAAAATGGCGCGTCGAATAAAAATTCTGAGTTGACCATTGGACTCGGCATACCAAATTTACTGTTAAAACCCATTTTCGTTGAAATCCGACAAACTTGAATTTTTGGCGATTCGGCGGCCATTTTGAAAATGGCGGCCGGTTCGCGCGCGATTTTTTGCCAAAAATAAATCAAGACCACTATGCTGAACCTACATACCAAGTTTCATCGAAATCCATCTGGCGGTTCTCCGGGAACTGCATTTTGGCGGGAAAACTTAAATGGCGGCCATTTTGAAAGTGGCGGCCATCTTGGAAATTCCGAAAGATGATTGCACATCTAGCCAATAGGGTCTAACATCCTACCAAGTTTCAAATTGATCCCATTTACGGTTTCTGAGAAAAGTGTCGGAAATCTCTACGGGGAAACCAGAAGAAGAATAATAATAATAAGAAACAGAGTAAAAACAATAAGTCTCCAAACTTCGTTTGGGAGACTTAATTAAACATGATTGTGTTGGGATGCCAACACAGAAGTCGCCCAAATCCCCATGGATAGTATTCCATTCAAATCAGTACATCAAAATACCTCTAGAAATCAAATTTCGTTAAAATCGGACAAAGTTGATGTTTTTGGGGGCGGGTGTGGTAAAACGGCGGCCATTTTAAAATGGCGGCTTTTGCATCAAATTTGTTTTCGCCATACTGCTCAGGATGGTTAACTCTACCAGTGTACCAATTTTCATTAAAATCCATCCACCCATCTCCGAGATCTGAGAGGGGGCCAAAAATCTTTAACGGCGGCCATTTTGAAAATGGCGGCCATTTTGAAAATTTCAAAAGTGGATGGCACACCTCTGAGTGACCCTCCACCCACCTCAGCAGGTTCAGTACATCAAAATACGTCTAGAAATCAAATTTCGTTGAAATCGGACAAAGTTGACGTTTTTGGGGGGCGGGTGTGGTAAAACGGCGGCCATTTTAAAATGGCGGCGTTCGCATCAAATTTTTTTTCACCACACTGCTCAGGATGGTTAACTCTACCAGTGTACCAATTTTCATTCAAATCCATCCAGCCATCTCCGAGATCTGAGAGGGGGCCAAAAATCTTTAACGGCGGCCATTTTGAAAATGGCGGCCATTTTGAAAATTTCAAAAGTGGATGGCACCCCTCTGAGTGACCCTCCATCCACCTCAGCAGGTTTTATCTTGATTGGTCAAAGCGTTTTCAAAAAATGTGTCGGACAAGTTCATGATTAAGAAAAATGTGTGGAAAAGAATAATAATAATAATAACAAGTGCTGATTGTGATTGCAAGCAAGTCACAAAAAAATCCCCTCCCGTGCCCACTTTTGTCACAATTCGGACAACTTTTCAATTTTCGCACTTTGGCGGCCATTTTGAATATGGCGGCCATCTTGGACTTTGGCAGCCATCTTGGATTTGTTCGACATGTTGTTCGTAATATCAATATTGACCTAAATGCCAATTTTCGTTGAAATCGGACAACTTTTCAATTTTCGCACTTTGGCGGCCATTTTGAATATGGTGGCCATCTTGGATTTTTCGGAAAATGGTCCCATATTGTCCGGGACCTTAATATTGACCTATAAACCTATTTTGGTTCATATCCATATTGTTTGTGATTTTTTATGATTAATTTTGTATTTTTTTCAAATTCAAAATGGCCGCCAATCCAAGATGGCCGCCATTTTCAAAATTTCGAAATCGGAAACAACATTTCCTAGTGGTGACCTATCTTTCTGGTAAGTTTCATTGACCTATGTCTTTTCGTCTTCGAGAAATCCTACGGACAAAGTTAGGTCCAGAAGAAGAAGAAGAATAACAAGTGCTGATTGTGATTGCAAGCAAGTCACAAAAAAATCCCCTCCCGTGCCCACTTTTGTCACAATTCGGACAACTTTTCAATTTTCGCACTTTGGCGGCCATTTTGAATATGGCGGCCATCTTGGACTTTGGCAGCCATCTTGGATTTGTTCGACATGTTGTTCGTAATATCAATATTGACCTAAATGCCAATTTTTGTTGAAATCAGACAACTTTTCAATATTCGCACTTTGGCAGCCATTTTGAATATGACAGCCATCTTGGATTTGTTCGAAAGTGTCGCCATGTTGTTCGTAATATCAATATTGACCTAAATGCCAATTTTCGTTGAAATCGGACAACTTTTCAATTTTCGCACTTTGGCGGCCATTTTGAATATGGCGGCCATCTTGGACTTTGGCGGCCATCTTGGATTTGTTCAAACATGTCACCATGTTGTTCGTAATATCAATATTCACCTAAATGCCAATTTTCGTTGAAATCGGACAACTTTTCAATTTTCGCACTTTGGAGGCCATTTTGAATATGGCGGCCATCTTGGACTTTGGCGGCCATCTTTGATTTGTTCGAACATGTCACCATGTTGTTCGTAATATCAATATTGACCTAAATGCCAATTTTCGTTGAAATCGGACAACTTTTCAATTTTCGCACTTTGGCGGCCATTTTGAATATGGTGGCCATCTTGGATTTTTCGGAAAATGGTCCCATATTGTCCGGGACCTTAATATTGACCTATAAACCTATTTTGGTTCATATCCATATTGTTTGTGATTTTTTATGATTAATTTTGTATTTTTTTCAAATTCAAAATGGCCGCCAATCCAAGATGGCCGCCATTTTCAAAATTTCGAAATCGGAAACAACATTTCCTAGTGGTGACCTATCTTTCTGGTAAGTTTCATTGACCTATGTCTTTTCGTCTTCGAGAAATCCTACGGACAAAGTTAGGTCCAGAAGAAGAAGAAGAAGAAGAAGAAGAAGAAGAAGAAGAAGAATAATAATAATAAGAAACGGTGCAAAAACAATAAATCCCCGACACTTCGTGGTCGGGGATTTAATAACAAGTGCTGATTGTGATTGCAAGCAAGTCACAAAAAAATCCCCTCCCGTGCCCACTTTTGTCACAATTCGGACAACTTTTCAATTTTCGCACTTTGGCGGCCATTTTGAATATGGCGGCCATCTTGGACTTTGGCAGCCATCTTGGATTTGTTCAACATGTTGTTCGTAATATCAATATTGACCTAAATGCCAATTTTTGTTGAAATCAGACAACTTTTCAATATTCGCACTTTGGCAGCCATTTTGAATATGACAGCCATCTTGGATTTGTTCGAAAGTGTCGCCATGTTGTTCGTAATATCAATATTGACCTAAATGCCAATTTTCGTTGAAATCGGACAACTTTTCAATTTTCGCACTTTGGCGGCCATTTTGAATATGGCGGCCATCTTGGACTTTGGCGGCCATCTTGGATTTGTTCAAACATGTCACCATGTTGTTCGTAATATCAATATTCACCTAAATGCCAATTTTCGTTGAAATCGGACAACTTTTCAATTTTCGCACTTTGGAGGCCATTTTGAATATGGCGGCCATCTTGGACTTTGGCGGCCATCTTTGATTTGTTCGAACATGTCACCATGTTGTTCGTAATATCAATATTGACCTAAATGCCAATTTTCGTTGAAATCGGACAACTTTTCAATTTTCGCACTTTGGCGGCCATTTTGAATATGGTGGCCATCTTGGATTTTTCGGAAAATGGTCCCATATTGTCCGGGACCTTAATATTGACCTATAAACCTATTTTGGTTCATATCCATATTGTTTGTGATTTTTTATGATTAATTTTGTATTTTTTTCAAATTCAAAATGGCCGCCAATCCAAGATGGCCGCCATTTTCAAAATTTCGAAATCGGAAACAACATTTCCTAGTGGTGACCTATCTTTCTGGTAAGTTTCATTGACCTATGTCTTTTCGTCTTCGAGAAATCCTACGGACAAAGTTAGGTCCAGAAGAAGAAGAAGAATAATAATAATAACAAGTGCTGATTGTGATTGCAAGCAAGTCACAAAAAAATCCCCTCCCGTGCCCACTTTTGTCACAATTCGGACAACTTTTCAATTTTCGCACTTTGGCGGCCATTTTGAATATGGCGGCCATCTTGGACTTTGGCAGCCATCTTGGATTTGTTCGACATGTTGTTCGTAATATCAATATTGACCTAAATGCCAATTTTTGTTGAAATCAGACAACTTTTCAATATTCGCACTTTGGCAGCCATTTTGAATATGACAGCCATCTTGGATTTGTTCGAAAGTGTCGCCATGTTGTTCGTAATATCAATATTGACCTAAATGCCAATTTTCGTTGAAATCGGACAACTTTTCAATTTTCGCACTTTGGCGGCCATTTTGAATATGGCGGCCATCTTGGACTTTGGCGGCCATCTTGGATTTATTCAAACATGTCACCATGTTGTTCGTAATATCAATATTCACCTAAATGCCAATTTTCGTTGAAATCGGACAACTTTTCAATTTTCGCACTTTGGAGGCCATTTTGAATATGGCGGCCATCTTGGACTTTGGCGGCCATCTTTGATTTGTTCGAACATGTCACCATGTTGTTCGTAATATCAATATTGACCTAAATGCCAATTTTCGTTGAAATCGGACAACTTTTCAATTTTCGCACTTTGGAGGCCATTTTGAATATGGCGGCCATCTTGGACTTTGGCGGCCATCTTTGATTTGTTCGAACATGTCACCATGTTGTTCGTAATATCAATATTGACCTAAATGCCAATTTTCGTTGAAATCGGACAACTTTTCAATTTTCGCACTTTGGCGGCCATTTTGAATATGGTGGCCATCTTGGATTTTTCGGAAAATGGTCCCATATTGTCCGGGACCTTAATATTGACCTATAAACCTATTTTGGTTCATATCCATATTGTTTGTGATTTTTTATGATTAATTTTGTATTTTTTTCAAATTCAAAATGGCCGCCAATCCAAGATGGCCGCCATTTTCAAAATTTCGAAATCGGAAACAACATTTCCTAGTGGTGACCTATCTTTCTGGTAAGTTTCATTGACCTATGTCTTTTCGTCTTCGAGAAATCCTACGAACAAAGTTAGGTCCAGAAGAAGAAGAATAATAATAATAATAAGAAACGGTGCAAAAACAATAAATCCCCGACACTTCGTGGTCGGGGATTTAATAAGAAACGGTGCAAAAACAATAAATCCCCGACACTTCGTGGTCGGGGATTTAATAAGAAACGGTGCAAAAACAATAAATCCCCGACACTTCGTGGTCGGGGATTTAATAATAATAAGAAACGGTGCAAAAACAATAAATCCCCGACACTTCGTGGTCGGGGATTTAATAATAATAATAAGAAACGGTGCAAAAACAATAAGTCTCCCAAAACTTGTTTTGGGCGACTTAATAATTAAACATGATTGTGTTGGGATGCCAACACAGAAGTCGCCCAAATCCCCATGGATAGTATTCCATGCAAATCAGTACAGCTGTACATCAAAATACGTCTAGAAATCAAATTTCGTTGAAATCGGACAAAGTTGACGTTTTTGGGGGGCGGGTGTGGTAAAACGGCGGCCATTTTAAAATGGCGGCTTTCGCATCAAATTTGTTTTCGCCACACTGCTCAGGATAGTTAACTCTACCAGTGTACCAATTTTCATTAAAATCCATCCACCCATCTCCGAGATCTGAGAGGGGGCCAAAAATCTTTAATGGCGGCCATTTTGAAAATGGCGGCCATTTTGAAAATTTCAAAAGTGGATGGCACACCTCTGAGTGACCCTCCACCCACCTCAGCAGGTTCAGTACATCAAAATACGTCTAGAAATCAAATTTCGTTGAAATCGGACAAAGTTGACGTTTTTGGGGGGCGGGTGTGGTAAAACGGCGGCCATTTTAAAATGGCGGCGTTCGCATCAAATTTTTTTCGCCACACTGCTCAGGATGGTTAACTCTACCAGTGTACCAATTTTCATTAAAATCCATCCAGCCATCTCCGAGATCTGAGAGGGGGCCAAAAATCTTTAACGGCGGCCATTTTGAAAATGGCGGCCATTTTGAAAATTTCAAAAGTGGATGGCACCCCTCTGAGTGACCCTCCACCCACCTCAGCAGGTTTTATCTTGATTGGTCAAAGCGTTTTCAAAAAATGTGTCGGACAAGTTGGCGATTAAGAAAAATGTGTGGAAAAGAATAATAATAATAATAATTAAACATGATTATGATCTTATGGATCATAACTGGCTCCCAAACGCCCCCCGTGGACACTGGAGTTCAGACATTCACTCACAGCAACTTTATCTACCAGGAAACCAAGTTTCGTGCAAATCAGAAAATTTTTTAATTTTGTTGGCCATCTTGGATTCAAAATGGCCACCGTAGAAAGTTCAAATGTGCGTCATATGGTTCGGTATTACATACTCTACTTATATTCCAATTTTCATTGAAATCTGTTAACTTTTGGATCTTTAAGGATTTATTTTCATTTTCAAAATGGCCGCCATTTTAAGATGGTCGTCATGTTCAAATTTAAATTTTGATGACTAACATCTGATCGCAACATGGTAATCTACCTAAAAAGCAAGTTTTGTGTGAATCCGAGCATTTTGAATTTTTAGCGGCCATCTTGGATTCAAAATGGCCACCAAAAAAGTCAACATGTGCATCATATGGTGCGGTATAACATACTCTATTCATATTCCAATTTTCATCGAAATCCGTTAACTTTAAGATTTTTAATGATTTATTTTCATTTTCAAAATGGCCGCCATGTTAAGATGGCCGCCGTGTTCAAATTCAAATTTTGATGACTAACATCTGATCGCAACATGGCAATCTACCTAAAAACCAAGTTTCGTGCGATTCCGAGCATTTTGAATTTTTGGCGGCCATCTTGGATTCAAAATGGCCGCCATAAAAGGTCAACATGTGTGCCATATGGTGCGGTATAACATACCCTACTTATATTCCAATTTTCATTGAAATCCGTTAACTTTTGGATTTTTAAGGATTTTTTTCGTTTTCAAAATGGCGGCCTTTTCAAGATGGCCGCCAATTTCAAAATTTTAAAACTTGAAGGCACCACTTCAAGTCATGACCTATTTTTGTGTGAAGTTTCATAATGGTCCAATTTACGGTCTCCGAGAAAACGGTCGGACAAAATGTTGGCGGAAAGGAGAAGAAAAATAATAATAATAATAATAAGAAACGGAGCAAAAACAATATGTCTCCCAAACTTTCGTTTGGGAGCCATAACTAGTGCTGATTGTGTTGGGATGCCAACACAGAATGTCTCCCAAACGAACCCCCATTGCCACTATAATCCTTATGGATAGTATTTCATTCAAATCAGTACATTAAAATATGCCTAGAAATCAAATTTTGTTGAAATCGGACAAAGTTGACTTTTTCCTGCAGTAAAATGGCCGCCATTTTGAAACCGGAAGTCAGACAAAAAATTTGTAAATAGTGGCACACTCAGGGTATCATAAGCTACCTGTATACCAAATTTCGTCTAAATCGGATGACGTTTAAATTTTTGCATTTTTAGGGGGGTGGTGTTCGGATGGCGGCCATTTTGAAATGTCGGTTGCGTCAAATTTTTTTTTGCAAAGATGCTCAGGATAGTTAGCTGTATCAGTATACCAATTTTCATTGAAATTGCTTTGGCAATTACTGAGATCTGACAACGGCCTTCATTTTTTTTCAACGGCGGCCATTTTGAAAATGGCGGCCATTTTGAAAATTTCAAAAGTGGATTGCACAACTTCAGGTCACCCTTAACATGTTCCCAAAGTTTCATCTTGATTGGACCTAGAAATCAAATTTTGTTGAAATCGGACAAAGTTGACTTTTTCCTGCAGTAAAATGGCCGCCATTTTGAAACCGGAAGTCGGAGAAAAAAATTTTAAATAGTGGCACACTCAGGGTATCATAAGCTACCTGTATACCAAATTTCTTCTAAATCGGATGACGTTTAATTTTTTTCATTTTTAGGGGGGTGGTGTTCGGATGGCGGCCATTTTGAAATGTCGGTCGCGTCAAATTTTTTTTTGCAAAAATGCTCAGGATAGTTAGCTGTATCAGTATACTAATTTTCATTGAAATTGCTTTGGCAATTACTGAGATCTGACAACAGCCGTCATTTTTTTTCAATGGCGGCCATTTTGAAAATGGCGGCCATTTTGAAAATTTCAAAAGTGGATTGCACAACTTCAGGTCACCCTTAACATGTTCCCAAAGTTTCATCTTGATTGGACATTGCATCTCTGAGAAAATGTGCGGACAAGATTGAACGGAAAGAAAAAAGAAAGAAGAAGAATAATAATTAAACATGATTGTGTTGGGATGCCAACACAGAAGTCGCCCAAATCCCCATGGATAGTATTCCATTCAAATCAGTACATCAAAATACCTCTAGAAATCAAATTTCGTTAAAATCGGACAAAGTTGATGTTTTTGGGGGCGGGTGTGGTAAAACGACGGCCATTTTAAAATGGCCACTTTTGCATCAAATTTGTTTTCGCCATACTGCTCAGGATGGTTAACTCTACCAGTGTACCAATTTTCATTAAAATCCATCCACCCATCTCCGAGATCTGAGAGGGGGCCAAAAATCTTTAACGGCGGCCATTTTGAAAATGGCGGCCATTTTGATAATTTCAAAAGTGGATGGCACACCTCTGAGTGACCCTCCACCCACCTCAGCAGGTTCAGTACATCAAAATACGTCTAGAAATCAAATTTCGTTGAAATCGGACAAAGTTGACATTTTTGGGGGGCGGGTGTGATAAAATGGCGGCGATTTTAAAATGGCGGCGTTCGCATCAAATTTTATTTCGCCACACTGCTCAGGATGGTTAACTCTACCAGTGTACCAATTTTCATTAAAATCCATCCAGCCATCTCCGAGATCTGAGAGGGGGCCAAAAATCTTTAACGGCGGCCATTTTGAAAATGGCGGCCATTTTGAAATTTTCAAAAGTGGATGGCACACCTCTGAGTGACCCTCCACCCACCTCAGCAGGTTTTATCTTGATTGGTCAAAGCGTTTTCAAAAAATGTGTCGGACAAGTTGGCGATTAAGAAAAATGTGTGGAAAAGAATAATAATAATAATAATAATAATAATAATAAGAAACGGTGCAAACACAATAAGTCTCCCAAAAAAAATTTTTTTGGGCGACTTAATAAGAAACCGGACAAAAACAATATGTCTCCCAAAACTTCGTTTGGGAGACATAATAATAATAATAATAAGAAACGGTGCAAACACAATAAGTCTCCCAAAAAAAATTTTTTTGGGCGACTTAATAAGAAACGGAGTAAAAACAATAAGTCGCCCGACACTTCGTGGTCGGCGACTTAATAATAATAATAATAAGAAACGGTGCAAACACAATAAGTCTCCCAAAAAAAATTTTTTTGGGCGACTTAATTAAAATTTACGTTTCCCGAAACGTTGAAGTCGCCTCCCGTTCCGCACTTTTGACCGAGTAGAGGGAACTAAAAGTCAAGAGCACAACTTCATAACATGAGCTTTCAGTTGGCCAAGTTTCATTTCGATCGGTTAAAAGATGAGCGAGAAAACGAGCGGACAACATTGCGAGGGGAAAACATAAGAAATATGAAAATAATAATAATAATAATAAGAAACGGAGTAAAAACAATAAGTCGCCCGACACTTCGTGGTCGGCGACTTAATAATAATAATAAGAAACGGAGTAAAAACAATAAGTCGCCCGACACTTCGTGGTCGGCGACTTAATAATAATAATAAGAAACGGAGTAAAAACAATAAGTCGCCCGACACTTCGTGGTCGGCGACTTAATAAGAAACGGTGCAAAAACAATAAGTCGCCAAAACTTCGTTTTGGGCGACTTAATAAGAAGAAGAAACGGTGCAAAAAAAACCAATAAGTCGCCAAAACTTCGTTTTGGGCGACTTAATAATAATAATAATAATTAAAATTTACGTTTCCCGAAACGTTGAAGTCGCCTCCCGTTCCGCACTTTTGAAAGTGAAGAGCACAACTTCATAACATGAGCTTTCAGTTGGCCAAGTTTCATTTCGATCGGTTAAAAGATGAGCGAGAAAACGAGCGGACAACATTGCGAGGGGAAAAAGGAAAACATAAGAAATATGAAAATAATAATAATAATAATAATAAGAAACTGAGTAAAAACAATAAGTCGCCCGACACTTCGTGGTCGGCGACTTAATAATAATAATAATAATAATAATAATAATAATAATAATAATAAGAAGAAACGGTGCAAAAACAATAAGTCTCCCAAAACTTGTTTTGGGCGACTTAATAATAATAATAATAATAATAATAATAATAATAATAATAATAATAAGAAACGGTGCAAACACAATAAGTCTCCCAAAAAAAATTTTTTTGGGCGACTTAATAAGAAACGGTGCAAAAACAATAAATCCCCGACACTTCGTGGTCGGGGATTTAATAATAATAATAATAATAATAATAATAATAATAATAATAATAATAATAATAATCTTTATATTCGTGGCTGCCTGTGTGTTCTGCAGTTTATGTTTCAGGAAGAACAGGTTCCGGTGAGCTCAACGTACAATGTAGCTGATTGCTCAGTTTGTGATGGCAGCCTTCCACATATTTTGTTATTCCAGACCTAACATCTGTCAACCTCTGTTTCCGCCCAGCACAGATTCAAAGTCCAGAAATATTGTGTTGGGGTTGAGTGATGTGTTTTTGTTGGTAGCCAATGACCTTAGTAGGTCGAAGAAAAATTTTACGTGTTCTTTCATTATTCTAATATTTGACATTTTGAGGACATTCTAAGCTGAGCATGGGTTGCTTTATGACAACTATTCAACATGCGCATAAATAAGCTTGGGATGCCTTTTCTGAGTACTTAGATAAGCTTCGGGTGATTTTTAAACTTATGTTATATCTGAAACATTATATTTATGAATATATATATTTTTAAGATATAAAAAACACCTTTAAAAATAACATACAAATTGTAAACGAGTTTAACTATTGAGGAGTTATTTTTACAACAACCGGAAATTTGTCTATGAATAAAAAATATATTTCAGAAAAAGCACAAAAAACTACGAAATATTGAAAATCGATAGAATTTACAACCTTTCTTTTAAACTCAAACTGCAATTATTTGATAAAATGATAAACCGATCCTATTGTATGGTTGCGAAGTTTGGGGATTTAAAAACAATGAATTTAAGTCATGGACCCCTAGCTTCATTGTTTATGTTGAATTAGGTAGATACCCAATAAAACTTGACATTAAGCACTAAATGATATCTTTCTAACTGTTTTGTGGAAAAGAATCAAAATATTCAAATATTTGATAGAGACTGTTAAAACATTTATATTTTACTAATAAAGATTTACAGTTCAGTTGGATTAAAAATATTGAAAATATATTAAATGAATGTGAATATGGGAAACCGATAACTTTGTAGAAGACAACTTACTGCCATAGTCAAGCAGCGCTTGAATGCCCATGCAGTTTTTGCAACATTGGAACTCATTGTTAAAAAAATCATCAAAATCATTAAACTATAAATTATATAAAACCAGTCTTAAATTCGAAGAATACTTAAACTTATAACCAGTGAAAGAAGTTTTATTATTTTGTAGATTTCGAACTACAAGCCATCATTTACGCTTTGAATCTGGTAGGTGGAATAACATTGGCAAAACCGAACGATTGTTTTACATATGTGGTTATAGTCAAATTAATAATGAATATCATTGCATATTTGAATGTCTAAAAATTAGTATCCAAAGAAATAATCTAATACCAAAATATTATACTGAGCTTCATAACACTCATACCTCGGCAAACGAAAACCAATTTTATTAAAACTGCAAATTTATAAAGTGTATATTTGTATATTTGATACAGTTTGAACTTCTGGCTTATATTTTATTTATTTATTTATTTTTGTGTCTTAATTTTTATTTCTATGTAAAGAATGTATATATTGTATATAGTTAACGTCGTTCTGTCTCTGTACCAATGTAATGAGGTTTGAGAATAAAGATATATGTAATAATATACACGATTTAATGGAACTAATTTACCTGGCACTTTCTATACATGACACCTAATTATTGATAATTAACACCCAACAGGTAAAACCAAAATCTGTGCACAGTAAGGGTAATACCGACATTCATATTTGTTCATAAAGCACTTTGCTTTCATCCGTTCTTTTCTTGTTATTTCAGACATTCTTTACAGTTTACGAGTGGAATACAAATTCAGACAAAATAATTCAGATATACTATCAAACTAAGGCCGAAGAATGGTAATTTTTTGCAATTTTTAGACAAATTCAGACTTGTTGAGTAAGTCAGTAAAACTCAAACTAACCTTTTATGACTGCTCGACTGCTCTGTAGTAAGTACTTATCAGATCTTAGATTCTACCTTTGGAATACGGTACAGTTGTTGTTGTTCTAATTGTATAGCCGGTTTAATGGAAGAACATTTCTAGACGCGAAATGTTATTCTGCCGCAATGAAAATCAATTGGCTGAAATAATTAAGCAGAAATTTAACCACCTTATGTAAAATGAATATTTAGAATATTTTTAAACCATCGTTTACTCGGTGTTATAAAAAAATAAAATTAGACATTAATATGACATGTGGCATAGAAGGGGGTTTATTTGAACTATTCTTTGACTTGAGATGAAAATGTTTAATAAGGTAACCTTGAGCTGGTTTCTACGCAGAACAAAATAATATCATCAATATAATTTAATCAAACAAAGACCCGGATATTGCAAACTAGACCAACATAAAATAATAATTTGACTCCAAGTACGAATTGACGAAAATTTATTAAATATCTATTTGAATGATCTTTAACACCACTTAGCAATTACCTGGCGTACGCGGTAAAAAACACTGACCAATAGCCCTCCTTAGGTCGTCTGCAGGTGGCGGACAGAGACAGACTTCTCTGTAAGCGTTCTCAGTTTATAATACGAAAGAGGTAACGTGGTTAGAGTGTTGCCGCCTCAAAAGGCTAAATTGTACGTCCCAAACAATACTTCATACTTTTCCAGTGGCAGTCCAAGTTTTCTTCACCTTGGTCCCGCTAATTTATTAATGTAAACTATTTCTGGTCCTGAGTTTAACTGAAATATTGCTCGCCAATAAAGCATGCACACAACCAATCACTGCCCACAGTAATGCCCGAACTCACAACTTCAATTAAAGTTAACAAACATTTAGATCAAATGATAAACACATACAAAATATACACTTATTACTGTCTACATAAATTATCATTCGTTGATCTAAGCAAGTTAATTACTTCATACCTGAAATTAAGCTTCCTAACAAGTCATGGTTTTTGTATCCACTTGAGGACACGTGTGGACCCAGAAACCTTGACTTGTGAGGATGGACGGTAGGTTGCTTTTTCAATGTTCATGTGATTATCTTTTAATATCAAAATGTTGGAACAGATCGTTATAATATTTGAAGTACATGTAAATGTATTATATATTCTTCCGTAAATCTTGTTTCCTGAGTTATAATTGAACGTCGGATATTAAACAATGGAGAGTCTGTAGGATATCGGTATGTGAAAGTTATTGGTTTACGGAAGAAATAGGTACTTGCATGCGCTGCTGAGTTTTTCCACTTCCTTAAAGACATCAAATATCTAAAAAAATCACTCCTGAGAAAACACCCGTTCTTACCGAAAAACGTAATTTTCTTTTCGATATAAGAAATGCTGAGGAATGACTCCTGAGAGAACACCCGTTCTCACCTAAAAACGTAATTTTCTCTTCGATATAAGATATGCTGAGGAATTTTATATCTTGTCAGCTAAGGCATTATTTAAATAGAGGTTTCGAATTTGTAAGAGATTGAACTGGTTAATACTTTATAATTGTTACATGTAAATTAAAAGTTAATTGAAGCAAATCTATGACAAAGCTGAAAGGAAAATAACTTACCAACTTATTTATTTTATTAATGTATTTTTTATTGAAAGATTAACAAAAATGCAACACTTCATGTACTATTATATATAAGTGATGTACTCTCACTGGCATCTTAATGGTGATTTGTAATGCTGGTCTCGTATTGACATTTCTTTGATTTTGATATATTAAACCTTTACTTTCATTTCTTGTCATTTTTTTTCTCCCAGAATGTATGTAACATCTGTAGCTGCATTGCTTAGCCTCTTGTTTGCCCATCACAATTGAATACTATTGTAAATTTCAAATTGGCATATTAAGTTGCATGAATTTTGTTATAAGGAAGTTAAGTTTTATGAAGATTATAAAGCACAGCTCTTAAAGATTTGTTTATTTCAATGTTATCAACGCTGTTGATATGAACAACTTGAACATCTGTCTAACAGATAGTATATGGGCAATTAATTTATTACAAAAGTGTTTCCATTAAACTTGCAGTGAATTGTAAAGATCGAGAGGGCGATTGACATTTATTGTATTTTAAAGGTAAGGGTTTTAATTAATATTTAATTATAATATCATAGTTTATCATAGTTTATCTATGTGTGAATATTTTTATATAAGCAAGCAGGATTAGACAAAGACAATGGCATTTAATAGGTCAAAAAGTCTTGTACAGATCTGAGCTGAAGAGAGATTTCATATTAGAACAAAATTCATTTTATTGCATTTTGTTAAAGAAAATGGCCTGAACAGTAGTGCCATTATCTAAAACATAAAGTCGTCCAGGACTGCAAAAGTTTGGTATGGTCTTTACGGATTACCCTTCCAAAAACTGACATACGTTGCCCCTTCTGTAGACTGTCACCAACTGATAAAGCTTTCATACCATCAACTATACAACAGTGGAACCGTTTAGATGTATCAATCCGTAATTTTACCATATTAAAGTTTAAATCTGAATTGAAGAACTTGAACACACATAAAAGTGTTCCAAAGCCTTATATATATGGTCATCGAAAACTTAATATTGTCCTAATCCAACTAAGATGTTCAGTATCAACATTGAACTATGACCTTTACAGAGTCTGATTCATCTTGTCGCTGTGGACCATGAAGATTCAGATCATTACTTCTGTGAATGTTCGTATATTAACATTAGAAATAGATTACTTAAACCTTCAATGACTGCCAATCTACTGTCCAGTAAATCTTCAGTGGCTGCCAATCTATTGTCCTGTAAATCTTCAGTGGCTGCCAATCTTCTGTGCAGTAAACCTTCAATGGCTGCCTATCTACTGTCCAGTAAACCTTCAGTGGCTGCCAATCTACTGTCCAGTAAATTTTCAGTGGCTGCCAATCTACTGTCCAGTAAACATTCAATGGCTGCCAATCTACTGTCCAGTAAACATTCAGTGGCTGCCAATCTACTGTCCAGTAAACCTTAAGTACCTGCCAATCTACTGTCCAGTAAACCTTCAGTGACTGCCAATCTACTTTCAAGTAAACCTTCAGTGGCTGCCAATCTACTGTCCAGTAAACCTTCAATGGCTGCCAATCTACTGTCCAGTAAACCTTCAATGACTGCCAATCTACTGTCCAGTAAACCTTCAGTGGCTGCCAATCTACTGTCCAGTAAACATTCAGTGGCTGCCAATCTACTGTCCAGTAAACATTCAGTGGCTGCCAATCTACTGTCCAGTAAACCTTCAGTGACTGCCAATCTACTGTCCAGTAAACCTTCAGTGGCTGCCAATCTACTGTCCAGTAAACCTTCAGTGACTGCCATCTACTGTCCAGTAAACCTTCAGTGGCTGCCAATCTACTGTCCAGTAAACCTTCAGTGGCTTCCAATCTACAGGGCAGTAAATTTAGAACTTCTGGCATCTGGTAATTCGGTATTGACTAATGAGCAGAACAAACAAGTCTTATAGCATGCATTTGAGTATATCAAAGGTTTTTTTATGTTTTGAATCATAACTCACAAGGATCGAAATCACATCTATCACTTCTTCTTTCTCTCTGTTCCTTTTTTTTAATTGTACATTTGTCATTAAAAGTTTGGTATTATCTCCAACAAACATAATATAATTTGTTTTAAAATGTAGGCCGCTCCATCAATAGTTTTGTAACATACTGTATAGACATCATAACTTGTGTCTTATCCTATTTGCATATTTGAGCAAATAAAATATGTTTAAACTAAAAAGAATATTTAAATCCGTAACTTAAAATGTCGAAAATTATAGTTTCGATTTTTTTGTGCACATCTGGTTAGCAATATATAGACAAAATGTAATTACCTACCAAACATTGTAGTATTTACATATGTAGATTCATTGCGGTCTTGCATTTCATCTTTGCACAGTTAGTAATATTTTTAAGTTGATAATTTTAAAAGATACAAACAGAAAAAAAATGGAATAAATACATCCTGCATTACAATTAATTTAATTAAAACACACGCAGCTGTTTGAAACACCTGTCGTACACAATGATATAAATAATACGGCTGCATGACCCAGTTTTGATTATTTTTGGTTTGTGTTTTCTTGGATTCTTATTTTTAGTATGTATATACCGACTCGGCATCCTTCACTGGACCGACTTAGAACCCCCGACTGGACTGACTCAGAACCCCTAAATGGGCCGACTCAGAACCCTTTACTTTGGATAATGCAAACTTAAATATATATTTTTCGTGTATACAAATCCCTATAAGAAATCTGCAAAATCCTTGCGCAATTTGTAACAAACGATCGATAAATGACCATGATGGAACAACTATCTAGACAAACGATTTTTGTGACAATAGAGATGATTCTGTAAAGAAACGAAAGGTTCTGTGTCCCACGGTCAACTCTGATAGGGTAATGTATACGACTTCTATGGTTGAAAATGTCTGTACGACATGTAGCGAAACAAAAATTACTGCGAAAAAAGAAATAAAATTAAAAAAAGAGAAACAATATAATAACAGAAAGGCTTTCTACTAGGAAAGTGGAAAACCCTAATCGCAGCCTCAAAACGTATTAATTTTATATTCTTTTAATGTAGAATTGGAAAAATTTAATGAGTTTTAAAGAAGTATTTAAGGCGGATTTCTGGAATAATATCAACATAAATAAACAAAAGCTTAATCGACTGAGAATGTTACATACCAGGTGTAAACATTTTAAATAATACAGACACACATTGATTTCAACCCACCCCGTGAATTCACGTGACTTCAAATGCAGAGGGATCATTTGCCTACATACTTCAGTATAAATATAGGATCTTACATTGGTACGAGTGGAATACCGGGTTTCTCCAATCGAAATAGTTAAATTATGGTATTTAAGGTCCGAGCCTCGACGTGGACTTAAAATTCTATTATTTAACTATCAAGATTGGAGAAATCCGATATTCCAAACGTACTAATGTAAGACTCGGTTCCTCAAACTTTTAAAAGTAGTAAATTCGCACTTGAACACGCTGTGAATGGAAGGTGATGTGTTTTCGACGTCATTATTTCTGTTTATGACGTTATTATTTTAAACCAATCAACAGACGAGAACCACATCATTACTATTGACGAGAACAAATTTTTCCAGACACGTCAAGCGGTTCAAATAGAACGTAAAAATTACAGAAGTTTCACGACAATAATTTAAATTACGGATTCAACGTGGATGTTTACCAGAATAAGTGGCGTAAACCTCATAAAATACAGAGCACGTTCGTGTAATATAAGAATGTATTTTAATTTTTTTTATTGTTCTTTTTCAAAGGGTTACTTCAGACTGGTATCCATAAAATTTGAGGAGAAATTCACATTGTCTTCACATTGGTAACAGCTCTAAAAGCTGCCTTCAAATTGGTTACCAGCTCTATAAGTTGCTTTCACATTGGTAACAACTATGTAAGTTACATACGCATTGGTAACAGCTTTATAAGTTGAATACACATTAGTAACCAACTCCATAAGTTGCTTACACATCAGTAACAAGCTCTATAAGTTGCCTACACATTGGTAACAGCTCTGACCGTTGCCTAACATTGGCAACAGCTCTATAAGTTGCCTACACATTGGTAACCAGCCCTATACGTTGTCTACACATTGGTAACAGCTTTATAAGTTGCCAACACATTGCCTACACATTGGTAACCAGTTCTATTAGTTGCCTACACATTGGTAACCAGCTCTATTAGTTGCCTACACATTGGTAACAGTTCTATAAGTTGCCTACACATTGGTAACAGCTCTATAAGTTGCCTACACATTAGTAACCAGCTCCATATGTTGCCTATACATTAGTAACAAGCTCTATAAGTTGCCTTCATATTGGTAACAAGCTCTATACGTTGCCTAACATTGGCAACAGCTCTAAAAGTTGCCTTCACATTGGTAACAAGGTCTATAAGTTGCCTTCACATTGATAACAAGTTCTATACGTTGCCTAACATTGGCAACAGCTCTAAAAGTTGCCTACACATTGGTAACAGTTCTGTAAGTTGTCTACACATTGGTAACAAGCTCTTTACGTTGCCTACACATTGGTAACAGCTCTATAAGTTGTCCACACATTTGTAATCAGCTCTATATGTTGCCTACACATTAGTAACAAGCTCTATAAGTTGCCTACACATTGGTAAAAGCTCTATACGTTGCCTACCATTGGCAACAGCTCTATAAGTTGCCTTCACATTGGTAACAGCTCTATAAGTTGCCTACACATTTGTTATCAGCTCTATAAGTTGCCTACACATTGGTTACAGCTCTATAAGTTGCCCACACATTTTTAATTAGCTCTATAAGTTGCCCACACATTGCCTACACATTGGTAACCAGCTCTATACGTTGCCCACACAATTGTAATCAGCTCTATAAGTTGCCTACACATTGGTAACCATCTCTATAAGTTGCCCATTGATAACAAGTTCTATACGTTGCCTAACATTGGCAACAGCTCTAAAAGTTGCCTACACATTGGTAACAGTTCTGTAAGTTGTCTACACATTGGTAACAAGCTCTTTACGTTGCCTACACATTGGTAACAGCTCTATAAGTTGTCCACACATTTGTAATCAGCTCTATATGTTGCCTACACATTAGTAACAAGCTCTATAAGTTGCCTACACATTGGTAAAAGCTCTATACGTTGCCTACCATTGGCAACAGCTCTATAAGTTGCCTTCACATTGGTAACAGCTCTATAAGTTGCCTACACATTTGTTATCAGCTCTATAAGTTGCCTACACATTGGTTACAGCTCTATAAGTTGCCCACACATTTTTAATTAGCTCTATAAGTTGCCCACACATTGCCTACACATTGGTAACCAGCTCTATACGTTGCCCACACAATTGTAATCAGCTCTATAAGTTGCCTACACATTGGTAACCATCTCTATAAGTTGCCCATTGATAACAAGTTCTATACGTTGCCTAACATTGGCAACAGCTCTAAAAGTTGCCTACACATTGGTAACAGTTCTGTAAGTTGTCTACACATTGGTAACAAGCTCTTTACGTTGCCTACACATTGGTAACAGCTCTATAAGTTGTCCACACATTTGTAATCAGCTCTATATGTTGCCTACACATTAGTAACAAGCTCTATAAGTTGCCTACACATTGGTAAAAGCTCTATACGTTGCCTACCATTGGCAACAGCTCTATAAGTTGCCTTCACATTGGTAACAGCTCTATAAGTTGCCTACACATTTGTTATCAGCTCTATAAGTTGCCTACACATTGGTTACAGCTCTATAAGTTGCCCACACATTTTTAATTAGCTCTATAAGTTGCCCACACATTGCCTACACATTGGTAACCAGCTCTATACGTTGCCCACACAATTGTAATCAGCTCTATAAGTTGCCTACACATTGGTAACCATCTCTATAAGTTGCCCACACACCAATTACCAGCTCTATAAGTTGTCTAAACATTAATAATCAGCTCTTTACGTTACCCACACACTAATTACCAGCTCTGTAAATTGCCTACACATTAGTAATCAGCTCCTCTATAAGTTGCCTACACATTAGTAATCAGCTCTATAAGTTGCCCACACACTGATTACCAGCTCTATAAGTTGCCCACACATTTGTAACCAGTTAGGTTAGTTTTATACACATTGGTGTCTAGCTTTTTCCTTTTCATGTTATGTTTGTTTTATGTTGACATTGTACCTTGTCTATTCATATATCGTCAATGTTTCTTTTCTGTTGTATTTACGCTATGAGTGAACTATTCTACCTTACTCTTGCTTATTGACATACACAAAATGATGAAAACAGAATACGCATCGTTACATGTTCATAATAAAGGTAATTGTCCTCTGCCTAGGGACCTTATAAATAATTTGACATTTGACAGACACAAATCACTTCAAACGAGCACATTAACACTCGGAATGTACGAATTGTTTGTACATGATCATGTTGTTGTTTAGAGAGACTTTATATTTACTCAACAAGCCACGGAGTTATTATCCATATCCTTGTATCTTTGGGGCAGGGGATTGGCACGGGGTTAAATACTGAACAAGCCTCAAAATCACAAACCGGTTCAGTAACTACCAGTCACAATGCAAATGTCACGAAACAGAAATTAATTTTCTTTATATATAATAGTCTCCATAAAGTAATATAAGTTAGATCTCTTATAATGTAAAAATGATAATCTAATGAAATAAAGACTGTCTATGTTTAATAATAAGACTTTTGCAAAACAAGCTTAGAAATGTCTATGCATAAGTAAAGACGTCTGGGATGGGATGTATATCATAAACCATCCGGCTAATACCAATGATTACGGAGACTTATGGTTGTTAACACGTGTATCTGTTGTCTACATTACTTGGACTATATTGACTGGAACTGAGAATGTACAGATGTCAACATTTTAATAAGCTAGCATTTAAAAGTGAATATGTAATATGTTGTTTATAAATAGATAATGGAACACATGTCTGCTCCATTTTACAATAAAAACAGTCTATAACCATTAATAATGTACTGAAACTTTAATTTGACGAACGACAAATCAAAGTTTAATTTCTTGTGTAGTTTTTGTCAACGCACAGTTAACAATTGAAGTTCGCATAGCAAACACTTTTCACTCTATAAAGTTACATAGCAAGGGTAATTTGTCGGTTAAGTAGATATATTAAGCGGAAAAGACATTACGTGATATAGGTCCCAGACAAACGTGAAATAGCTCCGACGCGAACGTGAAATAGCTCTTAGACGAACGTGAAATAGCTCCTAGACGAACGTGAAATAGCTCACAGACGAACGTGAAATAGCTCACAGACGAACGTGAAACAGATCCGAGACGAACGTGAAATAGCTCATAAACTAACGTTAAATAGCTCACAGACGAACGTAAAAAAGCTCCAATAACGTAAAATACCTCCGAGACAAACGTGAACTAGCTCCAAGGCAAACGTGAAATAACTCCGAGACGAACGTGAAAAGCTCCTACGCATACGTCAATAACTCCGAGACGGAAGTGAAATAGCTCCCAGACAAACGTGAAATAGCTCAGAGATGAACGTGAAATAGCTCCGAGACAAACTTGAAATAGCTCTGAGGAAAGCTAAAATAACTCCGAGACGGACGTGAAATAATTCCGAGACGAAGGTGAAATAACTCCCAGACGAACGTGAAATAGTTCAATTTAACATAAAATATTGTTAAAAAAAGACATACAATACCAGCAAAGAATAAAAAAAGAAAATAGACAATACCAGCAAATAACACACAAAAAAGATCCTAAAAGTATTAATAATTGATTGATTGGATGTTGGCTTTACGTCCAGCGTGCAATATTTCAGCTATATAGTCAGGACAAGAACAAGTTTACAAACGATAAATCAATGGCAAAACGGGGTAGGATTGGACACAGGGAACACAAGTTCGACTGCCACCAACCCCAACGTGAGGGTTTTCCTTATCCGCCTCCCGAGGACGTGCTGGGCTGCTCTGTGGATCGAGCAATGGGATCCCAGCATGGTCCCTGAAAAGTTTTAATAATAAACAATATATAATTATGGCCTTTAATAAAGGTAATATCCATAATTATTAAATCAAGAAAGGGTTATTTTTATTTTAAGTCTTTCGAGATTTAATAATTTGTATATTGCCATAACTGTATTATACTGAACTAAACACAAACACGAACACGTGAATATTTTGATGGGGACTGTGTATTGCTTTAAAATCTATAGCGAATGAAAATAAAGATACAGAAAGTACCAGTTTTTTCCCAAACAGCTTTAAAAGGTAGGAGATTTTAGTGCAATCTTTACCTTAATAGTTAACTGACCAATGCACTGAATGAAATATGTGGAACGTAACATTACTACACAAAAATACTGATTACAATCCCGATTCAACCCAAGAATATATCGCAAATTTTAGTACACATACTAGTGCGATCATTACGTAAACCAATGATATGACAAAGATATTTATAGATTTGGTGAACCATCCTATCAAATAACAGATGTATACCGTCTCCCATGGGACGGTAATAATTAATAAATCAAGAAAGGGTTATTTTCCCCGAGGTCTGCAGGGCCAAGGAAAAATAACTCTTTCGAGAATTAATAAATTGGTTTTTAACTGAAGTCAATTAAAGGCCATTACTTTATTATTATACTGAACTCAAAACAAACAAGATCAAAGGGACTGTGTAATCATAACTGAGTTGCCCTTTTACATTTCGCGTGCAAGCTGTTGCACGTCGAACAAATAACTAGTTATCTCCCTTTTTAATTTTGGTCCGCTTTGGCATATAAAACAAATTCCCAGACAGTTATTTTACCCACGTGCAGCTTTGAGCGAGTTATTGCTCCTTATATCTTTTTTATTTTAGTACTGGTTTTCATAGTAAAGTATAATAATGAACTATTCCGGCCAATAACAAAGACAAACAGACAATATAAGGCAAGAGCAAATAGACAATACCATTAAAAAACACATAAAGACAAGCAGGCAATATCAGAGAAGAACAAATAGACAGAACGGCAACTAACACACAAAGAAAAGCAGACAATATCAGAAAACAACAAATAGACAGTACAGCAACTAACACACAAAGACAAACAGACAATATCAGAAAACAACAAATAGACAGTACAGCAACTAACACACAAAGACAACAGACAATTTTAGAAAACAACAAAAAGACAGTACAGCAACTAACACACAAAGACAAACAGACAATATTAGAGAAGAACAAATAGACAGAACGGCAACTAACACACAAAGAAAAGCAGACAATATCAGAAAACAACAAATAGACAGTACAGCAACTAACTCACAAAGACAAACAGACAATATCAGAAAACAACAAATAGACAACAGTACAGCAACTAACACACAAAGACAAACAGACAATATCAGAAAACAACAAATAGACAGTACAGCAACTAAAACACAAAGACAAACAGACAATATCAGAAAACAACAAATAGACAGTACAGCAACTAACACACAAAGACAAACAGACAATATCAGAAAACAACAAATAGACAGTACAGCAACTAACACACAAAGACAAACAGACAATATCAGAAAACAACAAATAGACAGTACAGCAACTAACACACAAAGACAAACAGACAATATCAGAGAAGAACAAATAGACAGTACAGCAACTAACACACAAAGACAAACAGACAATATCAGAAAACAACAAATAGACAGTACAGCAACTAACACACAAAGACAAACAGACAATATCAGAAAACAACAAATAGACAGTACAGCAACTAACACACAAAGACAAACAGACAATATCAGAAAACAACAAATAGACAGTACAGCAACTAACACACAAAAACAAACAGACAATATCAGAAAACAACAAATAGACAGTACAGCAACTAACACACAAAGACAAACAGATCATATCAGAAAACAACAAATAGACAGTACAGCAACTAACACACAAAGACAAACAGACAAAATCAGAAAACAACAAATAGACAGTACAGCAACTAACACACAAAGACAAACAGACAATATCAGAAAACAACAAATAGACAGTACAGCAACTAACACACAAAGACAAACAGACAATATCAGAAAACAACAAATAGACAGTACAGCAACTAACACACAAAGACAAACAGACAATATCAGAAAACAACAAATAGACAGTACAGCAACTAACACAAAGACAAACAGATAATATCAGAAAACAACAAATAGACAGTACAGCAACTAACACACAAAGACAAACAGACAATACTAGAAAACAACAAAAAAACAGTACAGCAACTAACACACAAAGACAAACAGACAATATCAGAAAACAACAAATAGACAGTACAGCAACTAACACACAAAGACAAACAGACAATATAAGAAAACAACAAAATAGACAGTACAGCAACTAACACACAAAGACAAACAGACAATATCAGAAAACAACAAATAGACAGTACAGTAACTAACACACAAAGACAAACAGACAATATTTGTTTTTTGTAAATGTGTTTCTATTAGACTGTTTATTACAAAAGCGTTATAATGCAACACCATATCATACCATGTTTCAAAGGTGCCAACAATTTAGACTACAATTTAACATTTAAACATGAATTCCCTAAATTAACAGAACAAGACAGAATAAACCAGGCTATTTAATTTAATCCTCAATTTTATTGCTTCATTGTTATTACGCCTACTAGTTGAGAAAAGTTTATTTGTCGATATTCACATTTCTATATAATAGTATTCATTTATCTTTTTCTGAGATAATAAATTATGTTACATAGATATGTCGCTAGTTCAGCATGGTTTTAATATTATTACATTTGTTGTTTCACAAATTGTTCATTTCTTTATGAGAGGTTGATTGGCGTTACACGAAGATATTCGTAGTTTATTGACATGGTTAATATCCAGTATTACGGCATGCGGTTGTCTAATAAATATCTTTGACTAATTACAAATAACCTTTTGCAATTGAACTGCACCATTTAATTAAACAAAAATTCAAAAACCCTTAATCACACCCTTCAAAGCGATAAGTAAAACTCGGTAAGATCAGTATAACACGGTCAGAGTAAAACGTACCAGGCTTGAGGTAGGTATTACAATATTATGTCTGTATAGTATAGATGATAAGATTTTAACAAATGAATAGTACCATTCTGTTGGGGATGCTTTGGACTTTCTGACCATACAATTCATGTTTTGAAAACCCTGTTAGAAAAGTTGGAAAAAGGTTTATTTTAAAGGTAAAACGTGTTTTTTTCAAGGAAAATGTTGTGTTCTTATACACAAAACATGAAAACGACTTGTCATTCAGATAAATTGTTAAGACAATCTTAATCTATAACATTTTGGTGATTTTCGAATAAGATGCCAAAGGCTATAACTGACCCAAAATGAATGATGTGCAGACTCCGCTAATGGTTAGAAAAACACGGTATAATGTGTTAAAAGCTAAGATCATGTAAACAGTATTTGTAGTAACAAAGTAAAGAATGAAGACGAAAAACACGAAGAAAAGACTAAAACACTTGCGATATATTTTTTTGGTTTTTAATGTTGAGAGGGTGTAATAAAATGGCGCTATTTTGACACCGGAGTTGGAAAAAAGTTCAAAAGTAGTGGCACACACGGGGAACCCTAATTTACCTCTTTACCGAATTTTGTCGAATCGAATGACGTTTGAATTTTTGCGTTTTTAGGGTGGTGGTGTTCGGAGGGAGGCCATTTTGAAAATTTCAAAACCAATATGCACAACTAGGAATCCTAATCTTTGTTTTGGACATGATAATGATCTTATGGATAATAACTGGCTCACAAACCCGCTGTGGACCCTCTAGTTCACACATCCATTTAACACAACTGTATCTACAAGGAAAACAAGTTTCGTGCAAATCGGAGCATTTTTCAATTTTGTCTCGCCAAAATTCAAAATGGCTGCCAATTTCAAAATTTTAAAACTGGAAGGCACCACTTCAAGTCATGACCTATTTTTGAGTGAAGTCTCATATCGATCTTTTTATGGTCTCTGAGAAATTGGTCGGATGAAGTCTTGGCGGAAAGTGGAAGAAACAAAAATAATAATAAGAAACAGAGCAAAAACAATATGTTTCCCAAACCTTTGTTTGGGAGCCATATTAATAATAAGAAACTGGGCAAAAATAATCTTCGTGTTCGGGAGCTTAATAAGAAACGGTGTAAAAACAATGCCTCCCGAAATTTGTTTTGGGCGATTTAATATCTAGTAATAACTGTGTGGATGCCAAAATACAATGTCTCCCAAACGCACCCCCCATTGCCATTATAATCTTCAGCATGTTAAAAATCCCCAAATTTTTACACAGATAATGCAATGTCCTACAAAATGACCCCGTTACCACGAAAGCGGCTGCCATTTTGAAAATTCCAAAAATGGAATGCAAAACTTCAGATCACGCTTAACATGCTCCCAAAGTTTCATATTGATTGGACATTACATCTAATTAAACTGTGCGGAAAAGTTTGAAAAAGAAACAAACAGAAAAAAGAAAAAAGAATAATAATTAGAAACCGTACAAAAACAACATAGACATAATTAGTAATGGCAGAAATAAAATGTGGTCCTTATCTGCTTTGGTAATTTAAGGCTTTGAATACTGTTTGTTTTCATCTCAAAAATGTCACTATTAACAGAACACCATAATGCACTCTTTTGTTTGCATATGCAGTGGCTAACTTAGAAGTAATTGTTGTTTGTTTGAATGTTGTTTAAGCCACCTACATGTTTGTATCAACAATTGTTGGATGGGACATTGACATCTCTTTCCAATTTGTACATTAGTGCATATCGCCCCAACGTCAGCTAGAACCCACATCTATTCTACACTACTGTAACAAATTGTCTTCACTGCTTTTTTTATAATCTTTATTCAGAACATTGCGATAATAACATATTGAATTGTCCTATTTGCAGAAAGACAAAACAATTGTTCCCTTGGAGGCTTTGATCGTAAGTAAAAGACTTATATAACGTTAAATCATTTTCCCACGTGTTGTCTATTGAACGTAACAGAACTATGCCATAAACATGATACAAGAAAATAATGATTGATTGATATTTTATTATTCTGAATGATTTCAATGCGTCATTACTCGGCATAAATCTACGACTGCAATAATGTATTTTCAGTTCAGAAATTATAAGGCAGTGATATTATTTTACCAATATTTTCGGCATGCGCAAGCTATCATTAAGTCTGGGATTAAACTCAACAATATTCAGAACGCATATGAACCAAAGGTAGATATCAGATGAGAGCACACCATTCTTTCCCGAAAGCATATGAACCAAAGGGTACCAGTGTGAACCTGCTTTATCGACCGCAAATGAACCAAAGGTGATATCAAATTTGAACCTGTTTTACCGAACGCAGATAAACCAAAGGGGGGTATGAGTTGTGACCACGTGGTTGTGACCCTACTTTACCGAATGCAGACGGTACAAAGGTAATATTAGGTGTGTGCATATCCTATTTTACTAAACGTAGATGAACTTAAGGATGATACCAGCATGCAATCACAATGTACTAGATGTCACGTGAAGCGTCAGATATGACATGTCATAACTATGCACAACTAGAACTGAAATTTCATTAATAATAAATGTTTTTCTATTTTGTCCGTTCGGATTTAGCTTCTTTTCCAAAGATAAGTTATAAAATACCTATCTGATGCTAACTAAACATTGCAAAAATAAATTGGGCGGAAATGACCTATGTTGAATTAAAAATCCAATTTTTTTCACTTGTATACAATAATGTTAATACATTAAATTGCTGAATTTTATCTAAAATATGACAAGAAATAAATTATGTTGATAAGTTTGACATACTGCACTCTGCAATAAACAACCTTATTATACAGTTTAACCCTGTAGTGCTGTGCGAGGACCTTATCTTTCTTCGCATTGACACACTGACAGTCAAAAGATACCGTATCAAATTATTAACGTCAAAACACAGACAGACTGATCGCTGTCAAATTATAACATAAGGCTTGTTATGTGTACGTGCAGATTTCCATGTGTCCTGTTGGTACAATTTCACTTCTGTGAGTTTATTAAAATGATTTAATTGTTTCACTTTTCAGAAAAAAATATAGTTTAATTCTTTCCTACAGAAAGATAATTGTGCAGAACTTGTTATTGATAACCATATGGCAAGACAATCGGATACTAAGTCCATTTATTCATTGTAGCAATGGTATTAATATTTAATACCAAGGCCGTTGTTAACTAATTCCTACTAAGCATGCATCTTAACGAATTGTGTAACGAACCAAAATAACTAACAAGTGTTTAGAACGAAAATCAAAGTTTTATTGAAAACTTTCATAAATATTAAAAATAGTTTAAATATAAGTAATATTACAAAAATAGAAAATGAGCACAATTGTGAAAAGGAATGGTAAGATAACATTTTGTTTATAGTTTACGGTTAGATACACTAATGATATACAAACATTGTCGCCAATCTGATGATTACTTAAATGGTCGCCAGTCTTATGATAACTTACAAGATCGTCAATCGGATAATAAGTATTATTAGCACCGGTTTCAATTAATTTTTTTATGTACATGCATTGCGTGGTTATTTTGTGGATATTTGAAAAGTGCGTTTGAGGCTGGGATGCGGGTAATAGAAGAAGCTTGAAAAAATAAAAAAAAATAAAACTTTTTATTTTTCAATTCTTCACTCTCCTTAACGACATGCTTTTGTACTTGTAACAGGCTGAGTTCCTCGAAGATTTATTTAAAAAAATAATAAGTTTTGCACAGGTTTCTAATTTTACCTTATGCTATAAAGATGATGTTTTGTCACTGAAAAAACCATAAATTCGGTGAATGCTTATTTTTTATTAATCCTGGGTAAATTTAAAGGAAATAACCACTACTGATTCAACCAAAGTCGGTCTCGCACCTAGATCTAAACTCCACGACAGGAGTGATGTCATAAAGTTCTCAATTGTCAACTTTCCTTTTGTTTGTATCAATATTCCATCAGCTGCTACGTATGGTGTTTGCATTTCACAACGCATACGTTATAATAGATTTTCCCATCGGTGTTTTCTAGAACAGTCGCTGCTGTTGACCAATAACCAATTGAAAATGGGATTTGTTCGAATTGGGTTGATGGCATCTCTTCAGAAATTCTATGGCCGTCATCTCACAGACATGCTATCAGACATTTTTCTGAGTTATCATGTAGATTTTCCTATTTCTTGATTTGACTTTTTCACGATGACCATCACATATAATAGCTACATGACGGGTGTCTATGATAACAGTACAGACTTACTGGCTGATAGTGCATAAGGTCTCCGGAAATAAGCAAAAAACTATGTTTTCCTAGCAACGCCTGAACAAAAAATACGAAATGTCTATTTATATATTGGTGGTATAGTCGTTAACTGCAACAGAAAGAAAAACACTTGTGGAGGAGGAAAAACATTTATAATGTATGTAAGCTTCACCTACAATAGATTATGTAACTTGTTGTAGTTAGGGTGTTAAATGCTTCAGAAGTTCAGAAGAGATTATTGTAAGAAAATTTTATGCGTTGGAAACGGCACTAAAGATTTCTGCTAAAGAGTTCTGTAATACAAAGTTGTTGCTGTTACTAAATGTACTAGTTGATAACACTCAACTGTCATCAATTATTTATACTTAATGTACATTATCAAGACGATGATGATAATGTAAATCAAAACCAGCATTGAGATATTAGTTCGAGGGGTTGAACAACGAAAATATCACATTTTGTTATAGATTAAAAATGAGAATACAAGAGCACTAATTGAAAAAATTCAAATTTATATTCTGTCCATATTTATTAAACACGTTCTTGAATTCATAGTTTAAATTTTCAGTTAAAACTTGAAAGTTGTCAGGTGCAAAAATGATTTAACGAACGAATCCGATTACGTATTTATTATATAGTTTATTTATTTATTTATTTATTTGTTCAACACATTTACAATAAATGGTTATAACACATAAAATGTAATTAATACAACAATAGAAAATGGGTCTTGATACAATTCTACACCCATTCATCATAATTGGTAAGTTACTCACTGAATATAAAATGGTTATAAATAATATCTACCTACTGAAGTAATATTTAAGGGTTTTTACCTGATTTATGTCAGTGCGAAGCTGCATTGCGGCGAGTATCTATATCTGTATTATCATATATTAGTCGATGCCTAAGACCACTTTGCAAGGGATTAAAACATTTGCAATATGAAAACTGTGGTTCATGTTTGAACGTTACCTCAAGCATTAATTTTCTAATAGACTTTAGATAGTCGTTTAAGAGGATTTAATATATTAAATACAAGCTTCAAACGCCGTTTGAGAAACAAATAGTACCTCAATTTTCGTCACTGTCGCGTGCCATGCAAATAACTGTTTTAGTAACCAAAACTGTCTTTGCATTAACTATATACTATATGTATGGCATGATATTGGTTGCAAAAATTCAATAATTTCATTTATATTCAATTTTTCATGTGTAAATGGTATATTTTTTTCATTTATATGGTATATTTTTACGTCTAAATACTATAATTTTAATTTACATTGGTAAAATTGTCCATTTAATTTTCTATATTTGCCATTCAATTGGTATAATTTTATATGCGATAAATTTTTTTATTCGCATGCTATAATTGCATGCTAGGAAATGATTTTGACGGCAATCGGTCACATTTGAAATAAAACAATTATACCAATTGAATACAATTTATTGCATATAAATGGAAATATAGTATATAAATGAAAAAAAAAAAGAATAAAAAATTATTCGATATAAATGTAAATGAAAATTATTGCATGTAAACGTAATAATATACCATATAAATGAAAAAATATACCATTAAAACATTAAAATTGAATATAAATTTTATTGAAGTTTTGCAACCAATATCATGTTATATGTACGTGTCCGTAATGTTGTAGTAGATAAACGTTTTCTTTAATTCTTGGTTTATTGAAGTTTGAGTATTGAAATTTGAGCAATCCGATAATTCAATTTAAGATAATATTTGTCATATTAAAAAGGTATTAAATTTGTGAAATAATAGCAAATCT
Source organism: Limnoperna fortunei (assembly GCA_944474755.1). Lineage (NCBI taxonomy): Eukaryota > Metazoa > Mollusca > Bivalvia > Mytilida > Modiolidae > Limnoperna > Limnoperna fortunei. Next base: position 69,556,726 of record OX104120.1, read on the forward strand.
CTCCCCATCCCTTCAATTTTATGGTCATGAATAATTAGTACGCGGTTTCCTGTTTCTTTGGGGTTAGCGCGAAAAGATTAAAAAGAATGTGCATTGACGTACCAATTGTGTCATTGAAACGCTAGAATACAATACTTAACAAGAGGACACCAAATAAAAATTTTGATATACATTTATCCGTCTTTGGTATCGTTCAGTAATTATATGGTCATCAACCAAAATCATCCAACAAATGTAATATTAGGTTCAGATCTGGTGATTTGTACGGGGAGCGCTGTATCATCCTTTCTTTTTCTATTTATAATATTTTTTATTGTGTTTAGTGATAATTACACCTTATATTTAAAGCTTGCTTTTTATTGGTTAATAGAAAGAAGTATATATTTCACAAATGTTCTCATTTCTGCCACCTGCAGGGGAACTTTCATCGATTTGTCTGTCATCCTTGTGATATTACTCTTATCTGGATACATGTGTTGTGTTTGCCCTCATCCCGGTATTTGGTATCGGCCCTTAGGTATCTAATAAACACGTAACATCAATTATTAGCGGACGTGTAGAATGCACATTATTCCTTTATTGTTAATTTGTATCGTTACATGTTAAATTTCACAATGAAGAAGTCAAAAATGACCCGTAATTTGACGTATTCCTTAACGGGCATACCTTAAATTATAGAGAACCAGATCCACATTGTTAATTTAAAGTGTGCGACCGTGTACGTAAATTGGAGAACCTTTTATTAAACAACAGCGGTCGATAAGGCCATTGATAAAATTAATCAACTCCAAGAGGGATTTGAAATTCGAAGTAATAGCAGATATAGTATGCCCTGGAGGTATTTTGCCTCAAAAAAGTACCGAGATTTAATTTCACTTGCCTATAAAGTTTGGGAAATTGTCCATTTCTTGACCGGTATTTTTGGCAAATATCTGATATATATATATATATATGTTTATAATTAAAATCAAATGGAATTTTATTGTAAATAACATTAAGTGTTTTTGATTGTGCTCTTCCACTTTGGACGATAAACATTTGGACAGAATTAAGTGGAAATCCATTATAAAACCCTTAAATTAAGATAAGAGTTTCTCTGTAAGTAACTAAGATAAATATTTACAAAACCTTAAATAAAACAGTATATTTTTACAATAATATATAGGTTAAACTCTAATTTGTTTTCGACCAGTTACATAAAATCAAATCGTTGTCCAAACAATACCTCATCAGAAAGTAAACACAATATTTCTACAGCACAATACCAAAAGAGTAGACTTAATAGTACTTTGTTAAAATAATACCCAATTTTATGTAAAATTATTATAATCTACCTTATTCCATTACATAGAATGAGTATCTATGAATTTAATGAAATGGTGGATTTGCTGGACTGGAAATTAACATTAAAGATACGACGAAATGACCGAAATATTTATTTAAGACTTTCTTGACATTGTGCGAGAATGTGAATAATTAAAACAATCACTTTAGATCTAACTATACACTTTAGTTGAACAATAAGCTTAGGAGAAAAATAAGAAAACGTTGCAGATTACAAAAGTTGTTCATACAACTAAAAAGAAACTTCGATTGATCAAAAGCAGCCAAAAACAAGGTAAAAATATGAAAAGACTGCGAATAAACATTTCCAACAAAATTTCGACAAATTTATTTCTGCAAATATATCAAACTCGCAAGTTTATTGGAAAACAATGAAAATGTTGATAAAATCAAATAATTCATCACTTTACTCTCCTAGCAAATATAGTAAACGAACAATCAGTTGGCGATATGACATGCAAAGAGAAGTATACAATACTCAACACATTTTACTGTTCTATATTACGAAAAAATCACCCTCTTCCAAACTTCGAACAACAAGCGGATAATGAATTTAATAACATCAAGATTTATCATTGTGAGATTGCTGATGCAATTAAAATTCTAGAACCAATAAGGCATCGGGTCCTGATTTAGTGAGTTAAAATTAAGTCCTGATTAAGTAGCTATACCATTTCAAATAATTTTAAACTATTCTCTTCAACAGTGCAAGTTCCCCTTCAGCTGGAGATTGCAAATGTAATCCCAAAGAGAAAGATGACGTTTCTTTAGCTTCAAACTATAGACCTATCCCTTTTTTAAGCTGTAGTGAAAAAGTTATGGAAAGAATAACATTCAACAATATTTACAATCATTTGACTTTTAATAATTCAATATATAAAAATCAATCCAGAGTTTTTCCAGAATATTCAACTGTGCACCAAATAATAGAACTTTATAATACCATATAAGGATGTATTAGAAAAAAGAAAATTATCTATTTTATTTTAAGTGGTTTATCGAAGGCGTCTGACAAAGTTTGGCATAAATTTCTTTTAGAATGAAATGGAATAAAAACAATTTTTTGAAGTGGTTTGAAAGCCTCCTGAATGCAAAACGTCGATATGTAACAGTAGCAAATGCAATGTCGACACTTTGTTATATTTAAGCTGGAGTACCACAGGGGTCAGTTCTCGGTTCCCTACTATTTATTATATACATAAACGGCATCTCTGAAAAAAAAAAGATTTCTCTTCAGACTGTTTGCAGATGATACTTCTTCTGGATGTTCTAGATCAGGTTCGAATCAAATTCAGCAGGTCATCGATCGCGACCTTACTGAAATGAATCAATGGTCCAAAACATGGCTAATGAGTTTCATTCCTAACAAAATAGAGATATAATGATATCCATAACGAAAATTAACGTGGTTGCCTATTTTTGGAAAAGTAGAAAACTACACAATGGTCAACGAAAAAACACCTAAATACACTATTTCTAAATACACTATTTCTAAATACACTATTTCTAAATACACTTGTTCTAAATACACTAGTTCCACCCACAGTTCAGGGCACCACTAGTTATTCCTCACGTAAATGACTTAATTCTCCCGTTTTGTAGACTTACGTTAAATATGTGGTCATTTGATCCGACTATAAATCTATGGAATAAACTAGACCTAGCTACGAGACAAATAGATATCATCTAAAAAATTCACAGATCGGAAAGAAAAAGACAACATAGTACCTCTAATCTATAGTTTTGATACAAGGAAATTAAATTTAATTCTAACTCAAATGCGTTTTGGCGCTTCATTTTTGAACTACGACCTTCATAAGTTAAATATTGTAAGTAGCCCATCATTTCATGGCGGATGCTATAAATAAACGGACAGAGACTTGTTGGAAAAGCTTAACTCTAAACTGAATCATTAAATTGTAAATTTAATTAACTGAAATGAAAGTTTATCTAAAGATAAAAATCAAATAATTGTTACATGTGATTAAAAATGACCATAAGCACTGCATACACAAAAAAAAATGAAAAAATGAGGAATTGTGTTGTAAATTTACTGTACTAATTCTCATTTCCACAGTTTTTGTATATATTTATTTATTTCTCTGTTATTCATTTCGCATGTTTCATTGTAATATTATTACATGTTTATATTTCATTAAGAAAAGACTTCATAAGCACGAAGTACTTGTGTCTAATCGCTTTTGTAGCAGTTCTACAAGTAAAACATATTTAAACTACAAGTCGTCCTAAGGGATGTAGTGCTCCTAGATTTTTTGTATGGAAAAATTAACATGTATATTCAACGAAAGAGTTTGTTAAGATAGAATGAATAGTGAATGTACACATGTAAGGTTATATTTAGCGAATTCATTTCCCAGTATTCTTGGTTTTGAAGTATTAAATATTTACCCTTGCTTTCGAATGATAGCAAGGAGCTACATATTATTCATCAATTTAAGAAGCTTACGTTTTTTTTGCGAAACATCAATCACTGACAATATTTATTAGTGCACGAGTTCAAATCGTCGTTTAACGAAAAGGCCGACGAATACTTTTGATTTACATCTAGAATCTAGAGCATCTATCGAAGAACTTGATACAAAACTAGTAAACGGCAAGAATAACAAACGAAGCGATAAACATGGTGGTGAATAACATCGCTTTGATATTAATGATATGGAACATGAAAACATACAACAAAACAACTAGCATTCACTCACTGCAATTCTGTAACACTCCATGGTTCAACCGCGAATGTAAAGTGAAGCGAGACAGATTTCACTACACTCGAAAGATTGATTGATTGATGTTTAATGTCAAGCGAGCAATATTTCAATTATATTCTGGACTTGAATATTTTCGCTCGAGTATAATGTTCTTGTAACATTTTAATCAGGATTTGATACGTTTAATTGCTTGTAAGATATGTTTTTAAAAATCCTACTTTAATACATGAATATTTGCCATATCATGAAATAAAGTGATTGGTTGCTTTTAAGTTATTCGTAATGTAAGCCCCGCCTCTTGCCACACCTTAAAAACAAAAGAAAATTGAGTTCAGACGTGAATGAAATCAGAGTTGGATTTCCCATTCAACAGGTCTATTCTAGCTTGCAAAAAATAGTTTTGCAATTGACCACACTGAGAAAAAACCAAATTGTAGCCAAAGACGAACGATAATTAGCTCTTAAATTATGAATATACAATTGTTTATTTTTCACAGCCCAATATTATTATTGCAATTTTCATTAAGTTGACCTTTTAGCTAGCACGTGGTTGTCTGACTACAATAATTTTACGCCCATATCAAATTTATTGATTTCACAATGTTTCAAAACATACAACGCCTACTACTTAACATTCTTTTGATTCGTATGTTTACATATATGTATGTTAACTCGTAAAAAGCGCGTGATTTTAGTGGAATTCTAATAAACCAAGACAGCATAGAGTATGAAAATTAACTCCCTCAGCTTAAACACAATCAGGGTGGAAATTTTGGTGTCAAAGTTTACTAAAAATAAACATACCAGGAAAAATCGCTCTTTTTAAACTAATGATTCCAAGTTTTATGCAAATATAAAGAAATCTGAGTTAATGTCTGGCTGATAAATACTCTACATAAAACATGATCACAAGTATAAAATTTGATTAACGTACTTTCTGAACTGTAAACTTACATTTATTTGCAAACCTAAATTGAAATCTATCAAATGTTGCAATACAATGTGAAAATGGAAGATTTGGTGAAACAATATTTATAGATTAATTTTGATTCAATTTAGTTTATCGAATTGTAGTACATATTCTTATTTTACTAGAATATACCAGCTCAAGTAAAAATTTTATTATTTATGATTATAATATTTAGATGAATCATATTTCTACCTAAATAAGAAACAAGGACTATACCGAATTAACCTTATTCTATTAAAACATTCTTAAAATTGTATTTTTTATCATCAGAAGAAAACTTAATCTTAAAACCTCTAAACGTTTGACACTACCACATATAGTAAATGCTAAATTGTGGTAATTTTCATATAACAAGCCTGTTGTGACGTGTGAAAGGAATGATCAGGTGAGTTTCATAAAGAGCCAATTTCAAGGATTGTTTTAATATGTTTTGTTCTTAGGATAACGAGTATGTAAAGATGATACTTGAAGCTTTATAGCATTAGATAGCTAGTATTTAAGCTTTTGTATAAACAGTGTACCACATTTTAGTGTGTGATAAATAATTATAGTAAAAATTAAACAAACATTTCTACAAAAAATGTAAATGATGACGTATAATTTACAATATGTGCATTTCCAAATCATTAGTTGAATAATTGTATGCAATTCATTTTACATTTTACAGATTTAGATTTTGTCAGATAATAGAAAAATAGTAGTAGGAATGGTATTGGCACTCATGTAATATTTTAATTTTAAGAGTTATTACATAGTGTTTATCAGTTTGAATATATAAACATAAATACATAAACAGTAAAAGGGTTTTTTAAAGTGAAAAATTCCTCTAATTTGTTTCAATTTGTATAATACATATGCAGGCTACAAAAAAACTATTTTTGCAGGTCCGTAGGCCTACATGTAGGCAGTTGCAAATGAAATGCTAAATACTCTAATGAAAATATGCTACTTCTCTATTTGCTTCAGCCAGTTCATGAGAATTACGCATAAGAAAGTTTTAACAGCGTTTATACATATCTATGCATGTGGAGTCGGTAGTGATACGATGTCATTATAGCTATAGCAGTAATTATAAAGTCTGCATACGTTTGTAAAATCTGCTGCTAAAACATTTTTTCCTGTGCAATTTCTCTTGAAACTTCTTATAGACATAAAATATAAGAAAGAAAAAATTGTTTATTAAAGCATTTTAATAATTGACATGCAGCTACATATACCTAAATGTAGGCCTACAGACTCCATAAAACATGACAAGTTTTCTAAGCCAAGCATCCAAAAGTGCTATACAGACCAATTAACGGAGTTTTTTTTTACAATTGAATAAATCACCTTACTGAAACATTTTCGTTTATTAGTTGTTATATAATTAACCTAATAAAAAAATATCACAACTAAGCAACTTCTCCATTTTTCGACCAAATCTGAATCCGCAAAATGTAAAACGAATTACATAAAATTATTTAACTTATGGTATGTAAATACACAATTTGTATATACATATTATCAATAATATGAAATGTAGAAATGTCTGCTTTAAAATTTGACACTTTTCACATGCTTCAAAAAGCATGTTTTTGCACTTTACGTAACTCTGTAGGCAACAAAGTAGAGCAAGGTATCTAATGCTATACCATTTTGAAAAACATAAGTATTATCTTTACATAGATATTATTATGAGAACAATAGCTATAAAAACAAGTCAAGTTATTGGCTCTTCATTAAGCTACCAGGGAATTCCACACTTATTTTGATTCAAACATGTAAAATTTCCAAAATTGAAAGTGTTTCAAAAAAAAATAATAACCCGAAAAGGTTTGTGATATTCTCAAATCTTGTACAAACACCACGAAGCGTAAACGAATTGTAAAAGATATTAATCGTGTTGATAACAACAAAGTGGAACTTGGTATAAACGGATGCTAAACATTGTTATCCCCTTTCATAACCGGAAATCAAACCCGATTTTCTTTCGATCACATTACCAGCCGGGCAATGCAGACAATATTTTTATTATACCCCCCGCTTGAAAAGCGGGGGGTATATAGTGTTCATGGTGTCCGTCCGTCCGTCCTTCCGTCCGTCCGTCCTTCCGTCCTTCCGTCCGTCCGTCCGTCCGTCCGTCCGTTACACTTTCTATTATTTGCAACTCCTCCTACACCACTGAAAGGAATTTGATGAAACTTACACAGAATCTTTGTCTCATAGTGCCATTGTGCAGGAGATATTTAACATTTTGATCGGAATGATATTTGGGGTTTCCCATAGAAAAACATGGACTTTGTCATTGACCTAAGGGGGTCCCTATCTCTTATGTGCAACTCCTCCTACACCACTGAATGGAATTTAATGAAACTTACACAGAATGCTTGTCACATAGTGCCATTGTGCAGGAGATATTAAACATTTTGATCGGATCGATATTTGGGGTTTCCCATAGAAAAACATGGACATTGTCATTGACCTAAGGGGGGCCTCATCTCTTATGTGCAACTCCTCCTACACCACTGAATGGAATTTAAAGAAACTTACACAGCATCCTTGTCACATAGTGCCATTGTGCAGGAGATATTAAACATTTTGATCGGATCGATATTTGGGGTTTCCCATAGAAAAACATGGACATTGTCATTGACCTAAGGGGGTCCTCTTGTCTTATGTGCAACTCCTCCTACACCACTGAATGGAATTTGTTGAAACTTACACAGAATCCTTGTCACATAGTGCCATTGTGCAGGAGATATTTATTATTTTGATCGGAATGATATTTGGGGTTTCCCATAGAACAACATGGACTGTCATTGACAAAAGGGGATACCCATTTCTTATGTGCGACTCCTCCTACACCACTAAATGGAATTTGATGAAACTTACACAGAATGTTGTCACATATTGCCACTGTGCACTAGATATATAACATTTCGATTGGAATGATATTTGGGGTTTCCCATAGACTTTGTCATGGACATAAGGGATACCCATCTCTTATGTGCAACTCATTCCTACACCACTGAATGGAATTTGTTGAAACTTACACAGAATCCATGTCACATAGTGCCATTGTGCAGGAGATATTTAACATTTTGATCGGAATGATATTTGGGGTTTCCCATAGAAAAACATGGAGTTTGTAATGGACATAATGGGGTACCCATCTTTTATTTACAATTCCTCCTACACCACTGAATGGAATTTGTTGAAACTTATACAGAATCTTGGTCACATATTGCCATTGTGCATTGGATATTAAACATTTTTATCAGAATATTATTGGAGGTTTGCCATAGAAAAACATGGACTTTGTCATTGACATAGGGGATGCCATTCTTTTGGGGATTGGGGAGGGTTACATGTATTATCTGCAATTTCGCATTCACGTTTAACTAGATAAAGTTTCAATTTCATAATTAAGAACACCTGAAATTTCAAAGTAATTGTGAAGCGGGGGGTATCAATGGTGAGCATTGCTCACAGGTGTTTTTACTCTAGTTTCAATTATATACACATTAAGACGACACAAAGCATTATACGTTTTATAATTTGGATAGATACGAATTGTGGTTAAATATGTTAAAATGTAAGGTCAATGGCAAATGTCTAACTGCATTATTAAGAAGTTATATTAAAACATTAAAAATATACCTTGACTCCTTGTGTCACGAATTGAAATAATCAACGACCTTTCAGTAGATTGCTTTCAAACTTTATTTGGTATATTTTTCTTTAAAACGCAGATGACACGTTATTGTTGTCGAACCCTGTCAGAAATTATTAAGTGTTTTCTACAATAGCTGTAAAGCAAAGAAACTAAGAGGTTAATTGTTTCATTATTGTGGTAGCTTTTTGTCAGCTACAAGAAAAATGAACACAACAAAAAGACTAAATACGCAGTAGGTTACATAATTAAGAACATGAAGATGTCTACAGAATTACAGTTGTAGATTTTTTATTCTTTAAAATCAATTTTTATAGTAGCGAAATAGTAGAAATAATAAAAATGAAACTGTTGAAAAAGTGCATTTGCAGTTTTTGAAACGAATTCTTGTGTGAGATTTAAAACTCCCAATTAAATTTACTTGTATACGATGAACATGGACAGCAACTCCTAGAAATTAATATAAACTATTAGACGATGGAACTCCCTACCTGAAAATCATTAACACAGACACCCTGGACTCTTTCAAAAACCACATATCTAAACTTTTAACTCCTTCAATTGTATATAGTTTACAATTGAAAGAGTTAAAAGTTTAGATATGTGGTTTTTGAAAGAGTCCAGGGTGTCTGTGTTAATGATTTTCAGGTAGGGAGTTCCATCGTCTAATAGTTTCTTATTTTATCACCTACAGTATTGTATATTGTAAATAGTGAATTATTCGCTCAGTTTGATTTTTCTGCATATTTATGTCTTTGTATATAAATTTTGTCTCCGATCTCATCTATGTCTTGCTGTAGGTGCATCTTTGACATTTTTGTAACCCTCTCCGTGTCATTTCCTTCAATTTGTTAAAGTTGGCCACTATTGGAAGATAGATAGATATATAACACTGAAAATGCTTTGTTTGTAGACTAGATTATTAGCATCAGAGAAATTATCATCAAAAGTGTACAAATTACTATTATTATTTGAACGCAATTTCATTCAGGTTTCAAATTTTCTCCAGATATTGTGTACTGTCTTGTCGCCACGTTCGTTTTGTTTATAGTTTGTGTTATTTTTCTCCCGATAATATGTTTTGTTTATTGGTATACTCATGTCGCACTCTGTGGCTGAGTGAATAGTATTGTTTACATTAAACTTAGTCTTACATGTATCATACTTTAAAGATATAAATCAATATTTACAGAGATACAGAGCCAGAAATAGTCTTTTTATCATAGTATTGGCATATTTTGAATAATAAACAATAAAAAGGTACAATAATCAATGCAACATTTTGTCATAGTGGGGCGTTTTCATAAACAAAACCGTACGTTCTGCTAAAAAACAATGTTTTAGATACCAACTAATACCAACCACTGATAATGGCATTTAAACTCCGTTAAATATATATGTTATGATACTTTAGAGATGAAACGATAGATTAAATAAGTTTCGTAGATTTTTGTTATTCGCCAAATGCAGGAGTGATCGACTGTTAATAGTTAATTCACGGAGACTGGGGCGGGACTGGGGGTTAATTCAGCAGCTGTAATTGTCTATTCCTGTCGAACGTCAACGGTAGTTTTTTTTTACAGTTATGTTTAATGTGTATTTTCATATAAAGCTAGTATCATGTCTGAGGCAGTCGCGTTGGGTCGAGGTAAGCTACTGTACAACGACATAATAAAGGCTTATTATGAAAGTACAAATTTTTGGATACGTTTATTAACCAAATGACTACAAAGTAATCTGACTTATTGAAAATAATACATCAAAGAATAAAGAACCCACTTATTAAAATAGTTATTTGCAAAACTGTATATGCGTTTTTAATAGTCTAATTATTTCAAAACATAAGTACTATAAAATGGGCGCCACTAGTGTGTCAAAAATTTTCAACTGAAGCCCTTCACGTATATTTATACTTATTTTTTAATACAAAGCATATAGCTATTTCTATGCTTTTCCGTGCAAATTGTGTCTTGCAGTGCAAATAATTAAAAACTATTCCAAGATTCCGATAAGAAATTTAAATATCAATAATTTGACCAAACAATTTAAATTTGTAGCTGAGTTGGTTTTCTGTTACTGAAAACCACAATTTTAGTTTTTTTTCTGTATCCATCTTTAGTTTTCATATTTCACAATATTGTTCGAAAATATTTAGAGAGCTTTGCAGGTCATTAGCGATTTTTGACAACCATGTATCATCAGCATAAAATAACAGTAATATTTTCACATATAAATTTATTTCATTTTGCCAGAGTTTTTCAAACTTTCCAAAGCTATCTATATTTGTATCTACAAAATATCTCCAGAGCATTCAAGGACAATGGAAACGCAAGGAGATAAACTCAGCTCTTTTAAAACATATGAGCATTGATTTCCATATTTTACATATGATTCAATGTTTTAATGTTGTACATATTGTATATTAAAGAACAAAATGTACCTGTTATATTTGAACGTATAAATTTATGCCGTAAACCAACTCTTCAATGCCACTGTCAAATGCGCTTTAACAATCATGAAAACTGCAAAAAGCTTTTTGCCAGCTGAAAAATATACAGGGATTAAAGACAAAGAGGACAAAACGATTATCAGCAGAAAAAAACCTTCGAAATCCTGCTTGACATTTGGAAATTAGTTCAATGTGACATGCAAAATCATTTCAGAATAGACGTAAATGTCTAAAAACAGGAATTTAAGGTGATCATTGTATGCTGCGGGATTAATTCGGAATCCTTTACTTTTAAAGCTAGGGGTCAATATACCTACACACCATCCATCGGGAATAGGGCCTTTTTCAAGAATTAATTTAAATAGCCTTACATAAACGGGCAAAATATTATTCATTGTTTATCTTTTACAGTCGTTTAAAATTTCGTCGTCTCTGGCTATTTGCTATTTTTGAGATTATTAACGACCTTCTCTATTTCTTCTCTTTCACAAGGGACCATTCGAGTAAAACATTTTTTATCGTTTTACTGGGATATCCTCAAAGTTTAATTCCGGACGACCTTTTAAATCTTCATCGTCATTACTATACTTAAAGTGATTGTATAGTGTATCAATATTTATACATATACAATATGTTATTTGTATTAACATTTTCTCTGAAACTATTCAGTAGTTTCGAAAAGGATTCGAGTCTTTTAGAGAAGTTTTTCTTCATGTTTTGAAAATAGCATATTCAGGGTTTAAGTGGATTTATAATTTTTACTTTCTTGAAGTATTTTGTGTCTAGCTATCAGGGTTTAAGTGGATTTATAATTTTTACTTTCTTGAAGTATTTTGTGTCTATTTTCTGTTTTGTACAAAGCTACGGCGTTTTCGTGCTTTATAAAATTCTTTTCATTTACGGCACATTTCTTATTTCTTATAAAACTATGGTTTTCAGAATGAAGTATGGTTCGAAAAATGAAACTTTAAGTTGCAATAAAGAGAAAAAGCGTGATGATCCGATTAGATAATCTTCAACACTCGCATCTTTACAAGGGGGAGAGGCGTGGTATGGCGTGTATGGTGTATAAAATCCTTGTTATGTCTGATTTGCGACAGTCAATACGCCTTAAGTGAACTATGACCATAACTCAGTATATTAACTGTGTTATTAGTGTTCTACTCAACATGAGGTTGATGGTGTAGATTTGCCACTATTTATACGTTTTGTAGATTTTCTCATTTCTTGCAAAACTCCGCAATGTCCGCCATCTTAACACAGGTGCTTTATTATGTTTTGTGACACCACGGAGTCATTAGCAGTACTTGTTAATGTTCATTTCGATTGTGATTTAAAAGCTATACCTAAAAAAAAGTTTTGAACAGTGAACGTTTCCCACTAGATTCTATGCAAAATTGTCTCTTCAGTTTCCAATTGGCATTTAAAAAATCATCCAATGAATATTGCTGATATGTTTGTGTTTCAATTTCCTAGCTCAAAAAAGTATTTTATATCGTTTTCCCATATGTTTTAAGGCTAAATTTTTTTGTTTCTACAGTAAATTAAGTCCAGGAGTGTAGGGTAACTTGGAGTTTTAGTTGGAATAAGCAACATAACTTTGTAGAAAACTATTTCATAAACATTCATACGCAAATGGTTCCAATCAGATGGAGTTCTTACAAGTGTGCATTTGAACATTTACCATATGGTCCTATGTTAACTGTCCTTGCTGTGGAGTTTTAGTTACTGAAGGACATAAAAACATTTCTTTTATTAAGGGCATCATGTGAAAATTGGTTATTATTTGATTTAGAGTCATTGAGGACGAAGTAAGTTCTGTCATGTCTAATCGTCAGGTATTTATATCGTATCTTTCCGTTTTTATTGAAAAAGCAGCGTTTAATAAGATCTTTAAGCCTTGTTTTAAGCTGCATATAAGGGATGGCCATGTAGAGTGTTAAAAATTCAAATATTTTAATGCTGTTACATTAGGAAAGACATCCAGACCTGTCTATCGGATTTTTTTTAATATCCATATTTCATTTATGCGAATCCTGGAGTAGAATGTGTATCTGTATCATTGAAGTCCCGTTTTAATTCTTGTTAAAATAGTGACAATAGTGTTTTGGTGGTGCACTTAGAAGATCCTGCAATGAAACGCCGTTTGAATGGATTTTTGTGGAGTTTTGGTATTCAATTCAAGAAGGGGAGATCACAATCTTCGACTTTGATTTTGAGATCAAACGATGCCGACGCCGATTTGTGATTTTCAAGAATCTCCTCTTTTTAAAGCGTAAACTGTCCATGCCTAATTCATTAATTAAACACTCTATATAGTGTATTTTGCAGATAAAAATAGTGTTGTTAGGGGCCTAATCTGGTGGCACAACAACATATTTGTCATGAATGTCGGACAAAGCTTTAGCGGCATCAAGATTTCCGAAGATTAAAATTATGACAAGCGGTAGCAGTCATCTTATAATTCCGATTTAAATAATAAAAACGCAAACTGTGTATAGGTCTATCAAAAAACCATACTCATAGAATGTGGCGTTAATCCCCTCTGCTGGTTATGATAATAAGGCATTTGAACGTTTTATCTATGCTGTCATATGTTAAGAAAATCTCCTGCAGTGACTTCTATTTTTAATTACTTATCATAATAAAACACCAACAATCCAACCATTGAAGTAAGCTTGGTTCTAACAAGCAAATAATATCATAGAAGAAGACTGAAATATTATAGTCTACAGACGACGGTTACTCAACTTAATGTTTGCATAAAACATAAGATAGATTTCAAAGAAATATTTTAATCACATAAAAATTGATATCCCGTACGCATTTGTGTTGTATACCTTAATGGTGTTTCTTGATGTTTACTCCATGGAAACGTTTTCGTCTCACATCCATAACAACATAAGTTATATGCAATATATCAGACGCCGATTTTTTATTCTATTTAGTTATATAAATTTGGGCGAATTCTATGAATCTCTTGAATTGTAACCGAAACAAAACTAACATGAACAGCAGCAAAATCAACCTTAAAAATGTATGAATTTTCGAAACTGTTTAGTTTATGTTGTGTTTATATGTTAACAAATGAACTGATACTCTTTCTGTAAATAGTGAACCATAATTAACTGAAATAGAAAACAAGAATCACAAAAACATGACACAAACAAATAAAAAAAAATAAATACGAGTATAAACAGGCATAGAAACACACACATACAATATTAGTTTTTTGTGTTTTAACGGTTAAAAGTATATAGCAGAAACGTATAATTAAACAAAATTAATTAACATGTCAAAGTAATTTATGATAAAGGTATTATTGGTTCATCATTTCTTTTATTACAATCAGCTATGTTATTACCAATACGTGCAAAAAACCACCGCGATATATAAAAATAGTATAGGGCGAGTGGTACATGGCCATCTAAAAATTTTGCTATTTTTTTTCTTTTATTAGACTTATTACGTTCAATGAAGATTTTAAAGGACAAGAGTTACTTTGAACATTGGCTTCATTTAGCATTAGTTCTTTCGATTAAGCCAGAAAATTAAGTTGATTTAAAGACCGAATGTCATTTAAAAAACGACTGTTTGTATTTATGTCGCCCCAGACTTTGTCGGGGCGACATATTGTTATTCTACTGTTTCTTTTTCACTATTATTATTATTATTATTATTATTATTATTATTCTTATTATTATTATTATTATTATTATTATTCTTCCTCACTTTTTGTCCGGCTGATAACTCAGAGATGGCTGATTGGATTAGAACATCACATGGCATAAAGTAGAACCACTATCTGAAGTTGTGCCATCAACTTTAAAAATGGTGATATGTGGAACCATCTCCATGGAAACCAGAAAGTTATGCATGAGTGATTTTGGGCATTTTCCTTAATTTTTCGGAAACCTAGAAGCACAGAGGGACCAAACTTGGTATGATGGAAGACCATAATGAGATACAGGTTTGAGATGATTTTGGGGCGGAACGGAAAAACAAGATGGCCGCCATGGCTAAAAATAGATTTAACATGGGGCCTATGGGAAAATGATTTTTCTACAATAGCTTCACCATGGTTTGAGATATTCCAAAGATTTTTTATAGGAAGTTGGACCTCATCAACCTCGAGAAGACAGGAAAGTTTGAAAAAAAAATTTCACACCGTGTGGCCGCAGCCACAACCGTTACGTTTGCATAGAAGCCTATGGGGAAATGGAGGTTTTTTGTCACCTCCTTTTCTCTGCTATGCATTGATGGATTCCAATCAAACTTTACACAAAGCACCGTCATCATTACATCTTGGAATTCACATATCAAAAAATTCTAAAATGGCCACCTTTTACAAGATGGCCGCCACGTTACATTTGCATAGAAGCCTATGGGGAAATGGAGGTTTTTTGTCGCCTCCATTTCTCTGCTATGCATTGATGGATTCCAATCAAACTTTACACAAAGCACCGTCACCATTACATCTTTGAAATTCATATTACGAAAAATTTCAAATGGCGGCCATTTTTAAGATGGCTGCCGAGTTACGTTAAAAATTACAACATTGTCGGAATTCAATGAAAATCAACTTCTAGAGATATTTTGATGTGGGGAGCAACATGGAATCATCGATTTTGGAATTCACATGACGGAAAAAAAAAATTTCGGGGCGACATCTGCTATTGCTCGCAATGGCAATTCTAGTTAATAATTACAACCAGTCATCTTCACCATATACTTGGATTTATAACAAATCAGCTATAATGGAAATTCAATTCGCATTCGAACTTTGCAATGAAGAGTTCTACCAAGTTAATAGCTGTTATAATACCAATACATATCTGATTGCAATAATTTTATAAGATACATTGGTAGCAAAGGCTTTACTGGATCAACTAAATGACCATTTACGTAAATCTGAGAACTTCTCTTTGATTAAAGTATGTGTAAACGTAGTTTATAAAGTAGACAAATTACAACTATCAACATGTGGGTAAGGAGTTTTCATAGCATTTAGTTTGTCCAGTAATTTCCGTAGAATTGTTTTAACGCTCTACAAAACTGTTATCATTTTTATTACAAATATTGATTGTAAGTTCTTTGATATTGAATGAAATCTTAAATCACAGAATGTTGTCATTCCAACCAGTGAAACCACACGTAAAAGCTTTAACAATTCTTACAACATTGTATAAATGAAAATATAACTCAGATAAATTTAGGTCAAAAATATTTAAAAGCCGTTTTTTGTTCAAATACAGGATAGTGGTTAAATCATGTGGATAAGGCTGTCACGACAAGACAAAGGTATGAGAGATGTATAGCTAACAACTAACAAGTTTGAGTAAAACAAACACGAGAAAATAATGTAACATTTTAAAAAAACATCTTTGTTTTAAAAATGGTGTATACAAAACATAAATTGCTGATATTACTGAAACACAAATCAAAACATTTACAAGATATATTGTTGATAAAGTTAAAATGAGTTTTTGAATATGGTAGTTAAATGTAGTTGAGAATATTGATGATGAAAGAAACCCATACGTTATTAATAATTTTCTTTGTGGCTTCACGACTTATACATGCTTATTCAGCTTCATGTTTTCATTTATTATGTAACGAGAGTTAAAATCCTCACTTAATGGGTTTGTGGTATAGTTTCGATATCAAAGAACTAATTGTGTCGGTTTAGAGAGCGACTTGATCAGTAATAAATGTAGTCATTGTATGTAGATGATTAGACTGTCGAAAAGGAAGTCGCCTGAAAAATAAATGGACAGAATTTTTCAGTTTGTAGAGCTCCTAAAATAAAAGATAATAAAATCCAGCTAACTTTATTTCAAGGATATCAAAGCAGCATAGTTTAGTGTATATGATTTCAATTACAAAACTACAAATGATGTGAAATTGATTGTTTCCTTCAGATAAGATTTCAATGGCCAAGAATGGTTTTAATAAAAAGAAACTAGATTGAAGTACATCTAACAAAATAACTCTAGAGACCAACATGGAAATACGCATTGTTTCGCTTTTTTGAACGCACATTCCCAATTATATATTATTAATTCTTTTTCTTTTGGCGACATGTTTGTGTTGTTAACAATAGTTATGTCTTTATTCATGTGTTTGAAAATGGTGAATGGATATGATATTGTTCATATATTGCCCGCCTCCAGAGAATAGTTGAATACATTGTACCGTTCATCATTATTAATAGTGTACATCGCGGAGAATCTTTAGTTTTCACACTTGTTTCTTTATTTCGCACATTTCAGATACATGGTTGTATTGTCTTTTTTACCCTTTTCGTTATTTAATTGTTTCCTGTTTTAGCTTTCTCATTATTTTATCGTTTCGTCATTTTACATTTTGTCGTGAAATAACGAAATTATTTAAATGGATCACCATTAAATTTCTATTTCTACTAAAGGCGGATTGTTTGTTCTTGGAAATCCATCTAACTTTATTTTTGTACATATCATCGTTTTTATTTTAATAAAGTTTAGCGATCAGTCTGAAATCTTTATACACGATCTACCCTTTTAGGGTAAACTACAATCTCCAGTTTTAGCCACCTTGTAAATGTACATCATTTTACTTTTCAATTCTTAAATTTTTTTTACAAATATTTAAATTTTTCACGTTATTGTACAGATCATTTATCAAAAACTAAATTCCATTTTATGATTAAGGAATTTCTATCTCATACGTTTTTCTCGATTAAGATTTTTGTAATATTCTGTAAACACACGAATTTGAGATTTTTTAGATTTTTAATGAAATTATTATTATATTTACGCATTTGTACAATATATTGTTTTAACTTAAAATGGCCTTGTCCACTTATGCTAAAAAGAACAGATAAAAAACTGCAAATCCTTATAAATTGATCTCGAATGTGAAGTTTTATTTTTGTAAATCATGGAATTTACCATGGAACAAACGATAAAATAAATACTCCTAAATAGTATTAGAAAAGTTATAACGATTTGAAAGCATGAACATTGATAAATCGGAACAATGGACATTTGGAGAACAAATAACATAGGGGCCTCGGTGGCCGAGTGGTCAAGGTAGTTCGTCTACTATTGATCACGTGGTCTGTCAACACTGAGATTGCGGGTTCGATTCTCACTGCAGGCAGGGTGTACTCGACTCCAATTTTAATTGACAAGGATTGCCAGTTTTCCTACCGCAGGTCCGGGGTTCTCTCCGGGTACTCCGGCTTCTTCCCCCAATAAAAACTGGACGCCATGAAATAGCTGAAAAATTGCTGATGTGGCGTTAAAACACCATTCAAACAAACAAACAAAAAACCAAACAAATAACATAGAGCCATCGAGCCTTCAGATTAATAGCTTTAGAAATATTGAACCTTCAAATTAGTAAACGTTTGGAGTAGTGAACAATAAACTATGATAACCATTGGACTATATCAACAAACCACTCCAATAAAAAATAGGTTCTTATTATGACTGGTGGGATTTTATAAATAGTTTATGTTACTTAACAGTCACGGTAATTGAGTTATTTTCATGATACTATTATTTTAGTAACAGAGATAAATTTAAAACAAAATTGATCTAAATTTAAAAAAGAGACTAAAAATATATAATTACAGACTGTTTGAGTTAATGTTAGTTGTATACCCTAGATGCAGTTGATGAAAGCGGATCGAATTAAATATTTTAACATCAAACAATAAGGAAAAAGACGAGAAAAATGACATCTACGAAGGTATGCTAACAAAACTTGAAGGATAAATCAAGTTCGTGCTTATTTCTATACGATCGAAAAATTATTTTAACACATAAACTTAAATCAATAATGAGTCAGTAACATGTTTTCTATTTCGACAAAAAAATAACAAAAAACCGAAAGAATCCAGGATGTAACCATGTAATTATTTCTTTGAAGTGCATTTGGTCTGATTGTCGTGTTGTGCAAGTGTGATGACTATACTCTGCAAGAAAATAAACGCATATGATTTGAAAAAAATACTATTTTTATTTGATGAAGATTTTACAATAACAAGTATAGATATTGATTAAAATGGGGTTAATTGAAAACATTACAGTCATTGCTTAGAGATTGGTGAATAAAAGTCAGTTTATGACGGCTAAGAATACTTCCGGTCACTTTTAAGTTAGTACCGTGTATGACCATTTGAGCTACCAACATTTTCTTGGCATACAGTCAATCAGTGTGCCTACGTTGTTACGTGGAATTGTATGCCATATCTGTTGTAACATATAGCGGAGGGCTGGGGCGGTGATTGACGCTGGCGCACACGTTTTCCAAAAGTGTTTCAATTCAAATCCGGTGAAATGGAATGCCATGGTAGCATATTAATTTTGTTCTGTTAAAGTTAGTCCCTTGTTAAGCGCGCTGTGTGTGGCCTGCTATTGTTCTTTTGGAACAACTCTCTCTGTGGGTAAATTACGCGCATTAGGTGATGTCAGAAAATTTCAACTCTGTACCCTTGAGTCGTTGAAAGGCCTGGGACATGTATCAGCACTGTGATTAGGGATCACCAAGCACATCATGACGCTACCTCTAACAAAGTGATACATTTCATGGACACAAGATGAGGAGTAACGTTCATTCCTTCGCCTGTATCAACGGATTCTCTTGTCAATTTTCTATAGCAGAAAAAGGACTCATCCGCTCAACCAGATTCCTCACAAATTGCGGAATGTCCCTGCCCTCAATTTGTTGCACATTCTGTCTCTTTTTTGTCTGTGTAACGGTGTAAAATCCGCTCTAAAAAGACCTTCTTGGTCTAATGCCATATTGTCGAAGTATTTTGCGAACTGATTGTGAGTTAAGTCTTCTCCATCCAGGTATTCTGGCTGCAGTGGCTGTTGCGGCAAATGTTTTATTCTATAGATGAAAGACTCGGAAATAGCAATGTTGACCTGAAGTCGTTTTGTGAGGTCGCCTAGCAATCGGGCCGTCATTAGTAGGTCAATTCTGTTAGAATATGTTCCACAGCCAAAAAATTATGCACTAGTTTACGTTTTCAGTTCGTGCAACCTGTCTTTGTGTTACGCCGGCCAGCAGACGGCCGATGAGGATATTTTGGGTAGCGGGGGCCAAACTTACCATAGCAGTATTTTAACGTTATGATGAATTAAACCTTCAAATCTCGTTTTTTATACACAGTAACGTTTCGCTTTGAGATACGTCGGCCTGGAGAAGGCTGATGAGAATATTTCTAGGAGCTGGGTCCAACCTTGGCATGGTAGTATTTTAACGATATTGAATTAAAGCTTCAAACCTCGTTCTTTTATACACTTTAACGCATCGGTTGATTTAATCACAAGTTAATGTGACAGAAACGTTATCCAAATTTTAATGCGATAGAATTAATGTGCACTTTTAGAAACTCACCGTGCTTACTTGGCGCAGAGCCAAATCAAATAAACAGACCTTAAAACTTGAAAACGTTTAAAATATCACTGATTAAACTGACCATTTCATTACACCTGGTAAAGTACATAACTTGCATTTTTAGTAATTTATAAAGTCATATGGCACTCTATGGTGACGCAGGTTAAAATGGCACTGAAGGTGCATAGAACCTCGTGTTATCTTGAGATTTTAATGTTCCAACTTTGAACAACGTTGTTTTTATGTAATTTGTTACTTCGTTTGTGTAATTTGACCCTCAGGTTTTGGCTAGATCTGTAGAAGTACCATCGGAAAAGCTAAACTCTTCAGGGCGATAACTTTTGGTTTGGTAAGCACCTAAACTGAGGCGAAAAATGTATTTACATGTAGATCTGTTGATACTATTTTTGTCAGTAATGTTATCGACGAATTTGACTATTGGTGGGACAATTATATTTAGGGTTCGAGACCATGGTCCACATAAATGTCGAAAATTCATTCAGATCCGTAATTAAGAAAATGTTTAACAATATATATTAAGAAGTATCGGATTTGACATGATAGAAGCACATTAAGTTTATTGGCAACGTTCAAATTCAGCGCAAGTTAACAAGATGTGCATCGCAATTATAACCTGCTTTATAGGAAGATTGCATGCTGTTCTATCATGAGTGCAGATTATGGTTTGTTTCCGACTTGTTTTTCCTTTTGTCCGCTTCCTTAGGTTTGGAATATTGCAGAAATCATTTAAAGTTGCAATTAGGAAACTTAAAAATAGGTTTGATGACGTATAAATACAAGAAATGCGATACAAACGTAGAGTAGCACGTTTAATCTGTATATGGTGTATCAGAAGATATGCCTTCATAGTAAATATATGATCTTACATCAATACAAGTGGATTATCGGATTTCTCTAATCGAGATAGTTAAATTATGGAATTTTAAGTCCGAGTTCAATAATTAAATTATCGAGATTGTACAAATCCGATATTCCAAGAGATTTAATGTAAGATTCTGTTTCTTGAATTTTAAAATGTAGTGAATTTGCGGAATTCCCCCCACGTCTAACTTTATGGACATGCGAATGAAATTGTTTTGTTTATGACGTCATTATTTTCGTTTACGACGTTATTACTTTAAACCAATCAACAGATCAGAAACAAATAATCCCTACAATCAGATCACCTCGGTTATTTCCGCATTGACGGAAATGACCGAGAGATGTTCCTATTGAAATTCACAAATGATGAGAACTGTTTTTTTCCAGCGATTTGAACATTACGTAAAAAATGTAAAATTAAACCTTAGTGTCAAGTAAGTATGAAATGTTCCGATTGATATTCATTAGTGAGAAAGAACTGTCAAACGGTTTGAATATTACGTAAACATTAGAGAATTTAAAATTAAACCACAGTGCATTGTCAAGTAAGTATGCTGTTTTATCTTAATTGATCATAGGAATACGACATACATGGTCCTATAAATACCTGCTTTCTATTAACACACTGGGCTGGATTTTCTTTTCTTGGGTGTTGGCACACTTGAGTAACTTCATCTGCAGACATGTCACCCAGCTCTGTCACATTATAAGATCCTTAGATGATTAATCAGAAGAATGTTAATGGTGATATGTGTTTGTACATTTAAAAGAGACAAACAATTGTTTGTATTTGGTAAAAATGTACTAAACATGCAATGCATAAGTTATAAAATTTATGTTTATTCTCGGTATCGTGGAATTTGATAATCAGATTAAAACACAAAAACTGTTTCCAGAATTTCTTTCAAAGTTTGAGTTTACGCAGGCGGCGGGTTAACGGGAGTTAGTTCTGTACTAAGTGTAAACTCTACTGTAGGTTGTAACAGAGGTATTAAAAGTCAGCAGTGACATGTAATTGTGTTAGATCTTTAAAACATACAACTTTGTAAAGTTCAGAACAGAATAAATTAAATGAAAGTAAATTATATCAACAAACAAGGTAGTGAGTTAATTTTGGGGCAAAGTTGGAACCCTAACCTCTCGTTAGTTTAAACATATTAACAAATAAACATTGAGATAGGACACAATTATTTACAACACTATGTCCCTTTCAATACAAAAGTATGCAAGTATATACACGATTTTGGATGTTGTCTATTGCTTGGTAATATACCTTCCTTAGAAGATTGTCATTATAATAATTATTACAGGATGACACGGATTGCCAGTTTTCCTATTGCAGGTTGGGGGTTTTTTCCGGGTACTCCGGCTTCCTCCCCCAATAAAAACTGGATGCCATGATATAGCTGAAAAATTCCTGAAAATGGCGTTAAACATCGTTCAAACAAACAAACAAATTTCTATTACGTGCGTATCATCTATACTTATTAAATTGTTAGTTTGTACTTGTATTCTCTAAACCATTGTAGAAATTTATGAGAAATGAATTGTAAAATGAATGGGATCACACAGTTAAATAAGTTTCGCTACTTTTGTGACATGGATTAAAATTTTGGCATAAATTATAAATACACGGATGTTCTACATAACGGTACACGGATGCTGTTCTGTAAAAGTAGTGCACTGATGATGAACTGTAATCGTGAAAACAAATGAGTTTTTCATCCGAAACAACCGCACAAACCAGCCACAAGCGATTGATAGCCTGAAACCCAATCTGTCGAACCCAACCCAGTCTCACAACGCTATTTCCTCAACAACCAGGTTCAGAAGCCTCATTGCCGTAGCAAGCGGTACGGCCAGTAAAGGTTTTGGTTCATTTGGTACGACTTCAAATTTCTTGTATGGAAAATCGCTCAAGTTTTTTGTAAATTGAAATAAAAAATGTCTGTTTTTAACTGGTCAGGTATTGAAGCCATGAAGAAAAATAAACGGGATGAAAATGTTTTTCAAATGACTTCTATAAAATGCAGAAAATTTTACAAGTAGTATATTTTCGAATGAACTAAAATAGTATTGTTAAAACTTTAATTTAAAAAAGTGTTTTTGTTAATTTAATAAACTAAACCAAGTATTACATAAGAAGACTTCTATAAGAATGCAAACTTCTGTCTCATCCATTAGTCTGTAAAATATAAACGAGTTTACAAGAATACGTTGTTTATCGAGATTCAGACATGTTCCAAAGACTCAAAGAAATCATTATCGGTAGCAGCAACCCTCTGTGATCTGTAGAAACAACCAAATTATGATAAGCAATACTGAAATATAAAAAGTGGGGATTATCTAAATTTTTTTTCTTTTGATCAAACAAGACAAGCATTCAGTTACCGCAGTAAATCTAACGATAATATCTTATCTTCATGTAAAAGATTCCTCTGTATGAATGGTAGCTACAGTGATCCTTATGCTATATTGGACGCCTTATCTAATTACATCATGCTGCGATTTATGAAATAGATCAGGGCTATTTTAATTTACACCTGATTATTAAGGTTTTATACATTTCATTCAGAAATTAAGATCAGAGGTATTTATTTTGCACTTGATTACTGCATTTTTTATTTCATTCAGACATAACATGTTGTTTCTCTCGTAATATTTATAATTTTACAGTTCTATATTTAAATAGATTTTACCATGTGACGAATTATTATCCACACATAGTAAATGTAACTAAATCTCGTTGCTGCAACTTTAACGGAATGTGTAAAAGATATCAAGGTTATAAAATTTACTGCGCAAGGCGCCATCTAATTGACTCATCAGTAGCGCTCTAACCCCAAACTTTTCATAATATGTTGCCAACAACTGTCCTCAGAATGACCCTCGTTAATTGGCCGACAAGTGTTAGAACTAACCGTTTTGTGATATGTTGAAGATGACCACAATTTTTGTTTTGACACGAATTATGAAAATCCTCCAGTTATTTGAACAAAATTAACCGTTGTAAAATAACCATTATAGAATCAACGTCGTGATAATTGGCAGCATTACACTTCGTTCTATCTAGTATGAGTTTCATTATATATTCGTTAAATGTATGTCAGTAATATATTGACGATTGTAACTGACTGTTGTTTACAACTTGTCTGCTGGAATTTGTAACACGATAAACGATTTTATGCTTGAAGTGTTAAAATATTTAACTGTATTAGATTTCTAAAAATAAAAGGCGTTCTGCAAAAACTATTGTTTTATCTCAGCTTTGTTTTACCGAAGGAGAAGCGTGGTGAACGTTGAACCCTATTTAAAATAAAGTTATCTTATCTTTACGCATTTCCGTTCGACAACAAATAAACTATACATCACTTATGTACATTACTATAACAAATCTTAAGTCAAATCCAAGTTCACCTCTCAGTGCTACATTGTTGCCGATATGTAATCTAGTATGACAACAAGCAATCGCTGACTGATCTTTTTGTATTGACCAATCAACAACTAGAAATCGCTGACTGACCTTTTTATTAAACAATCAACAACCAGATATCGCGGACTGACCTTTTGTATTGACCGATCAACAACCAGAATTCGGGGCCTCGGTGACAGAGGGGTTAAGTTCGTTCGTCTACTATTGATCACATGGTCTGTCAACACTGAGATTGCGGGTTCAATTCTGACTGCAGGCAGTGTGTATTCGACTCCAATCTTAAGTGACAAGGATTGCCAGTTTTCCTACCGCAGGTCGGGGGTTCTCTCCGGGTACTCCGGCTTCCGTCCCAATAAAAACTGGACGCCATGATATAGCTGGAAAATTGCTGAAAGTGGCGTTAAACAAATAAACAAACAAAATTCGATGACTGACCTTTGTATTGGCCAACCAGCAATCATTGACTGACCTTTGTTTTGACCATTCAGCAACCAGCAATCACTGACTGACCTTTGATTTGACCAATCAAAAACCAGAAATCGCTGACTGGCCTTTTGTATTGACCAATCAAAACCAGAATTCGCTGACTGACCTTTGTATTGGTCAATCAACAACCAGCAATCACTGACTGACCTTTGCAATTGACCAATCATTAACCATGCAGCAATCGCTGACTGACCTTTTGTATCGACCAATCAACAACCAGAATTCGCTGACTGACTTTTGTATTGACCAATCAACAACCAGAAGTCGCTGACTGACTTTGTT
The DNA here is from genome assembly GCA_944474755.1 of Limnoperna fortunei. Taxonomy (NCBI): domain Eukaryota; kingdom Metazoa; phylum Mollusca; class Bivalvia; order Mytilida; family Modiolidae; genus Limnoperna; species Limnoperna fortunei. The sequence continues at coordinate 69,582,340 of OX104120.1, forward strand.
TTGTTTAATTAACATAAAGTGGATATACTTTCTTTAAAAGAGCTTTGCTGATCTAAATAAAATGTCGTAATTGCGGAAACAGTAACGTCGATAATTTGGGGGGTCGGGTCATTTCCGGGAAATAACTGCAGATGATGGTGTGATAAAGTTAAAAACTTTGAAATTTAATTTCTTTAAAGAAGTGTGCAAATATGACAGAACTTTATGAATATAGCAATTGATTTTGAAAGTTTTGGTATTTTTTCAGTAGGGTTATTTCTTTTCTATTAATTTGAGGTTTTCCAAGAAATTTAAGTGGATATTTTAATGTTAAAATTTTTTGTTGGTCCAAATGCTACGTTTTGTATACTATATTTTATCCAGGCCCATCGCTATACATAAATTTTCTTTGCTGAGAATTTTTTTATTCTCAATTTCATCAAATCTTTCCTTTTCTCCTGCTGCGATGGTAAATATATAAGAAAATTCCCATGCTGAGCAAAACATTTGTACTCAAAAAGGTTTTATGGCGCTGGGCCTATTTTTGACAAATAGTGACCAATTGCGGTTTTTTTTCATTATTTACTAAAAATATATAACATGAATAGACTAGTCAAAAATATATAGAATTTATTCGGACAAGCCTTTAGGAACATCCAACAAACAAACAGTTATAAATCACACCTTAAACCTTTTGTAAAATCCATTCACAAAATCAATTATTAAGTCAATTAAAAGACACCGACTAGATGTATTTGATCATATGCTCATAGAACAATAATTATAACATATTCCACAATAAAAGTACAGATAAACTACAGTTGCTATGGCTTCTCAACGTAATTGAAAAATATAACGATATTATTTTTATACTGTTTTAAACCACATCAAAGGACGTCTCTGTATGATACAAAGTTGTGTAGTAATTTTTTCATAGATCCAAATATACTACAGACATGTGGTACATATATACATCATATGTACTGCATTTACAATTTTATGGTAAATTTCTTAAGCAAATTTATCCATCAAAATCAACTGTTTCTGTGATAAAAGCGGACAAATTAGCATTTAGCTTTATTTAAAAAACTATGACATCGTTACGCCTAACGGAACATCAATATGGCATATATATTTATTATATTAATTATTTTATCATATTAAACTTAAACTGGACCATATTACTATGATAAGAAATTTCATAGCCGGACATTCGACACTAAACTACTAAATTGTGTCTTGATACCTGGCCGATTAATCATAATGGTAGACAACTTATATATCTGTACCTCTGTAGATGTTTAGAGCAAACGTGTATTACTTATAACCAGAAATTTCCAGCGTTGTGGATGAATGTGTAAATCGACCGCAATCACCATATGAATGCCAATCATCTCAGTAGATATATTATTTTAAGTGCTTTTAAAAACACATAACTTACGTTGGTTGTGTGTAGTAAAATATTATTGAACTGCAAATTACAAGTTGTTTACATGAATTTATGATAAACAAAGCCTGATATACAATTGTTTTATATGTCGGCTATAGGATAAGGGAGCTATGAATTTCTTATCCTAAAATAATTGGATTATCTTAAAACTATACCACCGCTGATTAGTAAAGAAAATAAACTGTTACATGTAGTTCTAAAATGTTGCCGTGTTTAATTATTTTCTAAAGGTACCGATACTCTAAAAATACAAAATCGTATTTCTAATATGTATAGCTCATATGTTACATGTAACAGATATTCAATACAGAAAAGTGATTAATATTCTAATTATAAACATGCATAATGCACTCATGAAAAAGCTGAATTGTACAAACATAAGCACAATCATATTTGATAAACAATCGGTAGTAAGAAACAGAACTTACATAGTATATGATATTAATATGTGTTAGGGCCTTACAGGAATAACACGTGGTCTGTTTGACAAATAATTAGCTTATTAATTTAATTGATAACTAGTTAAGATGAACACAAAGTTGTGACAATAATGATTTACAACGTCAATAACATTTTTACATTCGACCTCATTCCATAATCGTTACGTAAGTTGTCTCTCCGTTCCACAAGAGCAATTCCGCTGCTTTAGCAGATGTTTATTCGTTTGTGAGGAATTTACATCTTACGGTGAAATTGACATTAAAAGGTAAGCGTCATTATATATTTATTTCATAAATGATTGAATTTGTATTTTATTTTGATATTTAAACTCTTTAAGCTAATTTAATTATAGAAATACGACGGGTTAATCAAGAATCACTTTAAATATAGAAAAAGTGTAATTACAACTTAAATTTAAATTTGATTTCACCATACATTCTTTTTTCATTAAAAATATACAATATATTTAGATTAAACTTTCTTATATAACCACCATCAATGAAATGATGTAACATCCATATCGAATACTCTTGATCAAAGGTGGGGGTGGGTGTTTCTGCTTATAAAATTTTAAAAGTTTAAAAATTAAAAAAAAATTTTTTTTCGAAACTCATATTTGTTTCTTTCGTCAACGTTATCTTACTTTAATGCATTTCGTTTGTTTCTTGGTATACCTGAACTAATCCAGGTAAAAAAATTTCGAAACTCATATTTTTGTCGCTAGTTACCTGTCCTTTGATTTCCGACTCATCCTTTGTCGGGATATTAGAGAACTATGCGCACGACCCTTTTTGAAATTCGACCAAACACAATTAAATTGTTAGGTTTTCAACGACAATAATAACATGTATAATATGTTTATATTACGAAAGCAGCCAAACTTTGTGCCTATATTTGATGTGAATTTTATGTAGTCCTGTACAGTTAAGGAGTGTGGACCAAACGGAAAGTCCTGTATCTGCTAGTATTTGTGTGTAATAGGTCATACTCGAGTTATATGAAGACACACGTTTGTAATCACAAAACTTAATAAAATGTGCAATGGTAGCTCTTGATCTTTAATAGCTAATTCATCACTTTTTAAGAAACTCTATTATTTCCTACTCGGTGTTACATATGGTTCTAATCGTCCAATTATGATTTAGTTTTGGACTACTCGGTGTTACATATTGGTCCTTTGGCCACTAGCGATTGGCAGTTTTGGGATACTCGGTGATACATATTCGTTCTAAATGCACAGTCGTTGCGTGTTCTTTTGGCCTACTCTGTGATACATATTCGTCCTAAATGCACAGTTGCTGTGTATTCTTTTGGCCTACTCTGTGATACATATTCGTCCTAAATGCAGCGTCGTTGCATGTTCTTTTGGCCTACTCGGTGATACATATTGGTCCTAAATGCACAGTCGTTGCGTGGTCTTTTGACCTACTTGGTGTTACCTATTGGCTTTAAATGCACAGTCGTGATGTGAATTTTTTAACCTACTTGGTGTTACATATTGGCTTTAAATGCTCAGTCTTGATGTGAATTTTTTACCTACTCGGTGTAACATATTGGTCATGAGGGCCCAGTCGTGATGCGCCATTTTGGCCTACTTGGGGTTACATATTGGTCCTAAATGCACAGTCGTTGCGTGTCTTTTTGACCTCTTTGGTGATACGTATTGGCTTTAAATGCAGAGTCGTGATGTGAATTTTTTACCCTCTCGGTGTTACATATTGGTCCTGAGGGCCCAGTCGAGATGCGCCAGTTTGGTCTACTTGGTGTTACATATTGGTCCTAATTGCCCAGTCGTAATGTGTCCTTTTAGTATACTCGGTGTTACATATTGTTTCTTAGTGCCTGCCCAGTCATGATGTGTTCTTTTGGCCTACTCGGTGTTACATATTTTTTCTAATTGCCCAATCATGATGTAGTTTTGGACTACTCGGTGATACATATTGGTCCTAAATGCACAGTCGTTGCGTGTCCTTTTAACCTACTTGGTGTTACATATTGGTCCTTAGTGCCCAGTCATGATGCGCCCTTTTGGCCTACTTCGTGTTACATATTTGTCCTGAGTGCCAAGTAGTGATGTGTCCTTTTGGTTTACTCGTTGTTACATATTGATCCTTAGTGCCCAGTCTTGATGTTCCTTTTTTGGCCTACTAGGTGTTATATATTGGTCCTAATTGCCCAGTGTTACATTTTGTTTCTTTGTGCCCAGTCGTGATGTGTCCTTTTCGACTATTCTTTGTTACTTATTGATCCTAAGTGCCTAGTCGTTATCTGGAGTTTGGCCTACTCTTTGTTACATATTGGTCATAAGTCCCCTGTCGTAATATTTCCCTTTGGTCCACTCAGTGATACATATTGGTCCTGATTGCCCAGTCTTAATGCTCCTTTTTTCGCCTACGAGGTGTTATATACTGGTCCTAATTGCCCAGTCGTAATGTGTCCTTTTTGTCAACTCGGTGTTACATATTGTTTATTAGTGCCAAGTCGTGATGTGCTCTGTTTGGCCTACTCGGTGTAACATATTGATCCTAATTGGTTAGTCGGGAAGTGTCCTTTTCGACTACTCTTTGTTACATAATGATCCTAAGTGCCTAGTCGTTATCTGGAGTTTGGCCTACTCGGTGTTACATATTGTTCCTAAATCCCCTGTTTTAATATTTCCCTTTGGCCTACTCGGTGCTACATATTGGTTCCAAGGGCACAGACGTGATATTTTCGGTTGGCCTAGCCCGAGTTACATATTGGTTTTAAGTGAACAGTCGTCACATGCTGTTTTGGTGTACTTGGTGTTACATTTTGGTCTTAAGTGCCCATGCAGTCATGATTTGCCCTTTTGATCTACTCACGTGTTACATATTGATCATAAGTGCCTAGTCGTGCCGTGCCCTTTTGGCGTACTCATTGTTACATCTTGATCATAAGTGCCTAGTCGTGATGTGCAGTTTTGGAATACTCTATGTTATATTTTTGTCCTACGTGACTACTTTGTCATGCACTATTAGCCTACATATGGGTTCTGGGTGCCCTGAGGTGATGTTCACTATTGACCTTCTCTGTGTACTATGTTTGTCCTAAGTCAGTCATGACGTGTGTTTATGACTACTACTCATTATAAAAGGAACTAATGATTATAAAGGGCACCAGTAATCATGTCCGATGAACATTCGTACATATTGAAATGTTGAACAAAATCATATCTGTTTTCACGTCAGAAATGTATGTTTTAATAAACATATACATATATATTTAAATTCTGGAATATTGTTAGCTTAAATACTTGAATAAATTATTATTTTCAAATCAACTGAGTAAGATTCGCCATAACACCAGGGCCCAGCGCCATAAACATTTTCTTTGCTGCGAACTTTTTTATTCTCAATTTCATCCAATCAAATCTATCCTTTTCCCTTGTTGTCATGGTAGTTGAGTAAATTCTCATGCTGAGCAAAATTTTTTTACTCAAGTAGGTTTTATGGCGCTGGGCCCAGATGTAAAAGACCTCATACAGACTATCACTCTCACTGCAGTTTTTGTTGATGTCCATTATACATATACACTGTAACAAAATAAGGAATACATTTAGCTTGTAATTATAGTAGGAACGATTACTTTTCACCCCCATCTCAGTCTGTAATAGAGTTAAGTGTCCTGGCCTTCTAGGAATTGCAGGATTTATTTCCTCTCGTCTTCTAATAGAGATATATATGACAGTCTTCTCATCTGATGAACTTAACGATACGTAACCAAATTTGTTTTTGAATTCATCTATTCCATTGTTATTATAAAGTTGATTAAGTCTTTACATGAACATGTATATCAATATCTTAACTTACTCATAAACTAGAAAGCATATTACTGATAATGATTTAGGCAACATACATCATGTTAACCTCACCATTTCCATATCAATTCTGTAGTAATTTCATTATGTTTGTACTGTTATTATTTTGAGGCTTTTCTCGTTTGATGGCAAAACCATATTTTATATTTAGCTATATTTCATGACATGACGTATAATAGGATAACTGAAATCTTCTAATTCAATGACAACATGTTGTTTTTGCGTTACGTTCACGCAAATAGATAATAAGTTACATTTTTAATAATTAAATTAAAACTTGGAATTGATAGACAACCTCAGTGGGATTGAACATCCGGCATTTCCATTCGTACACATAGGCTATTTCTATAAATAATGTTTAATTACTAAACAGATAATGTAACCCAACAAAGATGAATAGATACATGTAATACTGCTACGTTGTAAAACATTCTTTATTATGGCTTTTATCAAAGTGCATAATTGTAAAGTTAATTATTACCATTTTTTTCCTGTGAAGATCACAAAGCATTCGGTTAAATTAGAAAGCACAGGAATCAATAAAGAATTGCTAATATTTTTCAATCAATCAATCAATCAATCTTGTATATAATTGTTAAAGTTCATATTAGTTAAGACCCTATCTCTGCTATCCGAGCTTTTTACTGTTTCTGAAATTGGTTGGTTTTCTGGAAAGCATGATCCGACTCTCATTTTCCGAGCTTTTGTCCCCCCCCCCTGACGTTTTTATTGGCCTTTGTAAGATGTACGTTATATCTTACACAACTTCTTGTCATATAAATACATTGTTTCTTGTTTCTGTCGTTTGTTGTCGTTGTTACAATATAAATCACTTTTATTTTAAATTTATAATAGGAAATTGCTAAAATTAATTTTGGTTTTAATATATGAAAAAGGATGTTTCTTTACGGAATTCATCCGTGTATGAACTACACCAACCCAGTCTTTAAGTACATGAAGCCGGAAGTACGTCATGTAAAGTGCGTGAGTGAGTTTACGAGTTTATACTCTGACGATATCCGTAAAACAGCATTTAATCCTTATAATTAGTTTCATTTGCAAGCCTTTTATTTTATTTAAATGAACGCTCTGTTTTTGCAACACATATTCATACACTAGATTCGTTCATCGGAAAATAAACGATAAATGTCCTCCAATCATTTTTGACGTAACACTTTGTAATTATTGATTGGTAAAATATTTGACTCTTAAAATGATATGAATAAAAAAATCAATCTTTTATCAGTGAATAATCCGCGAATCGGATAAGGTAAAATGTAACGATTTTATTAATAGAAGACAACAAATGGTCACTGAAACAAATTAGTCGTTTAGAGATTGTACTGAATGTGTTCGTTGAATACATGTAGTTGCTTATGATCATGTGAAGAGTCAAACAATTTCATGCATCAATAAACCAAATTCAAAAGTAGCCATTTATTAATGAAAACAGCCCAAGGACAGATGGTTCACAAAGACGCCAAACGATTCTAGCTCAAGGCAATGGATTTGACATGAAACAAAACTCTCTGAAGAAATGTGTTTCCGCTGAAACTAATTCACTTCTATGACTTATATAATATGATATTATCAATAATGTGCTACTATAGAAACATTTATGCTTTTTACAGTGAGATTCATATCTTTATATTATTGATAACATCTTCTTATATTCATATGAAATAAAATGCAATTTGGGAATCAGCAACTCAATATACTCTTGATTTAAATACAATGCAGAATTTAAGATTTACGATTCGGTAGTGCGAATTATTTGCTTTTAATACATTACATTGATAAGTAATATGGGTTAATACGTCTGTTGTTTGGCATTGGGTCAATACGTCTATTGTTTGGCAATGGGTCAATACGTCTATTGTTTGGCAATGGGTCAATACGTCTGTTGTTTGGCAATGGGTCAATACGTCTGTTGTTTGGCAATGGGTCAATACGTCTGTTGTTTGGCAATGGGTCAATACGTCTGTAGTTTGGCAATGGGTCAATACGTCTGTTGTTTGGCAATGGGTCAATACGTTTGTTTTTTGTCAATGGGTCAATACGTCTATTGTTTGGCAATGGGTCAATACGTCTGTTGTTTGGCAATGGGTCAATACGTCTATTGTTTGGCAATGGGTCAATACGTCTATTGTTTGGCAATGGGTAAGTACGTCCAGCGCATGGCTATGGATCAATACGTCTGTTGTTTGGCAATTGGGCTAGCTTTTCCATTTCCGAAAACAAAAGAAAAAAACCCTGATTCGGTTATTTCATAGCACACATTCAGGACTCAAAGACCTGAAGGTCTTCAAAGGTCTGGGATACCTAAGCTTTTTAATAATAACCAGTTTCTCTTTATAAAATATCAATTTAAAATTGGTCGAAACATTTGTACTTGTAAAGTATGTTGACGGAGAAACGGACGGATGAGCACAGGGCAAACCATTATATATCTCCAATTAAAAAGTATGGGATATACATGATGGTCTTTTATTAATTAATTTAATTCATTATTTATTTATTGAGATCTAAACTGAATTGAATTTCACCTCAAATGGGTTTATGCATTTGCAGAGATATAAAGCACCACACTTGTTCTCAACAGAAGTAATTTTAAGTAACAAAATCTCCATGTCACATGACATGTACTGTACTTAACTTTCCGGGCCTCGGTGACCGAGTGCTTAAGGTAGTTCGTCTACTTTTGATCACGTGGTCAGTCAACATTAGGATTGCGTTTTCAAGTCTCATTGCGGGCAGGATGCGCTCGACTCCAATCCTAATTGACAAAGATTGTTAGTTTTTCTATCGGAGGTTGGGTGTTTTCTCCGGATACTCTTCCTCACGCCAAAACTGGACGCCATGATATAGCTGAAAAATTGCTGAATGTGACATTGAACAACATACAAACAAACAAACTAATTCTTCCCACCTAACATCATTAGTAAATTGTATAGCCTTATTATATTTAATGACATTTTATTTACATCTGGAGATTGCTGAAATGAAACTATCATGTTGTCAAAGGAGATAAAACTGTCAATAATCATATTGCATTAAGGCTCGACCGAATACACGCACCAGAAATAAATACGCAAGTTATAACTTAAAACAACGTGATAAAACAGACATTCACATAATTTTTATTTTTTACACAAATAAATATAGAATCGATCTGTATCCCATTTAACCCACCGCCGAGATTGATTGAAGGGTGTTACATTTAAACAAAAACTTATATTAAGTAGAGTCTCTGGTCAAAACAAGTAGCCCATTGTTTACAGAAAATTTAATTTGCATAAATAAATTCAAATTATTATCACGAGCATAACACAATATTGAAGGCACTTTATAATGCGAATATATTCATTCACTGTTATCAGGTTTTCCACAGTCTTCAAAGATTGCAAAATTAACAACTAATAAACGAGTCTTATTTCTTCAAGTAGATCGAGTTCCGACTCTTTAACTTTAAATGTTTTTATGGTACCGTCTTGTTGTTAAGCCAACTGATTTTATCAGTAAAAAAATTGATGGCAACAATTATTAGTTCCGTTTTACTGACTTTTAATGAATTTAATTTCACTTGATAAAAATGCAAGTAGCACCCCTTTAATTGCCACACTGTCCTATCACTTGTTCAGCTGTAATGGACAACGACATTTACGTCCGTCTCGGGACGTTCGTTGATATATCCAGATACGACCCTTGATGATGACACAGTTCTGTGTACAGCTATTTAATTTGTTATGAATAAATAGCGGTATGCATTGAAATATTCAAGTTAATTAAAATGAAAGTAAATTACAATGATAAACATGTAGATCACTAGTAAATGTCAAGTATATTGACAGGTTGACATGTAAACGCCCTGTAATTGATTAAATGTAACCTATATTTGACACGGGATCATGGCATATTTTGTTATTGAATTATGTATTATCTCTTATAATCAGTTGCAGAAACATGCACATGACGGACATTGTTTTCATTAAAAATGTAAATTAATTTTTATTTTAAGTCAACTGTATATATAACATATATAAGGATGTCTATTTACATAACTCATAAGAAATCATTGAAAAATGTCGGGCGACACACATCAAGTCTCTTGCTTATAATACTAACTGCTAATATAATATATATATTCTTTAGTGTCATATAAATCAATACTACATTGATCAGTGACATTTTACAGAAGTAACAAACAACTAATTTGCATTGAAAAAAAATCGACAAAATATTCAAGTCTACGAGACCCCTGTCCCCAGTTCGAGAGACTGTTTAATGAAAGAGCCAAGACTCTGAATTTGTCGAAAATTTTCCGGGTTTAAAATTGTTTTAAGCGAATCGAGATATGGATTAACATTAGAGATATTGAAGTCATATAAGAGATTAGACCGAAACAGTTTATTGTGATCACATTTTAAAAAGAATTGAACCTCATCGTCCACTTCATTTAGATTACAGAAGGAGCAAAGACGTTGTTCACGGGGCACTTTTTTATATCTTCCACGTTCTATTTCAAGATAATAATTGCAAAAACGAAATTTAATGAAGTTCAATTGTGGTGACATCACATTTTTATTTGTAGTTAATACATGTATTAAAATTTACAATCCACAATCTGACAAATCCCTGAGAAAAGTACATGTACTTAATGACGTTGCAGGAGTTTGCAGTGCGTACAACATTTCAGAGCTTTAAACTGTACACATTAATTTGGACAGTTTCATTAATTTAAAAAACAAAAATGTTGCCAATGTTCCTGTTTACACTCTTTGGACTGATGGACGTCATAGCGTCAACCGACGTGGAGACGACAGGTACGCAAACACATGTATTCTTCCGTAAATGGCCGATTTCTGGTACAGATGAGGTCACGCGCACACATCTGCACTTGCTGTGTCTTCCAATCAAAGCGCCAGAAACAAGAAAGTTGTTATGTTTGGTGTTTGACGTTCTTGTTTCCGGCGTTCTGATTGGATGTCAGAGACAATGGAGTCTTAAACAACGGAGAGTCTATAAGATATAGCGATGTGAAAATTGTTGGTTTACGGAAGAAATAGGTACTTTCATGCACTTTGGGAAAGCCCGTGGGATCTTTCACTCGTGATAGAAATTTTTATGTCTTTTGGCTCGTTCCGCTGCACTCCACTCGCAAAAATACATAAAATTTCTATCACTCGTGAAAGATCAACCGGTATTTCCCAAAAACGCCTATTATTCCTTTGCCTTACGCGGTGCAAGACTGCTACCAAAATGTACCGACGTAACAACCTTCATCCCAAAGTTCTGTCAGTTATCTAGGATTGGAACCCATTAGCAGCAAAGACGCCAAGTGACATGTTCCGAGGGTAAGTCGCGTGCATGCTCTTTTCAACATCAAACAAGCTTTCTCAAGCCAGTCTTCAAGATTGGAATAACCAACTCTTAAAAAAACAATAAACCAATTAATAGTTTCAACATCCTCCAAAGCTGGCGGTGAAATCCCACGATTCTGTTGACTCGTGTTTTCACATTGTTTAAGGAAACACTGTTTGGTTTATGACCATAATGTTGGTAATTTAATCAGAAATGATGATGTATTCAACAAAACAATCAAAAAATTGCCAGTAAACTAAATAAACAAATACGTTTGTTGGAAGAACATATTTATAATATGTACGACACCGTAAGTAGGACGGACTAACAAGCATTTAGTTATCTTCTGTTATCTACTTTTTCTAAAGTAGTTGCAACACAAGTAACACGTATAAAGGTGCTTCCTATCTGCAGCTGTGGTACTCCCGATCTGCATCAAGCGGCTGTGGTACTCCCGATCTGCATCAAGCGGCTGTGGTGATCTCGATCTGCATCAAGCGGCTGTGGTGATCGCGATCTGCATCAAGCGGCGGTGGTTGATAAAATCAGTATATGTTAAACATGTGTTAATGTATACGTAAAAATGCTTTAAGCTAGATCAAACGAAATCGTCAAAACATATTTTTATTTGATAAAACTAAGACTAAAAACTAATTATAACAACTTCATATATACCTTTTATAGAGTGTAATTTACTGATGATTATATTGGGCATAGTCATCACGGGCAATCATGATGAAAGAGGAAAATAATACACTTCTTCTGGGGTAAAGTAGTTAGTCATCTACTATTTATCTCCCGCGTGCTAGACCCGTAATAAGAGCAGCGTTTGCACGACTTCAATCTAAGTTAACAAGGATTGACAGTTTTCCTGTCGAACATCCCGGGTATTGCGGCTTCCTCCAATAAAGACTGGACGTCGTGATATAGATAAAAAAACTGCTAAAATCGAGTTTAACTCACCTGGGTATAAGTAGCACAGCCGCCACAGTGCAAGCATACACTATATGTGTTCCATTTGCTTATTCTTATTGTCATGAATTTGTGAAAATTGTTACAGTTCTGGATTTGTTTCTTATCATAATGGGCGACCTACTACAAAGGATTTCCTCTGGCCCACAGAGCAGCTCAGTTCATCACCAGAAAAGAATAGGAGGGCGCTGTTATCGTTATGATACTATGACATGGAAAGTATTATTTGATGCTTTGTCGCTTGCATACTCAATCCGATTGCGATGTTAGCAAAACAATTTTATCTTTCTTAAAATTGTTTTTTACCGTGCACAATGAAAAGGTAAATTTTGTCTTGCGAAGATACGCAAGTAGTATTTGATTCACTGATGAAACTGTATTTCGACATTTTATCTGTATGAAGTATCCCTAAAGGATCAGTTGTATCAACCGTTTTAAATTACCTGGTTTCATCAGAAATTAAAATCTCATAACACTGCCATTAAATTGAAAGACATACAGTTAATATTGACGTATTGAGGAAAAGACGCTTTTGTGATGATAAACTGTTTTTAAGATTATCTGTCTCAATTTGTTCCGGGTAGAAAATAAATATACTTTTTTATTTAAAATGTTTAGATTGAATACAGTTGTTTAGACACATATAAGACAAATGAAGTGATAAATGAAATTTAACATTTTGTTGTTTAATTCAAAGTTTGTTGAATGCACGGATACCAGGTAATTTAGTCTTATTTAAATTTATACTGATTGAAAAAAACCGCAATTTTGTAATTATTTTTGCATTTTTTTCTGATAAATTTATTGTTTAGAGATTAAGATTTATTTTAAAGCAATTGCTGATAAAATTGCAAAAGTAAATTACATCGGTAAACAAGAAAAGAAAAAGAATTCCCAATCACGTGTACCCTATAAGGATTTTTTTTTAATCAGTATCTTGCTTGAACCCCAGCTTTGATGACTGTTCGCACTCGCCTTGCTATTTGAATATTCGTAGGGAATGTTATTTCAATCTTAGAGACGGTCTGGTTGAGATGTTTGATGTCGTACATCGTCCGATTCTTTTGTCTAACTTGTCATGTAATCATTTTATGGTACACATATCAATTCAGCTGACAAACGTTTTGTTCATTCATAATGTCACAAACGCGCATCATGTCGGCTGACATCATCTTGCTGCTATGTCGGGTTTTAGTTTTAGACAAGTGGCAGAACGCGGCGCTGTTTGGTGTAATCTTGGTTTTTAAGCAGTTTGATGGCCCAGGTTGATTACAATGAGTGTTTTTACGCCATAGAAAATCCCAACCCTAATCGTAATAGAACCTTTCCAATGCGATCGTTTCTACGTACTCACCTGTTTGTGTATCTTTCACCTGGACTTCAGTATAGACACAATGACGTCTGTAGAACAAACTGTTTCAGACCGTTTTTGAACGCAATAATAATATGTCGTACTGTCGCTGTTGCAGTCATGAACTACAAATTGCTGTTTCGCGAAGATTAGATAGACCCTCTAAAGTCAGAACAACATCTATATCGATTTCAGACACTTGCATTATTTTGATTATTAAAGGTAAAGGAATTGCTTTGTTGCATCCAATGTGAACATGGTAAGATTTTAAATTCTATTTGAACACTTAAGTCTTAAGTGAAACCAAATAACCTACAACATTAGGTAATATCAGTTGCACTTTTCTCGTATTTTTGAAATTACTTACATTAAACTTTAATAATGAGAAACTGAGGGATTCGTTGCCGAGTGGTAAGGATCTACTGTCTGTCAACACTAAGTTTGGGGACCAGGCCTCACTGCTGACGTGTTCGCCACTCCAATCGTGAATTGACAAGAATAAACATTTTCCTTCCGAAGGTTTTCAACTGGTATACTCTGGTTTTCTCCCCCGGAAACAACTACATCCCGTAATATAACTAATAAGTTATTGAAAGTGGTGTTAAAATCCGAACAAACAATAAATTGTACGTTACAGATTGACAACGCTGCTCAAATGTTATACATTTATAAATAGTCAAATTCGGTAACTATATTTGTTGTTTAGCATTGCTAAAAACCTAAATCACACAAATACAAGTTACAGAATGGCAAATTAAGTCTTGATTAAGGACACGTCAGGCAAATCGCATCATAATCACTGATTTGATGAATTAAACATTTCCTGGCTGTCATGGAATTGGATTTAGAATTTCATGTTCGTTACATGTTAACGTCATCTTAAATCTGATGTATGACAAAGTTCTGTTGTAATCAGACTGTAAAACACCTTGTTTCTTTATTGTAGATCAAATTTAAAGCGCTAAGAACTGTATAATATATATAATTCGTTCTTTCAAACCGTAGAGAAGACACTCGGAATACTCGGATCATTTCGTATATTTTAATTACGTCATGCTACAATATCTCTTACTTAACTAGCAACTAGTACATGGCGTACTTACTGAGTGTTACAATACATAAAGTCTTAACATATATCACATAGTTATAGTATCATTTAAAATTTTTTAAATATTGCATTAACCCATTTATTATAATAACTGTCTGTATCTACCATCCATTTTATTATTTTTAAACAATCATTTATAGGTGAAAAATACAGGAATTCCTGTTACGGTGGTTCTATTCAGAATCTTCGTGTCTCAAGTGTTCTAATATGACCCGGTCGTTCTATGCAGCTATTGTAATTAAACGAATTCCATTTTCTGGTGTTATTTTAACATCACAGATAATCAGCTAATTACGGAATAGACATTAGGCAATCAAACTTATCCAATGTTGGCTAGATAAAGGAATCATAACGGACCTCCTTCTTGATAAGTAATTACATAACAACTTGTTAAAAGGCTGAGATGATAGAATATGATTGATAAAGGCAATCACGTCGACAGTAATAATACAGGAATGATTAAGATGCGAGTATAACACGCAATGAACGGAACGTGATAATACAGTAAAAGTCTGTATTCAACTGAAACTTATTGGATATAAACACTCAGTGTCAGTTAATGTGACATGCAATGAAAAAAAATGAGGATGTTAATTGCAAGAACAGATAACACGTGCTCCAACATTCACTATTAGATAACCAACCCATCAATTAAAACAATTCCATTTATTTCAAAATTTAGACCCTTGCAACATAATTCTTCTCTGACCAAAAATACATCTATATGCTATAACAGATTTAAACTATAGCTGCTTACATAGAGGACATTGTCATGATATCACAGGAGAGAGTGGTATTGCCTGGAATATTCATAGTGCCCGAGACAAAGCCGATGGTATTATCATGTTATATTACAGCCCACATAAAAACCTTGCATTATGGTTGGTTAGCATGCCGTATACATCAGGCTATGTATACGTCTATCAGCCGTATACATAAGGCATATTGTTATCCCGTATGGTGCCCCTGTGGAAACAAATCATCATGGCCGCCTTCGTGCCGCTTCGAATGAAAAACTGACAACGCGCACCAATGTCTAACCCGAACATGTTTTAAACGACGTAAATAAAATGATATGTAATATATTTGTTTAAATAACAGAAGGGAAGTAAATTAAGAAACAAAACTACTCAAATATCAGCGATATCAGCGAAAAAGGGGGGGGGGGGTTCTGGCTCAATAATGTGTACTGTAGCCGTAGGTCACAAATCCTGTGTGATTTTTGTTGTGTATTCTATAAAAGTGTGTCAATGCACAAAACAACAAACGAGACACGTGTTCTCAAGCGCACTAAAAGTTAATAAACATGTACCTGCACAGCATCATCATGCGTTCTCAGTCAAGACATCGTCAAAATCCGTTGATATTCATTGATTTCCATCGTCCAAAATCCAATGATATTCATTTTAATGGCATCAAAGTGACATTACCGTCAATTGCAAGTTTTCCTATTTTAATTCACTTATCAACGTCCACATCCACACATCAATTAAAACCAATACAATTTCCAATTTTCCACCGATATTGAATTTGGTGCTTGGCAAACTTTTACCTTGACACTTCCGGGTTTAAGGATACAATTGGGTTATTTATTGAACAGAAGACGATTTACATTCAAAAACATAAATTTTCGCTGTTTTTTAATATATAATAGTGTTTTTTTATTTTTATTAATTTGATTTTCAACAAAAATTACCTTATTTTTAAATAAACTTTCAAAATTGGTTATAGATCCCGAATGGGCTTCGAAACGTCATAAAAGTGATGATGGGGTGCCAAAAGGGACAATATTTATTGAATATATTTTGATTTTATCAATAATAACGTTATTTGACCAATTCCCGAGTGTAATTTTGTTGTATAAAAACTATTAATAAAAATGCATTTTTTAAACATTATGCGTTCACTTTAAACGTATATTTTCCAAACAAATTCGGATAACTTTAACAAGTTTCCAAAAGAAATTACGCTACATAGTTCTTTCCCAAATATTTGTTTTTCCCGAAGCCGTGAATGTGACATTATATACCCTGTCTAAGACCGGAATAACATATAATAGGCAAGTGCTGTCACTTGACAAGCCAGTTATATGTACAAACACTTTATTTCATGAGAGGATTAAGAAACGATATCATTTAGATTGTAATTTGCTTTTCAAATTTTCCTTTGCGCAGCTAAAATGTTCGTTTTATTGGCCCATACTATTTTGCCAATTGATTTATTGCTTGTAAGCATGCTTCAGAATTTAACTAGAAGTTAGAACATTACTATACTATTGTAAATCAAATCGTTTTGAAATTTATATTAACTGAAATAAAAGACATCCCATTGTAAAGTAAAATTTATATAATGTAAGCCTGAAATGAAAGACCTCCCATTGTAAAGTGAAATTTATATAAACTAAGCCTGAAATAAAAGACCTCCCATTGTAAAGAGAAATTTATATAAACTATCCCTGTAATAAACGACGGATTTGATCTCTCCTTCGGGTAGTCTCAAGCTTTACTATAGACGATATAATGTTCTAGGGATATTAAACAACCATTTATCCAACCAATCACTCGTCATTATACAGCTTCTTCCTTGGATCTGCAATTAATTTCACTCCCTTCATTCATCATACATATGAAAATTCTTCGTGCATCAGAACAGATTAGTAGGAATCTGATTAAGAAAGTGTTTCAAGCAATATATGTATGAATCGATAGTGTCGTTTTTTCCAGTGAATTATACTTTTTAATTCTATGTAGAATTAAACTATTATTTTACCTTTTAATGAAACTAAAGGTATAGTTAAACCGTTCCTGTCAAACTTGATTACGTAATAAATAAAATGGTGCAGGGTTCAACAGTATTAGCCTCGTTCAGTATTATTCTACCCGCTTACTATTATTTCACATTGTTCAATCGCAGTAATATTGGTTTGTTGTTGACTATACAGTATCACTACTCTTCCTTAAGATCTTTCTGTTTTAGCGGTTTGAAATTTGTACTAGTGAATAATTCTAATATGATTTGCATATTTAGAAATACGTTTTTTTGATTGGTCGAGATTACTTCTGGTTGAGGTTTTTTAATGAAATTTATTTTTGATAAATGAAGCTGACTCAATTTATTTTTGGATAAATGACGTTGACCGAACTATTTTTAGCATAACCAATTTAAACAAAGATGGCGGCATTCAATATCGACGGCGGTTACTAATTATTTGTAAGATAAATTGACGTTAATGATTTGTTAAATTTAAAACTATTCTTGTGTTCGATGAAGAAAATAAAGTTATAGATTAAAGTTGTTTTTACTAAAATCAAAGGATGGTTTATGAATAACATTAGGTACGTAAAAATCAACAAAATATTCATACGTTAGGTCGACGATCCCTGCTACCAAAATACACAAGAAACATGGAATTGAGAATACCTTAATAGGAAAATTAAATTCGTAATGCAATTTTAAAGAATTATAAGGATTGAACACCGTTTACCATGGATTTATCGGTATATCAACAAGACCAACTCACTCACAAACATATCATATAGATATACTGATAAATCCATTGAAAGCGGTGTTCAATCATATATTAAAAGAATGTGTTCTGTACGATTCCCTTATTTCCCAAATATCATCCTACAACTGTAAGTTGATTTTTGTGGCGATTCTGGCGTTTGTTTAATTTTTTACAATTTTGACCAGAAAATGATAATCCACCAGTGTTTCTTAAATGATATAAACATGATTTAGTACAGCATATTAAATGTTATTATATTCGTAATATGTGGTAAATTAAAGTTTGTTATATACCTTCTTGTAATTTAAGTCGGCAGCTGATAACAACTTACATGTTGTCTATATAGACGGGATTAAGTATGGGTCAGAAATAGTTCGGTAGAATTAGTTTAACTATGACAAACTAATTTACTTTAACATAATTATATCACGACAAGTTCTTGGTAAGTCTTGTTCAATATTTCATGTCATTTGTACGGAAGGTCAAAATCTAAGTAACGTACAAATCCTACTGCTGAGCTATTATGACGTCAGAGCTTATTAAACCAGACACGTCAATTTGTATGTGTCCTTTTAGACTTAGTAAAACAATACAAACCTATTTCAATTGATTAATTTAGTCTTCATCTTCAACTGAAAACAATGAAACATAATAGCTCTATGTAGTGTCGTCTCCCCATGGCACATTGGAATATGTCTATCGCTGGTTTTACGTATCAGAAAATTATGCACACCCGTCTTGCATTTAAAAGTTGTCTACATAGATCATTGATTTTAATACCACAATTTACTTGTTAATATTTCAATACTTACTTACTTATTTTTGGCGAATGTTGTAAACAAGACAGAATTAAAAGCGTGTATGTAAATACAGTGTGGTTAGGTTTATTAATTTTGATGTATAACCGTGTAACGTCTATTTTTTCCAGAATAACATCGACGGGTGCTCCGTGTGGAGCGGGGAATGCTTGCCAATCTTAGTTAAGTGGGTTTCATGTTGATCATTTTTAGTTTTCATATTATTTAGCTCTTAGGGGTCTAGGTGGCCAAGAGGTTTAGGTAGTTAGTCGTCTTCTATTAATCACGTGCCTGTCTACACTAAGGTATGTGGGTTTGAGTATTACTGCGGACAAAGTGTGCTCGACTCAAAACTTAATTGATAAGGATTACCAGTTTTCATAAAGATGGTCGTGGGTTTTCACTGTGTACTCCGACTTTCTCCACAATAAAAATCATTCCTACAGCCTTGTTTTTTTGCATCTTAATATTCAGAGCTTGGTTCCAAAACTAGAACTTATTTTTGCAGAGTATGAAAATTTTCAAATTATATCATTTACTGAAACTTGGTTAAATCACACAATCTCGAACGAGTCAATAAAAATTCCAAACTATCAGAAACCGTTCAGACGAGACAGGGGTTTAAATAGAAAAAGGGGGCAGGGGTATAGTCTAAGTTGAACCAGATGACTTAGTAGTTATTTGGTTACAACTGAAGATAATAAATAAGAAGGTATTATATCCTGCCTGGGAGCACTGTTAATAAATAGAACAAAGTTGAAAACTCCTTTGACAACATTCATAATCTCGTTGATTGCGACAATGTTATAATCACGGGAGACTTATAGACGTATTAAATATAGACTAAAGCTACTAGTTGAAGGACCAACCAATTTTACTGAGAACTCTTCCTCCCTTATAGATTTGAGTGACAACTATTTCTAGATCATATAACATATCACTACACCACTGTCTGTTTGATAAACTCCCCTAAGACCAACAAGAAAACCCTTCCACGTAAGATATTGCTGTAGGAACAAGGTGATTGTGATAGGTATAGGGAGATGATGGCTAAAACTGACTGGGACACATTACCGAATACGATTGATGATATCACAGGCAGAATCATTCCCAACCGCATTCTTACTGTGCGCAAATCTGATCCTGATTGGCTAACTACTTATAGGAGGGCTATCAGTAAGAAAAACCGCGCTCACTGAAAGCCAAATGGTTTAAGCGTGGAAATGCGTGTGGAAATGATTAGGGAAAATATAGATCTCTTTGAAATACTAGTAAAGTAATATCTCAAGTCAGTCAAGCTAGAGAGAAATATACTAAAATTCTCATTAGTAAGCTCTTGAGCGATAACCAAAATCATAGTGGACTGTCTGTAAGAAAATATCCTGTATTAAACCTTCTCGTTCTGAGATCCTTAATTGATTAACAATAATATTGTAGTATAATAATATGGAGAAGGCATGCTGTTTTCATCATTATTTTCGTATCACAAACAAAGCTGAATGATTCTTCTGTCAATCTTCCGAATCCGAGTGATCACTCTGAGCATGTTCTAAGCGAAATTCTGCTGTCTGGCAACGAAGTAAGAGATATTGTTACTATATTAAATATAAATAAAAATTCCGGACATGATCTTGTAAATCCATGACTATTGAAAGAAGGCGCACAGGTTCTAAAGATACCTTTAAGAAAAATTTTCAATCTGTCGTTGTCCTATTTTCCTGTTAAATAGAAACGTAACCTGTCTTCAAGAGTGTGGTTACTCGGGTGAAGTTATTATAGACCCATCTCTTTACTAAGTATTGTTTCAAAATGTATGGACAGATGTGTTTATAAACATATATTCATAATTTTTTACTACAAAATAAAGTAATAAAAATCAGTCAGGGTTAACTACTTAGGGGATTCAGTCATTAACTAGCTGATAAACATATCAAATGATATTGGAAAGGTGTTAAATGGTGAGACAGAAATACGAGTTTTATATTGTGACATGAGAAAAGCCTTTTGCTCGCGTATGGCGCAAAGAACTCGTTTTAAAATTGCATAATTATGGTATTTCAGGACAACTTTAAGCATGATTCAAAAAATTATTTATCAGGAAGGGTTCAAAGGATGGTGTTGAAATGGGTAGTGGAAAACTATTAGGGCAGGTGTGCCCCAGGGTTCCATTCTTGGCTCTCTTCTTAAAATTTCTAAATGATATAGTATTTAATTTAGGTGCCTGCAGTAATCTTTTTGCGGACTAGTTTCTATATAATTGTTGACACTCCTAAAAATGCAGCATCAATCTTGAACATGCAGGGATCACGATCTTATCAATAAATGGTGGCTTGTTAAATTTAATTCACAGAAACCGAGAACCATAAGAGTATACGAACCACAAGCAGTTATGTTTATACTTTTCTAAAAATGGTAGTTGAAATTTTCATATTGACGATATTGTTAAAAGGCTTATGAAAGAATTACTGTCTGAGAAAGGTGCACTTTGTCTTAGTTAGATAACCCTCGAAAAATGTATTTTTCTTTCATTCGACCATTATTAGAATACGATTACGTCATATGGAACAGAAGTACCCAGTATCTTGTAAACAAGGTAGAAAATGTCGATTGAGTCGATGCATTTGACAGGTGGGACAAAATTGACATATATGCATAAACTTTAAACAGAAACGGGATGGGAAAAACTTTCGGACAGGAGGGAAAAACGTCGATTAATGGTTTTATACATGGTGACCAGCAAACACCACAATATTTAAGAAACTTCCAAATTCTGTGGCGTCTGTACATGGCCATATCATTTTATTCGACAATCAAAAAATTTATATAAATACGCACTAAAATTAACTATATTCGGACTACTTTCTACCTTCTACGATAAAATTCTGGAACAATCTCTCACATGACATTCGAAACTCTACGTCCACTATTTTTGTTAACCATTTAAAATATCATTATAATTAGGCACATCAAAATATTACTATGCTGGATCTAGACAAGGTCAATTATTCCACTCTAGATTACGCATGAACTGTTCTTCACTAAACGAACACCTTTTCGAATGTAATCTAGTCGACTCACCCAAAAATACGTTTATGTGGACACACTGAGTCTACTGCTCATTACTTACTTTATTGCAATATATATATATATATATATATATATATATATATATACAACAACATTAGATACATATCATTAGTTTCTATTGACTGTAATGTTCCTGCTGATGTAAACATCTTAATATTTGTTTCAGAGGGTCTAACGGTTACAAAAAATACAGATATATTAATCAAAACTCAAAAATTCACGGTAACAAGTAAAAGATTCTATGAAATAATATATTTTTTTCATTTGGTCATCACTTCATAGTTTTCTTCTAAAGACTGGATGCCACGATAAAGCTGATAAAATTGCTGAAAGTGGCGTTATACACCACTTGTTGTTCATATACAACATAATATTTTTCAGCTTACTATGTCATTTTTTTAATATAACACTTCAAGTAGGTTTGTACTCAAAATTGTTTTAGCTCATAACAATATATCTCATGCTGTCTGCGAATGACTGTCGCGGATAGAAATATTCAAACTGAAAGCAAAAACCAATGACTATATGTCGGCCATACATACTTCAAGTAGCAACATTTATAAAACGGGAAAAATGTGTGCGTTCATAGTATGTTAGGGAACTGTTCACGGGGTGGTTGAGGTAATCTGTAGGCAGGACTATGTATTTTGATTTAGATGAAAATTATCAATTAATAATCACTATATCAAAATAATGGTCGGAAGTTTTACAAAATATGTTTAAAAAATCCTATCAACATCCAATTTCCTACTTGTTTACTAAATGCGGCTTTTTTTGTTTAAGTTATACATTTTTTAACTGTTCATTCTATTCAGTTTGAGTTTTTTGTTAATGATTATAAGTGCATATTCTCTCAGTAGAATGCGATCAGAATTTATAATTTATCGGTTTTAGTTAAGGGCAAAATCCAAATTTTTGTAACTTAAAATTTTTATGGGTTCATTTTTGTAGTAATAAAACAGACATGTAAGTATTTTAGATGTGACTTTTAGTGTGTACAATAAAAAGGGCCAAGATTTTCTAATGTGCTGAAATATTTAATCTCATTTTTCTAGAATTTCTCATTTTATGAGGAGTCGTTAGCGTTAACAGATTTTATGTTTTAGAGTATACAGCTTTAAGAAAGGTGGTTTAGTAAAATGTCAGTATTGTATATTTTTTATTATTGACAATTATTTTTTTTTAAATTGTACATTGTTTAATGAGTTCTAAATTATTACCCCAACAACTCAGAACAGTAATAGATAATAAAGTATTGACGACTACTTAAGTGGTTAAAATCGCAAACCGTATTCTTTAAGTCTTCAATATGACCGTGTAGAGACATGGCCTTGAAAATGGCCTCAATGTCACATGTTCAATGTTGATTTTGATTGTAACCATGTTATCTCTACAAGTCGAAAGCGGTTAATGATAGACTTCGTATCAAATATGAAAAAATGTTTTAATAAAGGTGCATCATTGTTGTATATTGATTTGTAACATTTATATCAACGTTGAGGGCATAACTCTCATTGAAAGGTTTACTGAAGCCTAATGGAACAAATAGATGGTGAGTAGTGTGCGGATCGGTGCCGGAACGTCCGAGATGAGGTAAATCTAAGATGTTGAGTGCAATGTTCGTGATACTCTGAATGTTGCGACTGCGCGTCTTCCAAAACCCAATGTACAAAATTATACAAAATACTTTTCTCAATTTATATACAATTCGCTTGCAAAAGCACACTAAACAAGTTTATGAACCGATTTAACTAATTTCTTTCTTGTTGAATGCCATTAAAATGCGGAATAAATCTTGTTTTCTTGCGGAAATACAAGTAACATCGCTGGCGACGATCAGATGATTTTTCAACCGCTGAAATAAAATTAAATGTCGTTTTGGGATGATTTTGATATGACAAAAAAGCTGAGCTGATAAAATATGATGACGTCATCATTCATGTTTAAGCGTCAAATAGTTAAGAAAAGTTTAAGATATTTGGGCGACATCGGAAAAGAAGCCATGAGGATATGACCCAAAAGTCAAGTGAGGAACAATTATTATCTTTTAAACGCATGTTTCAAACGAAACACTAAATGCATTTTAAACGGAAATCTTTTATTGAAAAAGTCCTATTAAATTTATGCCTTATATTAAATCAACTCTAAAGAGAATGCTAATTTCACGTTATGTGGAAGAATTCACATTTCACAAATTATTAAAAGTCGTAATTTCATGCATTCATTTGTACTCGAAAATAACATGCTTATAAAGACGGTGGACTGAAATTAAAATTAATATTTAAAAATCATAATATAACTTTTGGTTTGTCAAATTTAACATTGTCAGTTTTGTCTAGTAATGACGAGAGTATTGTTTGTCAGTTATGTCGAGTAAAAACGAGAGAAGTGTATGTCAGTTTTGTCTAGTAATGAAGAGATATGGGTTTGTCAGTTTTGTCTAGTAATGACGAGAGTAGTGTTTCTCAGTTTTGTCTAGTAATGACGAGGGAAGTGTTTGTCAGTTTTGTCTAGTAATGACGAGAGAAGTGTTTGTCAGTTTTGTCTAGTAATGACGAGAGTAGTTTTTCTCAGTTTTGTCTAGTAATGACGAGGGAAGTGTTTGTCAGTTTTGTCTAGTAATGAGGAGAGTAGTGTTTCTCAGTTTTGTCTAGTAATGACGAGGGAAGTGTTTGTCAGTTTTGTAAAGTAATGACGAGAGTAGTGTTTGTCAGTTTTGTCTAGTAATGACGAGGGAAGTGTTTGTCAGTTTTGTCTAGTAATGACGAGGGAAGTGTTTGTCAGTTTTGTCTAGTAATGACGAGGGAAGTGATTGTCAGTTTTGTCTAGTAATGACGAGGGAAGTGTTTGTCAGTTTTGTCTAGTAATGACGAGGGAAGTGTTTGTCAGTTTTGTCTAGTAATGACGAGGGAAGTGTTTGTCAGTTTTGTAAAGTAATGACGAGAGTAGTGTTTGTCAGTTTTGTCTAGTAATGACGAGGGAAGTGTTTCTCAGTTTTGTCTAGTAATGATGAGAGTAGTGTTTCTCAGTTTTGTCTAGTAATGACGAGAGTATTGTTTGTCAGTTTTGTCTAGTAATGACGAGGGAAGTGTTTGTCAGTTTTGTAAAGTAAAGACGAGAGTAGTGTTTCTCAGTTTTTTCTAGTAATGACGAGAGTAGTGTTTCTCAGTTTTGTCTAGTAATGACGAGAGTAGTGTTTCTCAGTTTTGTCTAGTAATGACGAGGGAAGTGTTTGTCAGTTTTGTCTAGTTATGACGAGAGTAGTGTTTCTCAGTTTTGTCTAGTAATGACGAGTGAAGTGTTTGTCTGTTTTTTCTAGTAATGACGAGAGTAGTGTTTCTCAGTTTTGTCTAGTAAAGACGAGGGAAGTGTTTGTCTGTTTTGTAAAGTAATGACGAGAGTAGTGTTTGTCAGTTTTGTCTAGTAAAGACGAGAGTAGTGTTTGTCAGTTTTGTCTAGTAATGACGAGAGTAGTGTTTGTCAGTTTTGTCTAGTAATGACGAGGGAAGTGTTTGTCAGTTTTGTCTAGTAATGACGAGAGTATTGTTTGTCAGTTTTGTCTAGTAATGACGAGAGTAGTGTTTCTCAGTTTTGTCTAGTAATGACGAGAGTAGTGTTTCTCAGTTTTGTCTAGTAATGACGAGGGAAGTGTTTGTCAGTTTTGTCTTGTAATGACGAGGGAAGTGTTTGTCAGTTTTGTCTTGTATTGACGAGGGAAGTGTTTGTCAGTTTTGTCTAGTAATGACGAGAGTAGTGTTTGTCAGTTTTGTCTAGTAATGACAAGGGAAGTGTTTGTCAGTTTTGTCTAGTAATGACGAGGGAAGTGTTTGTCAGTTTTGTCTTGTATTGACGAGGGAAGTGTTTGTCAGTTTTGTCTAGTAATGACGAGAGTAGTGTTTGTCAGTTTTGTCTAGTAATGACAAGGGAAGTGTTTGTCAGTTTTGTCTAGTAATGACGAGGGAAGTGTTTGTCAGTTTTGTCTTGTATTGACGAGGGAAGTGTTTGTCAGTTTTGTCTAGTAATGACGAGAGTATTGTTTGTCAGTTTTGTAAAGTAATGACGAGGGAAGTGTTTGTCAGTTTTGTCTAGTAATGACGAGGGAAGTGTTTGTCAGTTTTGTAAAGTAATGACGAGAGTAGTGTTTGTCAGTTTTGTCTATTAATGACGAGAGTAGTGTTTGTCAGTTTTGTCTAGTAATGACGAGGGAAGTCTTTGTCAGTTTTGTCTAGTAATGACGAGAGTAGTGTTTGTCAGTTTTGTCTAGTAACGACGAGGGAAGTGGGTCAGTTTTGTCTAGTAATGACGAGTGTATTGTTTGTCAGTTTTGTCTAGTAATGACGAGAGTAGTGTTTCTCAGTTTTGTCTAGTAATGACGAGGGAAGTGTTTGTCAGTTTTGTCTAGTAATGACGAGAGTAGTGTTTGTCAGTTTTGTCTTCTATTGACGAGGGAAGTGTTTGTCAGTTTTGTCTAGTAATGACGAGAGTAGTGTTTGTCAGTTTTGTAAAGTAATGACGAGGGAAGTGTTTGTCAGTTTTGTAAAGTAATGACGAGAGTAGTGTTTCTCAGTTTTATCTAGTAATAACGAGAGTATTGTTTGTCAGTTTTGTCTAGTAATGACGAGGGAAGTGTTTGTCAGTTTTGTCTAGTAATGACGAGGGAAGTGTTTGTCAGTTTTGTCTAGTAAGGACGAGGGAAGTGTTTGTCAGTTTTGTCTAGTAATGACGAGGGAAGTGTGTCAGTTTTGTCTAGTAATGACGAGGGAAGTGTTTGTCAGTTTTGTCTAGTAAGGACGAGGGAAGTGTTTGTCAGTTTTGTCTAGTAATGACGAGGGAAGTGTTTGTCTGTTTTGTCTAGTAATGACGAGGGAAGTGTTTGTCAGTTTTGTCTAGTAATGACGAGGGAAGTGGGTCAGTTTTGTCTAGTAATGACGAGGGAAGTGTTTGTCAGTTTCGCCAGTAATGACGAGGGAAGTGTTTGTCAGTTTTGTCTTGTATTGACGAGGGAAGTGTTTGTCAGTTTTGTCTAGTAATGACGAGGGAAGTGTTTGTCAGTTTTGTCCAGTAATGACCAGGGAAGTGTTTGTCAGTTTTGTCTAGTAATGACGAGGGAAGTGTTTGTCAGTTTTGTCTAGTAATGACGAGAGTAGTGTTTGTCAGTTTTGTAAAGTATTGACCAGGGAAGTGTTTGTCAGTTTTGTCTAGTAATGTCGAGGGAAGTGTTTGTCAGTTGTGTCCAGTAATGACGAGGGAAGTGTGTCAGTTTTGTCTAGTAATGACGAGGGAAGTGTTTGTCAGTTTTGTCCAGTAATGACGAGGGTTTTTTTTTCAGCTTTGTCTAGTAATGACGAGAGTAGTGTTTGTCAGTTTTGTCTAGTAATGACGAGGGAAGTGTTTGTCAGTTTTGTCTAGTAATGACGAGGGAAGTGTTTGTCAGTTTTGTCCAGTAATGACGAGGGAAGTGTTTGTCAGTTTTGTCTAGTAATGACGAGAGTAGTGTTTGTCAGTTTTGTCTAGTAATGACGAGGGAAGTGTTTGTCAGTTTTGTAAAGTAATGACGAGAGTAGTGTTTGTCAGTTTTGTCTAGTAATGACGAGGGAAGTGTTTGTCAGTTTTTTCTAGTAATGACGATATTAGTGTTTGTCAGTTTTGTCTAGTAATGACGAGGGAAGTGTTTGTCAGTTTTGTCCAGTAATGACGAGAGTATTGTTTGTCAGTTTTGTCTAGTAAGGACGAGAGTAGTGTTTGTCAGTTTTGTCTAGTAATGACGAGAGTAGTGTTTGTCAGTTTTGTCTAGTAATGACGAGAGAAGTGTTTGTCAGTTTTGTCTTGTAATGACGAGGGAAGTGTTTCTCAGTTTTGTCTAGTAATGACGAGGGAAGTGTTTGTCAGTTTTGTCTTGTACATTGAATGCCCATGTACGCACGGACCGTAACTCTAAGCTCACAAGAGTAAAACATCATACCCGTTGGTGACGTGTAATGTATTTTTATGTTTACTTATCATTTTTATAAAACTAAGTAACAAGAGCATACTGTTCTGGTGTTAACAGAGTTACTATATAGATCTTACATATGTTAAATCTTTTGTGAAATTGTATACAGCACGTGTAAAGTTGTTCCAATCTGACATCTCATGCATCATCAAACTCTACGTTTCTGCTGTTATTATCTCCGTACTTGACTGATATTTATGGTTTAATCTCATAAACAATTACGTCAATGTTTTTAAAACGAAAATAATTGACTTTAACAATAAATATTTTGTAGAGCTATGTTATAATCAATCACAGGTGTGCTGGCAATCATTCAGGATGTCAATATTTTATACAATCGACATCTTGAAATTTTATTTTAATACAGTAAGTAGCTAGTTTGGAGTTCGTCTGAAGCAAAAGCCTTCTAATAAAATTATTAAGTTACATTTCTTTGGTTTAGAATATTAATTTGAAACACATATATGTTGTGTTTTCATCAGTATTTTAGCTACAAGTACACCTCTTCTTACATTATTTTCTCAATCAAAATGTAACAAAACATTCCGGTGATCTACTTCGGCTGTACTCTTTATTACGACGTTACTTGTCTTGAAAGGAGTCTACTTCTGCGTTTGCTAGCTGCATACCTTAGCAGTACTTTGTATCTCGTCGTTAGCCAGATGCCTTCTCAGTACTTTTATTTCGGCGTTTGCCAGTTACATTAGCAGTACTTGTATCTTGGCGTTAGCCAGTTGCCTTAGCAGTACTTTGTATCTCGGCGTTAGCCAGGTGCCTTAGCAGTACTTGTATCTTGGCGTTAGCCAGGTGCCTTAGCAGTACTTTGTATTTCGGCGTTTGCCAGTTGCCTTAGCAGTACTTGTATCTTGGCGATTGTCAGTTGCCTTCTCAGTACTTTGTATTTCGGCGTTTGCTAGTTACATTAGCAGTACTTTGTATCTTGGCGTTAGCCAGTTGCCTCAGCAGTACTTTGTATCTCGGCGCTAGCCAGTTGCCTTAGCAGTACTTTGTATATCGGCGTTAGCCAGTTTCCTCAGGAGTACGTTGTATCTCGGCGTTAGCCATTTTCCTCAACAGTACTTTGTATCTCGGCGTTAGCCAGTTGCCTCAGCAGTACTTTGTATCTCGGCGTTAGCCAGTTGCCTTAGCAGTACTTTGTATCTCGGCGTTAGCCAGTTGCCTTCTCAGTACTTTGTATTTCAGCGTTTGCCAGTTACATTAGCAGTACTTTGTATCTCGGCGTTAGCCAGTTGCCTTCTCAGTACTTTGTATTTCGGCGTTTGCCAGTTACATTAACAGTACTTTGTATCTCGGCGTTAGCAAGTTCAATTTCACGGTTTTATCAGTAGTCTGTACACTGATGTCAACGCGTCCACTTGAACATTAATAAAACTATCGGTTTTTTTAAGGCATAGACAGAGAGCAAAATTTATTCACGTGTCGTCTCTATTTAGTTAAAGAACAGTTTATTATATTTTATGAACTAGCATACTTTTAATATCACTTCTCTATGCTAGAATCGGAAATTTGGCAATCTTTTATTTATCCGA
Source organism: Limnoperna fortunei (assembly GCA_944474755.1). Taxonomy (NCBI): domain Eukaryota; kingdom Metazoa; phylum Mollusca; class Bivalvia; order Mytilida; family Modiolidae; genus Limnoperna; species Limnoperna fortunei. The sequence goes on from OX104120.1 coordinate 69,611,774, forward strand.
ATTTTGTTTTTAATTCACATATTCCATTTTAATAATTGTGTGCACATTCGGAAGTCTTTGCAATAGGTGAGAACCATATGAACACGGCCAGTTTTACATGTTTTAAAAAAATAATTGAGGATATTGACATTTGTCTATTTCGCCGTTTTTTAATTAGAGTAATCAAAAATATTTTTTAAATAAAAAGTATTATTTTTTCCATAATACTGTCCGATGATTTGATCACTTTAACAAACAATTATATTTATGTTTTTATTTGTAAAGGGAGACAATTCTTCCTTTAGATACATGCAATATAAATATTGTTGCTTAGTATCACTACCCCTAAAACCATAAATATACATTTTATTTAATACACCGAAAAAACGTTGTTTTTGATTATGGGTAAGTGGCATAGAAACCAGAATTAACTGGCTAGATTTGTAGAAAAGGTATTAATGTTTTCTGGGTTGTTTTGCACGTTTTTTTTAATATAAACTCTTTTGCATCAGAAAAAAATAATTCTGTTGTATAAAAATGTTTCTAGTAGCCGTAGAACTTACTTTAACAGATCAAACCGACATATTTGGAATCGGCTTTGTTTAAAACTAGTGTTAGGCCGTGTACAGCTTGTTTATAAACCTTAGTTTTTTTCTTTGTTTACGCCAAAGTAACTGTGTAAATTATGTTATAAACCTAACCATTGTACTTGACTAAAAACTTAATGACGAATACAGTCGTCAAATAATAACAGAACTAACTATGAAGATTTTCAAACGTAATAGCCATATAAAACATAAACAAAGTAATCAGTATCTGTGATAAGATTCCTCTTCTCTGGTGTAATGGATTTGACTTGTTTTCATAGTAATGATAACAGATCTAGAACCACAAATCGCGTAAAACTGACACAACGCAATAATTCAGATTTTCAGTCGTAACTTAGTCCTGTGGCTACCCTGATTACTTAGTCCTGTGGCTACCCTGATACAGAGGCAACGTTAAAGAAGTATTCTTTTTGCCTTGATCTTCAAAAATGTGCTGAATGTATGACAAGAATAAACACAATTTAAACTGAACAAAGATATGTTGAAAGAAACTGAATGATTCTCATATAGAATTGATTTTTATCTTAAAACATTTCTTTTTGTGTAACGAAGTGATTAGTTTGGTTAATTGAAATACCTGAACTTTAACACTTCTGAGATTTGATTTCAAGAACACTTAAAAATGAAAATCGTAAAAAACGCACTTTATTACTATATCTTTGAGTGATTACTAACTCATTCAATCAAAGTTAGAGGTTCTCGACGGGCGCCATATTTTGTCCAGGATACACGTTTAGTTAAAAGTGTTCACGGGTAGAATTAGAAAATGTTCATTTTGAAAGGTAATATTGGAACCATCCACCATTGTTTTTGAAAATCTTAGAATAAATGTCACATTAATAGTAACATTAATATTATATTTTAATTTTTGTCTCTTAATCCCCCCTCCTCAAAAAATATATTAATAAAAGAGTTATCACTCAACTATCAATTTATTAAAGGTTAAAATACAAACAATTTAGCTTTAAACTTGCATTTCTTTTAAACAAGGGAGGTAATTCTGTCAACAAATCCAAATGTTTAGTACATAGTGTCCTTTCAAACAGGCTTTTAATTTTTTCAACGTTACTTTTAAAGGTGTGTGTGTGTATATATATATATATATATATATATATATATATATATATATACAAGTCTAGAAGATTATGCAACGATACAAATGACGGTGTTTCTTGTCAAAACTTTAGACAAAGACTGACCAACGAATGGCCTTAGTCATTGAATGTCAATATAAATAAATGACGTAAACAAGTCATAACATATTGATCTTGAAATTTCTCATTTCCAACTTAACCCAAAATAGTTGCTTCACAAGTCCGCCAGCCGCGGACGTGCCGTGCTGTTACTTTGCTTTGCTCAAATATTCCAACAAGATGTAATAACAATTACCAAGGTGACAAATTCATTACGCCAGACGCGCGTTTCGTCTACTTAAGACTCATCAGTGGCGTTTAACTCTAAATGCTTAAAGTATTTTTTCATTAGGTGATGGAATAATATAAGTCCACTGGGATCGTGTAAAAACACAATACAGGTAGTTCAAAATATTATATAAAAGTCTAAAGAGTCTACCAACCAGCAAGCTTATTAAGTATCGGATCGACAAACATGACGATACAGCATAAACAAAAAATAATATACAAGTCTAGAAGATTATGCAACGATACAAATGACGGTGTTTCTTGTCAAAACTTTAGACAAAGACTGACCAACGAATGGCCTTAGTCATTGAATGTCAATATAAATAAATGACGTAAACAAGTCATAACATATTGATCTTGAAATTTCTCATTTCCAACTTAACCCAAAATAGTTGCTTCACAAGTCCGCCAGCCGCGGACGTGCCGTGCTGTTACTTTGCTTTGCTCAAATATTCCAACAAGATGTAATAACAATTACCAAGGTGACAAATTCATTACGCCAGACAATCGTTTCGTCTACTTAAGACTAATCAGTGGCGTTTAACTATAAATGCTTAAAGTATTTTTTCATTAGGTGATGGAATAATATAAGTCCACTGGGATCGTGTAAAAACACAATACAGGTAGTTCAAAATATTATATAAAAGTCTAAAGAGTCTACCAACCAGCAAGCTTATTAAGTATCGGATCGACAAACATGACGATAATTTCATTTTTCGTTAATTTTCCTACATTTTTATTCATTCCTTGTACATAATAAATTGAACAAGTAAAGAATTATAAAAATACCTGGATAAAATATACAAATCCTTTTCATTTCAGAATCAATATTGAGAGTAATATATATGTGTGTGTGTGTGAGAAATTTGTCACAATATGCATATTTACTTTTTTTCCTTTTTGTGTTAACCATGGTTAACAATGTTTTCGTTTTGTTGTGACTTAAAAAATACGTTATCTACTCTTAATTAAATTTCAAAATTAAGTACTACGGAAGTCTATCCATTTTCTCCTTTGCTTACATTTATTTTCTGAAGAAAAGAACGGCAAAGAAAGGTTAGATGTCCTCTAAAAGTATATGTCGCGTGTCACCAAGAGGAAGACACTCAGGATTACAGCGTGTTTGTGAAATTTACTTTCTTGTTCTTGATATTGACTGTCATTTACTTAATGATTCTACAACTTGCACATTAAAATTTACTGAGTTGGATCACACCATTTCGCACTTACAACGTCTTTTGATTTTAATGATCATTTTGGACACGTAAATGAACATGAAACTGAATGGTAAACTATGAAACAAATAAACAATAAAAAAAATAGAAATCTAAAAAAATGGATGTGTTTCATGTTTTGTTAGAAATGTATCAGTTTTTACTACTAAAAAAACAATACACAAGTTTAACACTTACCTGCTGACAGACATTAAACTTATCGTTATAAGTTTGCGAAACAAACAAACGAAAGGACAGAAAAAAACAAGGAAAATTCATGAAACCGGACGCCCATGATGCAGAGGAAAAATTGCTGTGTTTCAGCTAGTATTCCGGCCTTCGCCCAATAAGAACTGAACGCAATGATAAAGCTGAAAAATTTCTTTAGGTATCCGGACCATTATGGACCACGTGATCATATTTAGTGTCCCGGATGTCTATTGTTTTTCAATGGAGCAGACCTCGGTAATGTTCGGAAAACATCGGAAATACTATTGAGTAACTAACTTTTTTTTTTGCTTAAAACTGAAAACAATGACTCAAATTAAAACAATATATTAATTTGTATCATTAATTAGCAATACATTGATTTAATAAAGCTGTATTTCTTGGTCAAAAATAAAATTTAACGGAAAGTTCAATTATGGGTCGAATACCTTAAGTGGCGTTAAACACCATTAGTTATTTGACTTAATCAACTCGTAGCAGATTATTCCAAAGATACATGAAGAATTAATTTTCGACTATACACGGTTTTACAATACACTAATTACCTAAACACATGTACGAAAAATAAACAATATGCAGGTGTCCTTGATACGTAAATAAACAAAGAAGGTACAACAATGATAGATGGTTAATTGGTTAACCTGTTATGTTAACCTGTTTAATGGTGACACATAATGAATTTCGTCCATAATTAACTGATATTAAACATTCTATAGCTTTCTATACATTTAATAAAGTTAAATTTAAACCGGAATGTAAAAATATAACCTTTAAATTAACAAATGCATACTCCGCTTGAGATTTTTATTTCCGACTTCCTGTACTAAAATATATTAAGTTCCCTAACACCTTACATCACAAGTCTGAAAGATACAAAGTTCCATAACAAATTCTTTTCTGTTTATTTTCCGATCCTACGACAATTTCACTAATGATCTTACAACAAAATCGTATTGCTTATTTAAATACATGACGGACAGTCATATATTAAAAATCCTAAAGCTGGTTTTGGCAATAAATGTTCTCCTTATTATAGTCGATGTCCTTGCAGTGTAAAATATCCGCAAGATCGGAGAATTTTCCCTACAAACCTCTATCAGCACATCCCAGACCACAGTTGTAACAACATCAAAATTGCAATAACAAATTGATTTTTCATGGATGTGTTATAAATTATATGTGGATACTGAAAAATTCCTACGACCTATTACAAATCCTAAGGTCAGGGTCCAAAGACCTAGTATACACATCTTAAGTTCAGGGACTCTTCACAGGTTTGACCTAATCAATTTGGAAAATAAATCTCTCAAATAGGAACATACATTTTCGTCGAGTCATAGATATTCTTTCCTATTCCTAGATTTACCTTTTTTGCTGGACATGGCAATGAGTAACTCAACGTGTTTCTTAGGCATACACTATTTTCAAGCCAGGCGCACCTGAGCGCAGCTTTTTGAAGACACCTATGGGCAGGCACTGTCAACAAGCAAGGAACACCTAATCGCACCTATGAGCAGGCACTATTACAAGCCAGGATTACCTGAGCGCAGCTATGTGAAGGCGCCTATGAGCAGGCACTATTTACAAGCAAGGAGCACATGATCGCACATATGGACATGCACTATTTACAAGCCAGGCGCACCTATGGACAGGCACTATTTACAAGCAAGGAGCACCTGAGCGCACATATGGACATGCATTATTAACAAGCCAGGAGCACCTGAGTGCAATTATATGCAGACAATATTTACAATCCAGAATCACCTAAGCGCACGGTTGATTGTTACTGGGATCAGGTTTTTCACTAACTGTTTTTTTCTTGTGGGTTTTTAATTTGTTTTCTAATCGCCGCTTGACTTTCTGTTCAAGTAAATGTCACCTGTCTTATTTATTATTTGTTTGTGCTACATTTGATAAAACACATTTAATTAATTAAGATGGTACCGTCAGAGTATTGAACTACCAAAATTTAATTAGTCCAACTCAGTTAAAGTCTACTATCATTTGCCAAGGTGCCGAATATGTTTTAACTTTCTCCTACAAGAGCCACCGCGCTGAGCAGAGTCCTGGGATCATGCAATTAGTTTTACAAATGTTGAGTCTGGACACAGAACATTTTAGTTGTGTTTGGAAATGTGTAACAAATAAACATTAGTAGTACGTCGGTGTGTACTACACACACATGTAGGACAGACACATATACCTGTGCATAATTTTTTGTCATCTATTTCCTTATGTCTGTTGATATGTTAGTTTTCTTCCGTAAATCTAACAAATCCGTTCAGAGGTGAAAGTTTGCGACAGTCCTGACAAAAATTGACCGATTTCCTCCATTGATTTGATAAAGTATTGAATTAACGTCCAGTGAGCAATATTAAAGCAAAATCGTGAAATGAAGAAAAGTACACAAACAATATATCAATAAAAAGGTTAACTGTGACTGGAAAAGTATGGAGTGTTATGTGCGGACGGAGAATTTACTTTATGTAGAGACAATAAACTTACCCTCTTTTAGTCTTTATAGTACAGTGAGTGTAAAACAATTATTATCCGAGGTTTTCATATTATGAACTGACAGCCCCAATGAGAGAACGGAATAAAACTCGACAACCTTCAAATGTATGTTTATTGTGGGCTTTGAACCCCGGCACAACACAGCACAGGTTTCGTTTCTTAAACCGATCCGTTTCATTTTAATGTTGCTAAAAGTACCTTTTATGAAATCAGCATTACAATTTTCATCTACCTTAACGAGAGCGAAAAAATCGTGAAAATAACATAATTATTTAATTTAATTTCTTTAACAAAAAGCCGGATCGTTTCAGGACCGATTAATGCCACACCTTGAGAACCGGAAGTGTCTGCTTTCATACAAAATTTAAAAAGAAAATTTGTCATTGTCTTATTGAAAAATATACATGTAGGTATTATACATCGTAATGTTTCACTGGAAAAACACTGGAAGGAAAAGAAATGAGTCAGCAAATTTTATTGTGAAATATTTGACCAATCAACATCTGGTGTCATAAATGCGGAAACACAATTAATATGTTCATGTAATTGCTGTAGCGTATCGGGGCAAGGTATAGTCTGTGTATTTACATTTTCTCTTTCTTTTTCCTCGTTAAAAAAAGCTAAATCACATAAAACAGGACAGCGTACTTTACGATAAACTACCTAACAAAATCAGTGAGAAGCAAATCTTGATTTCATTGTTGGTGCAATATTCGACATCACTAGGATCATGTTTACTATACTGTCAGGACTGTTTTTATTTATTCTTATAATTAAATGATTCCAGTTGTTTGGTGTTGTGTTAGATTTATCTCAATATTAAACACACCTAATACAAGGCAGTACTAGTCTTAGATATTTTGTTCGTACAAAAGTAGAAAGACGTTTTTTTTTCTTGCAAAACAACTCCCTAAAATATGTGGTGAATCACCTGAAATGTATTTTACCAAAGACAAAGGCATGCAATAAATGAGGTCATCTGTTTACCAATGAGGTTCATAATTAAAATAACTATCTGACTTGATTTATTAGGTAATTCGTGGATGTACAATTGATCAAAGTGTAGATTGTTTTATGTGTACTACCGACATTGGGGTTTATATGTTCCATGTTCTAGTTTATATATTCAGAATACGTGGTAAGTTTAAAGTACATATAGGAATATTGAAATTATTGCTTCTTTACTCATTAATGGAAACTATAAATATTATAGCCTTTCCGGTAAGTAGTTTCCTGTTCCTTTTGTTCTGTTCTTTAACTTTTAAATGCGGACATGAATGTATAACATAAGAGTTTGAATGGGCTAGAGAAAGTTTGATATTTTGCAAGATACCGAAAAAATCGAAATTCTGTCTGTTCTGATCATGACGTTCAATCTTCCGAGTTTAATCTTTAAGTCTTAATGAGTATGCATTTGACGTCACCGGAAGTATTCATATATCTATTTAGTTTGTATAATACGTTGCTGTTATGGTAAGCCAAGTACAGTTGAAAGGCTTTATTAGGGCAATCTTTGTTAAAGTGCAAAATACGAAAGACTTCTCTTTCCACGTGACGGCGCAATAAACACCGATGTGTAAAATTAGCGTTGTTATGCTTCCAATAATGACGAAGGCCTCTGATAATTAATTATCATAGATGACTACAGAGGCCGGTCATTTCAGTACAAAATACAACTTAAGAATTGGTTTCGTACAGTGTAATTTACCTTATATCTGAAAAAGAAGCAACAGGTTTTTTTTCTGTAATTGACAGTTAAAAACAAAAATCTGTTTGAAGCTTATTTTAAACATACTGTATTAATATAAATATAAATCATATGTACGAAATACATACAAAAAATAACATACAGTAGTCTGAAATAAGTATATAAGTGTTTGTTAATCCGTCTCCTAAAAATTCTGATAGAATTTAATGTTCAAACTATAAGCATACGTAGGGAATGAATAAAAATAGAACAAATACATGTACGGTTGTCAAAATGTACAATCAATGAGAATATTTAAAAAGGCCCGCAATCTGTAAAACCGTTGTATGCAAAAGTTTCAGGAGAAATATTGCAGACGATGCTACGTAAAAGTTAAATAACTAATTGATATAATATGGTTTTTTTAAATATATAGTGTATTTGGATCTAGAAAAATCACTATTCACTTGGCGATCTTTACCTCTACCCAATCAGGGGCCGGTTTTGTAAACATTCAAAAGGACGCACATTTTTTGGAAAATTGTCAAAAAAAACTGACCATCTCTTTGAATGTTAAGAAAACGATTCTTTATTGGGCAGGTATAAAGAACAGAGATGTTTCTAGAAAAGTGATGTTTCTAGATACGATTGCACTAACTAACAAAAACCAGGTCATGACGTAACTAACCCCCTATCATACAAGTACTTTGACATTGGTACTAGATATTAAAATATCATTCCGCTATAATTGAGGCGCAGTAACTTTTCCGTAAAAGTTTTAACTCCGATCCCAAATTCAGTTGTGGGTGTATAACCTAAGATTCTATTTATTATCTGTTAGAGAGTCCACTTTATTATGCAGCAAGGCAATTATTTATGAATAAGTTAAGTTTTCTCTAGAATCTTTACTTTTCGGGCGATTACTCCTAATAAGAATATCTTTAAAGCAGTACATCAAAGAAACGAAAGTGTTTCAGATCACAATGTCAATTTCATATAATAATTACTTTGTACCCGTAAGTTTTGTGTATGTATGTCTGCATGTGGGATGTACATTAATTGGTATTTATTTTTATTATATTCAATGCTGATTCAAGTATAAACAATGTATAAATAATGTTGTGTTATTTGTGGAGAGGAAGTTTCTAAGTGGAGATAACTTGTGTCCAATCCAATTGTATAATTTTGTAAATTGCAAATATGATCAGCAATAGAAGTCCTACAATGCACTTTTTTGATTTGAAATTGTCATATGACAAAAGCTGTAGGTTCGTTTCTATCTTTATCTCATAATTAGTCTTTTGAATCAATTAAGACTGCTGATCCACATGAATGGAAAATAAAATTTAAAGATTTGGCCAAAGGGAAATTGATGATGAATTATAAACCCGACATCAACAATCATTTTGGAGGATAGGTTTTTCAGCAGACAATCTGAATTCCAATGGGTACAATCTGTGCCTCACTCCTTGCCGATTTGTTCCTATATTCTTATGAAAACACATTTCTTCAACGTCTTATTAAAGACAAGAAGATAGCAGAAGCTAGGTCCTTTATAATTTCACTTATTAAGCTATATTGATGATGTCCTTTGAATTAACAACACTTAATTCGATTTTAATTTCCAAATTTATAAATGTTCCTCACGTATGCAGCAATATTCCAGCTTCTAGTGCATAAGGCGTCTATATTTCTCAATTGATCCGGTATGCAGTAGTTTTAACGAGTATACCGATTTTTACAAACGCCACTAATTTCTTCGGGATAAACTTTTAAACCAAGGTTACAAGAAAATGCAACTCGTCTGCACCTTTAATAAGTTGTACTGTAGATACCATTTCCTTGTAGAAGCAAATTCTCGTTTGTAACTATGATTGCAGATTGTTTTCCCAATTTTTGAATTCAATACACAGTGATTGTGCTGCGATGATAATTGCGTACACCTATTTATGACTAGTGGTAGCCGTTTCTTAGCTGCATTTTATGGTTTTATTAAATTATCTGTTGTTAGGAATTTATATGTAGGACAGGTAAGCAATATACATTTTAAGGACATTGTTTACGCTTAACTATTAACTAATAGTGCTTGAGAGATTTAAATACCTGTCGTCACTTCACATGTGCTTTAAAAAAAATAATTTATCAAAAATTGACACACTGAAATAATGTTCGAAATGAGCGGGATAAATATGTGTTGTTCTATTTGCATCAGAACGAAAATAAAGATATAGAAAATATCATTTTTTCCCAAACAGCTTTCAAAAGTTAATTTAGATCTTCCAAGCATCGATATAAAAATGGGCTGGCAAGGGACATATTTAATTTTAATTTTGATTATGTGTCAATATTATTAAACTTTGCACAATAACAAGGTCCGAAATAGCAGTTAAGATGTTTGCAGAAAAAAACTTTTTTACATGTTGAATCTGGAAGCAAATTTATAGTTACTTTGCAATGATTTATTGAAATTTAAATATAGTAAACAAGACTAAAGTAAAAAAACACTAAAGTAATGAGTTTTTCAAAAGGCAAACCAAAACATTTTACATCAATAACGAAGAAAATTTTATCTATAAATACCTTAGTTTTCTATTAATTAAACATGATTTTTTGCAGATCTAACCATGTATTTATAGAATTTGTATGCCATGTGATATATTTTATAAAGTTGTTTTAAATATCGTATGTATAGAGCAAATTCTGACGATACAATACTTTCTCTACAGGGTACATTGAGATTTGTTAGCATACATTAAGTTAGAATAAACCCCTAATTTAATTTATATAAAGTTATGGGCGTTTCCAATATGTGATAGAATTTTGGTGCAAACTTCTCGATAACTTATCTGGTGATCTCGTTAATACGGAAACTTATTCGGGCCACTTTGTTGGAAAAATATTTGTTATTGCGTTTAAACGCAAAACATTGCGATTAAACGCAATAATTATTGCGATTTAACGCAATACTTTGCGATTTAACCCAAAACTTATTGCGTTTAAACACAAAACTTATTGCGATTAAACGCAAAACTTATTGCGATTAAACGCAAAAATTATTTCGATTTAAGGCAAAGATTATTCCGATTAAATGGATTAAATGAATACTATACATATGAATGTTAACGGAAGCTTATTCGGCCACTTTGTTGGAAATTTTTTTTTATTGCGTTTAGACGCAATAATTGTTGCGATTAAACGCAAAACTTATTGCGATTAAAAGCAATATTTTAAATATAATCTAAACAGTTAAAAGAACAGGCTCCAGCGCCAAAAACCTACTTGAGTAAAAATGTTTTGCTCAGCATGAGAATTTACTGAACTTCAATGACAACAAGGGAAAATGAAAGATTTGATTGAATGAAATTGAGAGTAAAATAGTTCTTAGCAAAGGAAATGTTTATGGCACTGGGTCCAGGAATGGTCTGTAGAGTTATGTGGCAAGTATCGTCCAGTTTTAACATTTAGAGATTTTTGATGTGACAATAATTGTTTGTAAAAATGTACTGAGATAAATTATGCCAGATTTGAGACTCTTGTAGCAATAGCAATGAATTTCATTGTAAAACATCGTCTTTCTCTCAAAAACGAAATAATTTGAGTAGTGTTTTCAACACTATTGTTAATTTTCTCAAATTAATAAACAATTTTGATTAGAAAATGTTGTTCTTCTTAAAAGGTACTTAAATTTATTTATTTAATATTAGCGAAAATCTGTCCTCCGGAAAAAAGCAGAATTATATGCAATCTTCTTTATGCAAAATATGCTGTAGTATTTATATCACCATCTCTGTAACTAATTAACTTAGTTTACACTATGTAAACTTCTTGTGTCAATTGTATTTGAAGTTATATCTAAATTAGTTAAATATAAGAAAGATATTAACAATAACAAGAGGGAGATCGTTCGATACTTTATTCTTCACAATAGGTGGCACGCCTAATCAGGACGACCATTGTAGTCATTATAATATACAGCCCAATAGATTCATTAGGGGGAATCAATACTTCTCTTAATTCTTTAATGATGAAACCTTTAGAAATATCAGTTGTGCTAATTCGCACAAATCACCCAGGAAAAGCAGAAAAAAAGAAGACCGGTATAAATATACATATGACTTTGGCATAATTTACTAGTACTATGTTTAAATTCTTTTTTTTTATTTAAAACCAATAGGAGATTGTACTTGGTGGAGACGGAGTACATATGGTCGTGTTGTGTGTGCCGCGATCTCCAACTGTAAATCTGTTGTACGATATATATCCATACAATTATTCCATATTGTTCACTTATTAAGTAATTGTTTAACAAAAGTTTTATTAAGTAAACATAGAGCGAACTGTATTAGTTTCGTTGGTAAACTTGCTGTTGATTTTGAGACACTGAAACATGTGCAACTGGTTACCATTAACATTATTTAACGTTTCCAAGAATTACTCTTTTTGCGATTTAAATTAAATATTTTTTCAGCGAATGTTTGACCTCTTCCTGTAGCCAGGTATCATACCTGTTGCCCCTTGCTTACCACAGGGAGGTGGAAGTAAGATTTTGAGCAGGATGTCTTTAATAAAAATACTTAAAGTTAAAATAGCACTACCTAATCATCGACAAAAACATTGTAACAAAACGAGGAATATCTACAAGTAAGATATAGCAGCTTATTTATATTATACATAATAAATAAATATTTTATTATAATGCGACAGTTTTGATAACAAAAGGTAGAACGCATCAATGTAAAACCAAACTGTACACGATCAAATATTCAGCCTAAGGGTAGACGTATGAGACACTTTGAAAAACCAATTTACAGCTCCACATATAAATAAGAAAATAATTTTTTTCATAAAAATTAGACATTTATTAAAAATAATGGTATTAATTTTTTTTAAAATACAAGTATATTTGTATTTAAAAAAATAAATAAATTTATTGTAAAACAAAAAGTAAAAACAGAATTTTTTGAAAACTTTAGTAACCTTTTGAAATAAAATGTACTGAATAAAAAGGCTTTTTAAAATATTTTATTTACTTAAACGTTTCCTTCTTCGATAAAAATTGTAAATTGCATATGCCAGGAACAATAGTACAATTTCATTACATTTCATAATACACACAAAATTATCTTAATCGTACTGTTCAAAATGATCAATTAAAAGTCCAGCTTTAGAGAACAAATCAGATCTTAAGTCGTCACAGAGAATACATTTCATCAGAAAATGTTCTTCATCTTCCACAACATTTTCCTTAAGAGACAACATTTTCTTTCCACTAACGGAACATACGGTATCTTTCTGTTTCGATAGCTAACAGTAGGAAGCCGCTACAGAATAGACACAGTGTTCTTCGGACCGTTCGTGCAAGCGGAGTTTCACATAAACTTGTCTATACGATACTTTTAAAAGTCTGAATGTTCGGAGTTTTTTTCCATTTACATTTTTCCTGTTATCATTTAACTCCTGAATGAATTCATCCTTATCTAGTAGTGCTAAACGATCTCGGATTAATCTCGTCATTGTTTCTATGTCCGTTGCATCGATCTTTTCTACCATATTCTTCGGTTTTCAGACCATGTCATAACTTTGGTGTCAGTCTCGTGTCGTCGGATCTGAGTGTACGACACAAAACAAAACCCGAATACATGCGGTTCGTTGCCTTGTAAAACATGAAGTCCAACGAAGGGCCCCTCTTTACAGTGTATTAATGGATTTGGAGATACTGATATCGGTTCAGCTAAAAGCTTAGTATTTTCTCGTTCTTTGGTTTTCGTTCTGTGTCATCATAGCTGAATGTAATTAGTTGTCTAAATTTTGGGTAAAACATCAACAAAGATGCAGATACCGTGATGATTAGAATAAAATTGTCGATTCATATGCCAGTTAAATGTCTCAGCTTCATTTGTTGTTCGCTTGCTCCGTTTCCTTGTGATATCCCCACAAAGCTGAAGTGTGTATCTTGCATTAGGAGACATAATTTTCAAATATGCTGTCCGCAAACTGATAACTTTTTGCCGCGTCTGGAGTTATAGACATTATATCCTCAACGAAACAATCTAATAGACAAGGGAGACAATTATGACTTGTTTTCTCTGCACGTAGCACCTACTTGAATCTTCGTCACATACTTTGGCCTAAGTGAATATATAAGCTTCACTGAATTTTCAAACAGATTTGTGAACAACAATCTCAAAAAATGTGTACGTCTTTTCTGAAAACAAGACAAATCATTGAAATATTCCACGTTTTATCATCACATGTCTTAGTTTTGATGACAGAAGGACGCATACCAATGGGACATTATTTCCATTTTCCAATTATTTTCATAGCCATGTATGATGTACCTTTAAAGGAAAAAAATAAGAACAACTATTTATAAATTGTTTTCTGATTGTCTTTTTTTTTGTTATACAAAAATTGTGTTGTCCTTTCTTCACTTTTGCTTACAGAAATAATAATAAGTATATACATGTAGCCTCATTATAGACAGCTGAAATTAAAATTTTATGAACACGTTTTAGACTATAGCCTGTTCAAAAATATTTCTTGTAATTAATATTTAACGATAATCCTTGACAATTGTTATTGGTAACACAACGATGACGTCATTTGAACTAATAGAATTTTAACGGCCGGTTTAGACCAATGCAATTTTCGTATAATCTGGGTTGCTTCATTTGAACCAGCTTACAAAGCAAATTAAAAAATAAAATTAATCATAGATAAACTTGAAGGAAATTCATCCTTAAAGTGTTAATAGTTTACAAAGAAATGCATGTAAATACAATTAAAAAGGATACACAAATTAAGTAATACTGGTGAAAATCGTGTACATTTACGTAGCCGAACGCTCATAGACTAAGGCCGAACGCCCCGAGACTAATTACATGATTTCTGTGACATCTTTTTGAACAGTAAAGGGGTTTGCGGTATATTTTCATGAAAAAAAAAACTTTATAAAGCGAGCATCGAAAATGTTAACTATACGGTTATGTGTGTGTGTGTTTGAGTGTAAGAAAAAGTAACGCGATTAATCAATCTCTACGCAAAGTATTCTGGATATCCTACGTCAACCCAAATCAACCAGTTATGTTCTCTGTTCGAGAGTGTGATTCATATGTATGTTTATTTTGTATGATGTATGAAAGTGGCTTTCAGCAATTTTTCAGCTATATCATGGCGCGGTCCAGTTTTTATTGAGAGATGAAGCCGGAGAAAACCCCCGAACTTCGCTAGGAAAACTGGCAATCCTTGTTAATTCAGATTGGAATCGAGTACACATTGCTCGCGATTCGTATGAACAAACCCATTTAAATTTTAACTAAGCTATCCGCAGAAAATACTCAAGAATAGCAAACAAAATAAATTTTAAATGACTTAAAATGAATTTGATATCAATCAAAATACAGTGCTTTGTTTAAAAATAACAACAAAATATCAAAAAAATTTTGCTATCTCTGAAACGCCGTTTAATTAACATTTTATTGACGTCACCAACACATCACGTCACCAATGAAATACAGAGACACTGTTATGGTGCTCTGAAGTAACGTCAGGAACCTTAAATTGTGCGATGGTCCCCATTTAGGCTGTGTGTAGTTACTTATTTAGTACATATAACCAATAATCTTACCTTGAAAGGTTAATTTGGACAAGGATCGAACACTGCGATCCGAGTTAAGTCACGTACACACATTTTATTGACGGCCATTAGATAAAACATTGTAATGATCTTATATTGTGACAAACATTCACTTAATATCGGAAACAATAACGGATATCGTTTGCGATTTTCAAAAGAATAAACATTTCAATTGCCTTTGTCTCCATGAACCAATAACAAATTGTAAATGTCTTGTTCTTCTTTTGGTCTCCGTTAAATACATGTTAATTTGTGCCGAAGTAGACAGGATTTGTTTCCGTATCATCGTAAATTGATTACTATAACAACGTCATACAGCATCTTAATCGAGGTTCAAATCAGACCACACAGACCTGCTATTCCAGGAGGGCGAAAATATTCATTAATTACCTAAAAGGTAGGTGTTTATTGTTTTAAGTAAACGAAATGAAAACATAAATAATACGAAAGAAGATGTTTATAATTTTTAACACTGTGACGCAATACAGATTAAGTAGTTCAGCTGTTTCCAATTATCCAAATCTTTTAATTGAACTTATAACAAGTATATTCATACTTCTATTAAATTTGCATGCAGTTATATATCACGATACTTAAAAATAATTTGTTCATTCCACAAAATTCCAAAATTACTAATTGGTGACATATTCAATTTAATGTTATAATAACTTAGTGATATATAATAGGTATTTGTATCTGTTGGACGATGACGTAGCATCACTTTGCTCATTACATAAACAGTCGTTTACATGTAAAATATAATAGGAAAATATTTTTAATTACTCGTCTAGTCAAGTGCGTCTAACTGTCTCTTTTAAATAAAAAACTTACTCCGACCTATCAGAATCAATAGATGTCCTTTATCGAACAATACAAGTTTTGTTGACGTTTGTGGATTTCATTTTGAACCTGAAACAACAAATTTGATTACAATGAGGTTGACACCGTTGTCTGTCCGTATTTAGATCTATATCTGATAAGGAAGGCCGGTTAAACTATAAGTCATACGACAAGCGAGACGACTACAGTTTACCAATTATAAATAAGTAATCTTTGTGTATCAATATTCATTCAGTACACGTTATGAAGTATTTAATCAAAGTCCTAGCTGATTGCTCCAGTAATTACTTTGACAAAAGATTTTTGCTCAGAGAAAAGCTAGATTTCTGACATGTTAATGGAAGTAGTCTCTATGTATACTTTATATATACAGATGGTGACTGTTATGTTGTATGTGTCATACAGATGGTGACTGTTATATTGTATGTGTCACACAGATGATGACTGTTATGTTGTATGTGTCACACAGATGGTGACTGTTATGTTGTATGTGTCACACAGATGATGACTGTTTTATTGTATGTGTCACACAGATGGTGACTGTTATGTTGTATGTGTCACACAGATGATGACTGTTATGTTGTATGTGTCACACAGATGGTGACTGTTATGTTGTATGTGTCACACAGATGGTGACTGTTATGTTGTATGTGTCACACAGATGATGACTGTTATGTTGTATGTGTCACACAGATGGTGACTGTTATGTTGTATGTGTCATACAGATGGTGACTGTTATATTGTATGTGTCACACAGATGATGACTGTTATGTTGTATGTGTCACACAGATGGTGACTGTTATGTTGTATGTGTCACACAGATGGTGACTGTTATGTGGTATGTGTCACACAGATGGTGACTGTTATGTTGTATGTGTCACACAGATGATGAGATATATTCATTAGTAATTTACTGGTCTTTTTTCTCCCATTCGTGAATTCATGTCGATTCTGCCGAAAGTCTGTCGCGAGTGAGAAGAATATGCTGACCTTGCAGAAAAAAACCTGATATCGCCCATTTATTCATATTAGGTCGTGTTTGTTTGTTGTTTCGATTGCTGGTTGCTTGAGGTTGGTGAGAGTTTTCTGATGTCCATCACTATGAAATGTATTACTATAGGATTTTGATTTTTGATGACGTCAAGGTTTCTAAGGATAAAAAATATTGAGCATTTAACACCTTAGTTCTATATAAAGCGGTTAAGTTTACAACAATACAACTGTTACTGAAGTACAGTTCAACATAGAGTTTTCTAACTAGAAGGGGAAAAACTCACAAAAACGAGCCGACTTTTATTTACTACTAAAATTTGTTTTAAATAGATGATTAAATATGAGTCTGATAGTCTTTTTCAGAATACTGCAACCCAAAAATGATTAAAAAAATAAGCCGTTCTCTTAGTCTTTTTTTCTGATGCATATGCAAATGGTGTTTTTGTTGTCCTTTCTTGTATATAGTATTGGTGATAATGACTAGTTTACATAAGTTGCTGCCCCGTCCTTTGGAGAATGCGTGTTTGAGACAAGCATTTAGTCAAACCTGTTGAGGGGGATGGCAAAAAGGGGTCTCATATGTAATGTGGTACTTCGAAACAATTTAATTAAAGGAACCTTAAACTAATGGTCTAATCGGAAATGGCTATGACTATATATTGTATTCGTTCTGAAATTATTACAATCCTGGCTGTAATGTTCCTATTGTGTCTAATATTTAAAAAAACAAAAACAAAAAAACCCAAATGCATCTGAACATGCGACAGTCCATTTAGAAGAATGGTGTGATGCAGAATACACTAAATAAATATGACCAAGCAGTGCATGTTACATATAAGCTAACGATAATGCTGAGACACACATCACGTTGTCTCTTAATTGTGCATTGTTAAATTACTTTACTAATTACTTATAATTTGTAAATGATTTTTAAAACTTATAACAAAGAAATTAAGACTCGTCTTTGACGGAAATTCAAAGTGCTTTTTCATGTCAATTAATATTGTGTAAATTAATTACATCGTACATTATATCTTCATGCATCCCAAAGGAAATATTTTTTGTATCGATTCTTTAGTATGTTCATTTGCGCGTGCAAATATGGCATATTAAATACAATTAGTTGACTTATAAAATCAGAGGGGTGTCTTATTGTTAGGATCATTAATTAAGGACAAAGCCTAACAGAATCATTACATGAAGAGCCACCATCGTTTGTTATTTGTGGGGATCATAAGGTTTAAAGACAAATCCTAAACAGAATCATCACATAAAGTGCCATAATCATTTGTTATTGTTGTGATTGTGTCCGAATTATATAAAATATGTACAGTTGCAACAGCTTTGTAGGTGTATGAGACGCTTATTTATAACGTCGGTGTTTAAAGTAATACTTATTCGGTGTATCTCGATGTTTACAGTTATACCTATTCGGTGTTTCTTGGTGCTTACACAGTTATACTAATTCGGCAATCGGTGTATCTGGAGTTTACATTTATACCTTTTTGGTGTTTCTTGGTGCTTACACTGTTATACCTATTCGGCATTCGTTGTATCTCGGTGTTTACAGTTATGCCTAATCGGTGTTTCTTGGTGCTTACACAGTTATACCAATTCTGCATTCGGTGTATCTCAGTGTTTACAGATACATCTATTTGGTGTTTCTTGGTGCTTGCACAGGTATACTTGTTTGTTTGTTTGAATGGTGTTTTAACGCCACTTTCAGCAATTTTTTAGCTATTTCATGTCAATTAAGATTGGAGTCGAGTACACAGTGCCTGCAGTGAGAATCGAACCCGCAATCTCAGTGTTGACAGACCACGTGATCAATAGTAGACGAACTACCTTGACCACTCGGCCACCGAGGCCCCCCACAGCTATACTAATTCGGTATTCTGTGTATCTCGGTGTTTACAGTTATACCTATTCGGTATGTCTCGGTCTTTTCAGTTATCCCAGACAGTTGTTTTAACTTTATTAAGTAGTATCACTCGTAATATAAAAATCCCAATTATTACTGGACCTTGACGACGGGTGACGTATTTTAACAGTGACTTTACTGGACCTTGACAACTTTCTGAAGCACAAGTTGTCATCACCTTTTTTTAGTCGTGCTTGTTTTGACCATTTTTAGTTTCACTATGATTGTTAGTTTTGCTGTTTTATTTTAATATTTTTAGTTGTGTATTGACTTGTTATATCAATTTGCGATTTAAATTCACGTCTTTGTATGACCTGCTTTCGTTTTATACGCTATATTGCAAAAATATACTGCATTGATATATTTTTGTGTGTTTTTTTCAAATTTTTAATTAAAGACATTAAAAATAATTAGTGTAAACATATTTTTATTCCTGGTACTGAACATAGTTAATACATCATATACAATGTTAGGATCCGGAAACAAGTCACATACTTATATTAATCCGTTTCCTAATAAAAATAATTAGGTTTTAGACAATCTGATAAAGTTGAATTGTTATACAATTGTCATGAAAGTCTGGTTGATGTTGATTTCTGACCTTGAGTAATACATTTCTATAAATGCTGGATTACAAACACAATAGTTGTGTAAAAACTTATTCGATATCATATTGAAAATATCTATTATTTCATGTAAATGCAATATATGTTCGAAAATTACTAGTAAATACCATATAAAAACCAACCAATGAACGGATCAGAAAGTATGAATCTTGATTACATAATAACCGTTTCTCTTTCTTAAAGGATTAAAGTTACATAAATATCGTCTTGAAATTGGTTTCAACAAATGTGCGGACATTTTTATCATACTAATTCTGATACCAATCCGCCAGCCTTTAAGAATTACTTTTTAAAGTGATTATTGATTTAATACTGATATTACAGCACATAAACGGAAGCCTTGACGCTTGTTAATACTTGTATATGTGGTGTTAAATTGATGATGAAACGATGTCTGCTAATAGACATACGTTTGTTAAATAGATCAAAATTGGAAGTGTCGAATATACAATTATAAATTCAACTTAGGGTGTATGTATTTGATGTCAAGCCAGAAATATTCAGAATGTCAGATTACATCTGATCAAGTGCTGCAATTTTGATGACATGCAATATTATTGAAATCATACCAGTATAGAATTATAGCTTCAGTCGTACCATTGTAATAAACGTGTATTATCTGTTGATTAGTAAGTACATGAACTGTAAAATAATATTGATTATAATATTTAGATTATTATATCATACAATTTTATATGAAATTCCGACAGCACCTGAGCGTTTAACAACATATATTGCGATATGTTTTCCACGATGGTATACTGGCCACCCAAAAAGTTATAGGTTGTGCCTAGCTTGATGTTCCGACGTTTTCAGTCACGATGACAGTTGATCATTGCAATCTGTGGATCAGACATTTTCCCTTTAACAATGAGAACTTAACAAATGTCGTCCGCAGCCATTGAGTTTTATTAGTTACAGTTACTTCATATCGGTGGAGGATTTTTTTTCTTGGAATTTGGTGGTGATTTGTCCTTTGTCTAACCTTTTTTAGTATTTAGATGATTTCTCACAATGATCTATCAAATGTATGACACTTATTCACTTTAACTTTTATTTTTTACAGAAACATTATACAGGTTTAATGTCCAACTTAAATCTGTGTAAACTGTGTAATCCGTACTCTCAATATATATGTAATTATCATCTAAATTGCAATTTTAAGCTGGTCTTTATTGCAATAACTGTGCGTTGTTAAATTGGTGTCTAACACCAATTTCAGCAATTTTCAGCTATATGATAGCGTTCAGTTTTTTAGGGGTGGGGGAAGCCAGAGAAACCCCGAACTGCGGTAGGAAAACTGGCAATCCTTGTCAATTAAGCTTGGTGTTGGCTGTTAGTAATACCCATTTTGGTTAATACATTTCTTATGACATACACTACGTTAACAAAATCTGAGAATTAAATGTAATAATTTATTATGTATATACACAACATCAATACCAGAGAACTATACTGATTTTTATCAATTAAGACATATTTATTTGTCAACACAAAGTCTAATTAAATAAAACAAGAGTGTAAAAATAATATTGTATAAAAAATTCTGAAGATTAAAAATGGGAAATAATTGTCATCACTCCATACAATCCTGAAGTCAAAATTACAATGTAAACAAGTGTTGGTTATCGGACAAGAGCTGGTGAATGTAACATCTTATTATTTATTGTCTATTTACGTTCCAGAGGATTATAAAAAAGCAACAACAACAACAAAAATTAAATTTAAAAAAAATCAAAAGCTAACATAAAAGGGGGTATGTGACTTTGCTTTTAGATACACAAATGCCAATTATTTCGCCTAGAAGAAATGTTACAGAGAACGCCATTATAGGTCTCTAAAAAACAAGAGTAAACATATGACTTCGTAATTAAGAAATTTAATTAGATATTGTTAGTATTTTTAGTTCTGTGTATTATTTTTCTAGTGCTGTCAATAATTGATGCGAATTGTACTGATAATTATTGAGTTACCTCCCCTATACGTATATATTTGACAAGCATTGTTTTAGTAATACTTAATATGTGTTTTCATAATTACCATGATATGTGCAAGGTCTGTTACAATGGCAGAGAATGGCTACAATGGGCACCGCCGAGGGCCAACGCAGCCTTCTGAGACCATTATCACAGACCAAGGACATATAAAGGGCCATTATGAAAACACACATTTCTTAATACTTATATAACCAACTTTCTATACAAATAACCGCTTTTCATCGTGTTGTTTTTAACAATGAATTGCATTATAATAATAATAATTTTTTTTATGAAATTTAATTCATTAAAAATATTGTTTAGAATGTTTTTAATGTTTTTTTTTTATTCTGGGTTTTAATAAAGCCGTGACTCCGTAACGTAGATAATTATAATGCACATTAATAATTATCATAATATAACTTAATTGGTTAATATTTAGAAATTATATATCCGATACGATAAACATAGTTCACAGATAAACACAAGGGCAGAGATATCAAGGACAAACATATATCTGTACCCGTGAGTTAAGAATTTCTATAAATAGACTTTCCACGATTGATTTGATTTTTTTTTCTCACATGCAGACTTTTAGATTTTTAAGGCATTCCTACGTTTGGTAGCCATTTATATATTTAAGTGGTGTACGTCAATGACGTCATAATAAGCTATCTCAACTTACAGGTTCTTACATGCGCATTTGGAAAAGACCGTCTAATTTTACACGAGTGATAGAAATTTATTTCCCACTAGTTTGTTTAAACAAATCCCAATTGTTGAAGTCTAATCAGAACGTCCAAAACAAGAACGTTTGACAAGAACGTTGTTACGTTTCATGCGTTTTGATTTGATGACGCAATAAATACAGATGAGTGCGCACGAGCTCATCTTTACCAGAATTATGTCCTTTACATAAGAATAATAGGTTTCATATGGTGAGAATTGTATATCGTTTTATATCATCTCAGTTATTTCAACAAAATTATCAACGGGCCTATGGCGAGTGTATTAGTTTGATGAAAATTAAATATCAAGCGTCTGAGCGATATGCACTTCTCACGATTTTGGAAACCTATTGACGTTTTGATGAAACGAAAACTGTATTTTGCGTGGCTATAATTTTGTAGGGCGGAAACAGGGCATCGTTAAAACACGAAATAACATGCAATATGTAGTAACTTATAACGGAGCGTAACACTAAAAAATAGGGAATCTAATAGGACATTAAATGATGACTATCACATTGCATTGTTTTTAATATCCATGAACACATTTTACTAAATTACAAATCAGCCGATTGGAACAGGTGAACATGAAAACACTCCATCTTAGAAAACAATTGTTTCCCTGACCTTGGATCTTTAAACATATAAAACTTCACATGAGATAATGCTAAGAATTTAACTTGATCTTCATTTCACTGTACGTAAAAACTGCATTTCTGTGAAAATTTGTTGATGTGTTTTAAAGTTATCTTTTGGAAATGGCCAACTGTTGACCTGAAAAATTTGAATTGGCCTAAGTCGAAAAAACACAAATAGCATTGTGCTGAAAATTGAGCTTTATCTTCATTTTATAGTACTTAACATCTGTGCATAGTTTAAACAAAATCAGTTGGAGCATTTTCAAGTTATCATCTGGGCAAGGACAGATAAACGGAGGATATCATAATACCCCGAAACCTGTGGCGGAGTATAAAAAGAGTACGCATATTGAATAAACATTTTAAAGTTCAAATTAACATAACAAACCAAATTGTGCATATGTTTTTCGTCGCGGATGGACGTCACAATTTATTTTTCTATTTCGTTGCCGGTTGTGCACGAAATTTTCCAAGTAGCGCGAGAAATCGAATAATCATAAGAGATTCATTAGAGAAATACATGCGGTGTATTACATAGACACAGGTTGGGCTATATATATTTTTTATGCCTAAAATATCATCCTAAACCTAATAGATCTTCTCCAAGTATCATCGCTAAGTATTGCATTCGCGTCTTTTAACATACATTTATCGAGATTTCCCTGCGAAGACAACATAAAAATATCAATTAGGCAGTATCTTAAACAAAATAAAAATACCTTTACTACTTAAGGTAGAGATAAACAACAACCGGAAAGTCAATATTGTTGTAAATTATCTCAAATGCTAAGTTAAAATCAACGATTATTTTGACTGAAAACGGTAATACCATTGTTATCTTATTTCAGTCTAACGATGGACGGTAAAGGCGGTCAAATAAACGATACAGATATGTGAAAAGGTAGGTGCATTGCAGATACTTCTTACAACTTTACTTAGATTGAATGTGTTTATTAAATATACACAATTACATACTAATTACTTCAGTATTTGAACTCTCATTTATCAATACCTGAAATAAAATATATATGCTTGAAATTTCTTGAATGAATTTTTAGACAGTATTTTAAGTATTCGAAAGTATTGGTTTGCCAATTTCCTACCAACTCTAAGTACAGAAGTATATCGAGTTATCATGTAATATTCATTTCGTCCCCGTTGTTAACATGAAAAGTACTAAAATACTTTGTATTACGAACTTTTTATCAAGGTTCACTTGCGTTAATCGGAAACTGCCCCACTGCAATAATAAACCAGTCGGGTTTGATGCAGTATTAAAGGAACTTATGGCACGAACGTGAAATAATGGCATAATAACGCAGAGTTTTGTAACAGAAACAAACACAATCAATAACGCTGCAGTATTATTGTAGTAGCCATCTACTTGACGAGCTTGTTTTACTGCTTAACGAAAACCAAAAATGTAAATGTAGCGAACCTGACTCCATTAGTGTCAATCAAGATGTCACGTCTAGACATCCAGTTATAATAGTCTATACAACCAGTTATAATAGTCTATACAACCAGTTATAAAAGTCTATACAACCAGTTTAATAGTCTAGATATCCAGTTATAATAGTCTAGACATCCAGTTATAATAGTCTAAACAACCAGTTATAATAGTCTAGACATCCAGTTATAATAGTCTAGACATCCAGTTATAATAGTCTATACAACCAGTTATAATAGTCTATACAACCAGTTATAAAAGTCTATACAACCAGTTTAATAGTCTAGACATCCAGTTATAATAGTCTAGACATCCAGTTATAATAGTCTAAACAACCAGTTATAATAGTCTAGACATCCAGTTATAATAGTCTAGACATCCAGTTATAATAGTCTAGACATCCAGTTATAATAGTCTATACAACCAGTTTAATAGTCTAAACATCCAGTTATAATAGTCTAGACATCCAGTTATAATAGTCTAGACATCCAGTTATAATAGTCTATACAACCAGTTTAATAGTCTAGACATCCAGTTATAATAGTCTATACAACCAGTTTAATAGTCTAGACATCCAGTTATAATAGTCTAGACATCCAGTTATAATAGTCTATACAACCAGTTTAATAGTCTAGACATCCAGTTATAATAGTCTAGACATCCAGTTTAATAGTCTAGACATCCAGTTATAATAGTCTAGACATCATGTTATAATAGTTTAGACAACCAGTTTTAATTGTCTAGACATCCAGTTATAATAGTTTAGACAACCAGTTATAATAGTCTAGACCTCCAGTTATAATAGTCTAGACATCCAGTTTAATAGTCTAGACAACCAGTTATAATAGTCTAGACATCCAGTTATAATAGTCTAGACAACAAGTTACTAGTATAATAGTCTATTCAACCAGTTATAATAGTCTAGACATCCAGTTATAATAGTCTAGACAACCAGTTATAATAGTCTATACAACCAGTTATAACAGTCTAGACAACCAGTTATAATAGTCTAGACATCCAGTTATAATAGTCTAGACAACAAGTTACTAGTATAATAGTCTATACAACCAGTTATAATAGTCTATACAACCAGTTATAATAGTCTATACAACCAGTTATAATAGTCTATACAACCAGTTTAATAGTCTAGACAACCAGTTATAATAGTCTAGACAACCAGTTATAAAAGTCTATACAACCAGTTTAATAGTCTAGACATTCACTTATAATAGTCTAGACATCCAGTTTTAATAGTCTAGACATCCAGTTATAATAGTCTAGACATCCAGTTATAATAGTCTAGACATCCAGTTATAATATTCTAGACATCCAGTTATAATAGTCTAGACATTCAGTTATAATAGTCTATACAACCAGTTTAATAGTCTAGACATCCAGTTATAATAGTCTAGACATCCAGTTATAATAGTCTATACAACCAGTTTAAGAGTCTAGACATCCAGTTATAATAGTCTATACATCCAGTTATAATAGTCTATACAACCAGTTATAATAGTTTAGACAACCAGTTTTAATTGTCTAGACATCCAGGTATAATAGTCTATACATCCAGTTATAATAGTCTATACAACCAGTTACAATTGTCTAGACAACCAGTTACAATTGTCTAGACAACCAGTTTTAATTGTCTAAAATACAGTTTTAATAGATATTATTTTTAAGGAACAAACCTTGGATAGATTACATGTAATAATATTTTAACTGCCTGCCAGAGCTGACATTTCTGTGTAGTGTAGCCAGACACAGCCAACATTTCTGTGTAGCAAGACACAGCTGACATTTCTTTGTAGTCAGACACAGCTGACATTTCTGTGTAGTCAGACACAGCTGACATTTCTGTGTAGCCAGACACAGCTGACATTTCTGTGTAGTCAGACACAGCTGACATTTCTGTGTAGCCATACACAGCCAACATTTCTGTGTAGCCAGACACAGCTGACATTTCTGTGTAGCAAGACACAGCTGACATTTCTTTGTAGTCAGACACAGCTGACATTTCTGTGTAGTCAGACACAGCTGACATTTCTGTGTAGTCAGACACAGCTGACATTTCTGTGTAGCTAGACACAGCTGACATTTCTGTGTAGCCAGACACAGCTGACATTTCTGTGTAGCCAGACACAGCTGACATGTCTGTGTAGCTAGACACAGCTGACATTTCTGTGTAGTGTAGCCAGACACAGCCAACATTTCTGTGTAGCAAGACACAGCTGACATTTCTTTGTAGTCAGACACAGCTGACATTTCTGTGTAGTCAGACACAGCTGACATTTCTGTGTAGCCAGACACAGCTGACATTTCTGTGTAGTCAGACACAGCTGACATTTCTGTGTAGTCAGACACAGCTGACATTTCTGTGTAGCCAGACACAGCTGACATTTCTGTGTAGTCAGACACAGCTGACATTTCTGTGTAGTCAGACACAGCTGACATTTCTGTGTTGCCAGACACAGCTGACATTTCTGTGTAGTGTAGCCAGACACAGCCAACATTTCTGTGTAGCAAGACACAGCTGACATTTCTTTGTAGTCAGACACAGCTGACATTTCTGTGTAGTCAGACACAGCTGACATTTCTGTGTAGCCAGACACAGCTGACATTTCTGTGTAGTCAGACACAGCTGACATTTCTGTGTAGCTAGACACAGCTGACATTTCTGTGTAGCCAGACACAGCTGACATTTCTGTGTAGCCAGACACAGCTGACATGTCTGTGTAGCCATACACAGCTGACATTTCTGTGTAGCTAGACACAGCTGACATTTCTGTGTAGCTAGACACAGCTGACATTTCTGTGTAGCTAGACACAGCTGACATTTCTGTGTAGCTAGACACAGCTGACATGTCTGTGTAGCCATACACAGCTGACATTTCTGTGTAGTCAGACACAGCTGACATTTCTGTGTAGTCAGACACAGCTGACATTTCTGTGTAGTCAGACACAGCTGACATTTCTGTGTAGTCAGACACAGCTGACATTTCTGTGTAGCCAGACACAGCTGACATTTCTGTGTAGCCAGACACAGCTGACATTTCTGTGTAGCCAGACACAGCTGACATTTCTTTGTAGTCAGACACAGCTGACATTTCTGTGTAGTCAGACACAGCTGACATTTCTGTGTAGTCAGACACAGCTGACATTTCTGTGTAGCCAGACACAGCTGACATGTCTGTGTAGCCAGACACAGCTGACATGTCTGTGTAGCATACACAGCTGACATTTCTGTGTAGTCAGACACAGCTGACATTTCTGTGTAGTCAGACACAGCTGGCATTTCTGTGTAGCCAGACACAGCTGACATTTCTGTGTAGCATACACAGCTGACATTTCTGTGTAGTCAGACACAGCTGACATTTCTGTGTAGTCAGACACAGCTGGCATTTCTGTGTAGCCAGACACAGCTGACATTTCTGTGTAGCCAGACACAGCTGACATTTCTGTGTAGTCAGACATAGCTGACATTTCTGTGTAGTCAGACACAGCTGACATTTCTGTGTAGTCAGACACAGCTGACATTTCTGTGTAGTCAGACACGGCTGACATTTCTGTGTAGTCAGACACGGCTGACATTTCTGTGTAGTCAGACACAGCTGACATTTCTGTGTAGCATAGCAGACACAGCTGACATTTCTGTGTAGCATAGCAGACACAGCTGACATTTCTGTGTAGCCAAGCAGACACAGCTGACATTTCTGTGTAGCCATACACAGCTGACATTTCTGTGTAGTCAGACATAGCTGACATTTCTGTGTAGTCAGACACAGCTGACATTTCTGTGTAGCATAGCAGACACAGCTGACATTTCTGTGTAGCATAGCAGACACAGCTGACATTTCTGTGTAGCCAAGCAGACACAGCTGACATTTCTGTGTAGCCATACACAGCTGACATTTCTGTGTAGCCAGACACAGCTGACATGTCTGTGTAGCCATACACAGCTGACATTTCTGTGTAGTCAGACATAGCTGACATTCTTTGTAGTTAGACACAGCTGACATTTCTGTGTAGCATAGCAGACACAGCTGACATTTCTGTGTAGCATAGCAGACACAGCTGACATTTCTGTGTAGCATAGCAGACACAGCTGACATTTCTGTGTAGTCAGACACAGCTGACATTTCTGTGTAGCATAGCAGATACAGCTGACATTTCTGTGTAGCATAGCAGACACAGCTGACATTTCTGTGTAGCCAGACACAGCTGACTTTTCTGTGTAGTCAGACACAGCTGACATTTCTGTGTAGCATAGCAGACACAGCTGACATTTCTGTGTAGCCAGACACAGCTGACATTTCTGTGTAGCATAGCAGACACAGCTGACATTTCTGTGTAGCATAGCAGACACAGCTGACATTTCTGTGTAGCCATACACAGCTGACATTTCTGTGTAGCCAGACACAGCTGACATTTCTGTGTAGTCAGACACGGCTGACATTTCTGTGTAGCATAGCAGACACAGCTGACATTTCTGTGTAGCCAGACACAGCTGACATTTCTGTGTAGCCAGACACAGCTGACATTTCTGTGTAGCCAGACACAGCTGACATTTCTGTGTAGCCAGACACAGCTGACATTTCTGTGTAGCCAGACACAGCTGACATTTCTGTGTAGCATAGCAGACACAGCTGACATTTCTGTGTAGCCAGACACAGCTAACATTTCTGTGTAGCCAAGCCACACACAGCTGATATTTCTGTGTAGTGTAGCCATAAACAGCGAACATTTCTGTGTAGCCAGACACAGCTGACATCTAACATTTCTGTGTAGCCAGACATAGCGGAAATGTCTGTGTAGCGTAGCATTGTAATGCTGACATTTCTACATGTATGTAGCCAGACAAAGCTGACATTTCTTTGTAGCCAGACGAAGCTAACATAATGTGCAGCCAGATACAGCTGCCATATATGTGCAGTCAGACACAGCAGACATTTCTGTGTAGCAAGATACAGCTGACATTTCTGTGTAGCCAGACACAGCTGAAATTTCTGTGTAGCTAAACACAGCTGACATTTCTGTGTAGCTAGACACAGCGGACATGTCTGTTAAGCGTAGCCTAGTAATGGTGCCATTTCTGTGTAGCCAGGTTTTGGTGACATTTCTGTGTAGCCAGACACAGCTGACATTTCTGTGTAGCTTAGCCAGGAATAGCTGACATCTCTGTGTCGCCAGAAACAGCTGACATTGTTGTGTCGCCGAAAGAGCTGCCATTTATCTGCAGCCAGACACAGCTGAGATTTCTGTGCAGCCAGACATATCTGACATTTATGTGAAGCCAAACACAGCTGCCATTTATGTGTAACCAGACACAGCTGATATTTATTTGAAGCCAGACACAGCTGACATTTGTGTGCAGCCAGACACAGCTGACATTTATGTGCAGCCAGACACAGCTGACATTTCTGTGAAGCCAAACACAGCTGCTATTTATGTGTAACCAGACACAGCTGACATTTCTGTGAAGCCAGACACAGCTGACATTTGTGTGCAGCCAGACACAGCTGACATTTCTGTGTAGATAAATGTAAACAGAGTATATGATAAATGACTTATCTTTCGTTCACCAACGATTGGTAAGAAGTAGCTAATCGCTGATCTGTGGCTATTTGAAGGTGCGTAGCTACTAATCGCTGACCTGTAGCTATTAAACAGTTTAAAAAAAAAAACATTAAATATACTTTATTAGGCAATACGTGTCTCTTCAAAGTGTAAAAAATCGTATTTTCTAAACTAAATGCGAGATTAAGCGTCTAAACGAGAAACATATTTTTTATAGATACGTAACATTCAGTGCAAAGCAGGTTTATTTTGTTCGTTTTATTGATAATATTTTTTAATATTTTAATTAGGAGCAAATTTGCAAAAGATCTAATTAAAATACATTTATGTATGGATATTTAATGACATAAAATATGTTTGTTGTCGCTATAAGATAAGTATATTTGTTATATCATAGCTTATCAACAAACAAATAAAGATAAATGAGGTGTTTTTAAAACACGACGTTAATTTATGTAAGAACATCCATTCTATACTATGGTGTATTCTATGTTGCAGAAGTTTAACGTCACAACACAACATACTTTAAATTTATTTTTACATATAAATACATTTGGTTTAATTGAAATTTAATTCTTAACTTAATTAAGTGTTTGATAAATGACAGTCCTTTAATAGCAGAATATATTAATGGTGATAATCACTTAGTACCATACAAGTTCTACAAACTGTATTCTGAAATACATACTTCAACTAAAGTCATAAGTATGTCTGAAAATGTTACACTACTGTTAACGTTTTAAAGTATTCGTAACTCTTACATGTTGTATGTATAGGAACACGTATTTTAGTTCAGTGTTGTTTTAAAATATATCAATTACGGTACGATCCCGATATTTTACGTGTAGAACGATATGAAAACTTAACAGAAAAATTGATATAAATACAAATATTATATAATCGTTCCTTTGAACAATATAGTTCTTGCGTGTGGAAAACCTAAAATGGGAATTATGCAACTCCATGTTTAATCATTTAACTTTCAACATTAAGACAGGAGTAATTAACGTGAGTACTGAGTTTGTTTTTAACACATTTACTTTATGTTGACAACAAATAGTTATTTGTGCCATGAAATACCTTCATGGTGTTTTGGTAATATTTGCCAGTAGCATTTGCTAGCGTTCTGCAGTAAAATCTATTTGGCTATTGATGCCAACAAATCTTCCATCATATAACGGTTATATTTATTTTAATTCAGCGGATCTAAGGAAAACTAACATTACTAAAATAAGACATTTGTTTGTGTTTTCCGATATGCTGTAGTGTTTTAGAATCCGACCGTCATCACTATTATTTTGTAGTATCAAGCCTCTGTAAGGGAACCAATGTTTGAAAATCCTTAAAATAATGTATGGCTTATTTTTGTCTGTAAATCGTATGCGTAAAACACTTTTATATTTTGTTTACCCCTGACAAGTGCTGATGCTTGATCGATTATGATCTACTTTGTTGGTTATTTTCCAGTTTCCTCTTTTTAGTCATTTACGGTAAAAAAACTTTTCTTAATTGCAGTGATATTTCAAAACACTTTATGAACTTGACATGTAACATTCAGTATTACTTACAACATGCAGTTGCTATAGCTAATGTTTGTGTCAACGTTGCATTGGAACCAGTCTTTAATTTTGCATCGGAACAGTCTTTAATTTTCTAGAATTTTCTGTCAACAAAAGCCTTCAACTATTCGTACGTAAGAACCAAAATTCGAAGGTCAATGACGCTTAAATGCAGTTGGTAATACTTTAAATGGTTTTTCATCACGTTCTAAATGCATTTGGCTTTAATAACTACTTGACAGGTTTAGCGTCATATCCTCCCTACATATTGAACATCCGGTAACGCTGGCTGCAGGCAAGCCTATTAATAGATGTCTTTTCAGTGCTTAATGACACATTGGTTGTTTCTTAACAGATCGATCTTTCGTCTTTGGTTCAATATCCTTTACATGTACATTCCATTTAATTGCACATGCGTATCAATCAACAAAAGGAAACATGAAAAAGATGTAATTTCAATAATGATTACGTGTGGCTACAGTAGATATATAGTGTTATGTTTCAGAAACAAATAAATTCTTCGTGTTTATTTTTCGGTAATGTAGGGTCACATACAAAGAATGGTAAGCTTATATAAAAAACATTATAAGTAAATAATAATATTTTTATCTAAATTGTAATTTTATTTGATTTTATATATTAGAAATTACATGTCTATAATTTATAACACGATGATCATCAAACCTTGGTCCATCGACTTTATTCTCTAATTGAAATGGATGAATTTGCAAATTTATTTATATTTCTTATATTTTGTGATTATTTGATAAATGACGATATAGATTAACGTATGACCACCTTTTTTAGTACTAATCATACTAACGGTTAAAATACACCCCGTTTTTGTATTTTATAAAAATAAACATTAATATTAAGATAATATACTTGCACATTTCATTTATAGTTTACCATTTAATGTATTTTTTAACTTAGTTATTATACTAGAAATACTTGTGTCACTGGATTTTTTACGCCTTATTTACGACAATGCATGCTAGACCTCACTGAAGATTTTTCGGTCTTGTTGTCAAAGTTGAGGGATTTTACACACAAGTATTTCGCCTTTCTCCCATATTGAAATGGAACATTTTATGGAGCAATTGAAATATTGCAAAATGTATTATTAAACCTTCAATAAACACAGCATCTTTTTTACAACCTGGTCAGTGTGACTATTCGCCATAACAGTACAATTGACTATTCTATGATATCAATTGTTAACAGTAGATAAGGTCTTTTATTTGGCCCCTTTCGTTTGTATACTTCATTTAATACTTTAAACATAACATAGGCGTAGCACCCAGAAAAATAGTGGTACGGTCGGTTAAGGGTAGACAACCCATTTAACGTCTATGTTTAAATACAAATAAGGGTTGTCCATGTGCTATTGTTTGTGACTTACCAACTTGCAATCGAAATCGTAACGGTTGCTATTTTATATTGAAAGTTATTTTTAAACAATTAGATTTATGTTGAACGTTTCCCAATTTAAAGAGTATATGTAATGAAATTCTATCATTTTGTATTTCAATTTACAATATATTGGTACGGTTTCAGCAATTTAAAGTGGTGCGGTCGGAACCGTACCGGCCGTACTGCTTGCTACGCCTTTGCATAAGTAATTAAATTCTTTTTGGTAAACATATGCGTTTGAAGCAAAAAGGTAGTACGAGTTTTCTCAATGGGAACTGTACAGAAGAAAAACTTCTTGTTAGTTTGATATATAATTAACTGTTGTCAACTAAATAGTTACAAATAATGTATATCGATAAAAGGATTGTTGATATACATAGCAACCAAAGTAAACTTAACCATACAATGTATACCTCTGATGATTGCAGGTTTTTCATAACCTCTTCGTATTTGATATGCCATTTGCGTAATATCCGGCTTTGATTTTTAACTTCCGGTCCAAATGACGAGCAGTGAGTTATGAGTTTAGTGTCTTTGATCTTTAATATAAGCGGAAACTTTAAAGAAATGAAAGTACTATTATTCAGTCGAAAATCAAGTTAACTTGTTATAGTGTTAGTCAATGGTCGTGTCTGCATTTAAACTCTTAAATAGTCCTTGAGTACATTTTATACGCATACAAATGTAATAAATGACTTAAAATTTTAGACCGCATCCGATAATAATTATATCATCCGGTGCAAATGGCGGAAAGACGATGAATGTACATTTATATCAATAAATGATCATTTGGTAATAGACGATAAAACGAAGTATGGTTATAATAATTTATAAGACATAATAAGACATCTGAATTTTACCTGTAGGTGGCAGTATGTTATTTATTGATTTTATTTCGATTGTACGTAACAGAGTAAGCTATAGCGATGCGATTTATCAAGAACGAACCGACCTAATACAATGCTCTATATGAAGGTATTGATGTATTCTGTTTCAGTCAGGTTATCGGAATAGAACTATCTTTGTGATTGTTCGTATATTGCTATATCCTATCTAAATCACACGGTAAGCATTATTATTTGAAATTTATATAGTACTATTGTAATGTAATTGGTCGAGAAAATAATAATACAGAGGCGTGTTGTAAAACGCAAAGATGTCCGCTATATGTTGTCCAGCTAGCTTTAACTGAAAAGCATCATGAAGAGCCCAATGTTATAAAGGCCAGATAGGCTATGTACAATGTGTACTAACAATGTATTAGAAGGTGAAATTCACTACTTTTTCCATTGTCCGAAATACTCGGATATAAGAAAAATTTAGAAAATAACATTTAAAAAAGTTATGAAAATGATATAAATAAATATATAAATATAATGTCTTCTTGGAGTCATTTGCAGTTTGTTGTTCCATTTATTAAAAAGTCTTTAATACTGAGGAAAGTGGACTTGAATTTTTTTTTTATGTATGCCTTCAACCCCTCACGGGGTATAACTGTGCTTTAACTAAATAAATTAAATATAATTGGTTAAATTTCATTCAGTGCAACACATAACCCGAATACATTTTTGTGTATTTGTATGAATGCCCCCCAAATAGCATTAATTTGATTTGATGTTTGCTTTACGTCTAACGAGCAGTATTTCAGCTATATTCAGGACAAGAAGAAGTTAACAAAAAATAAATAAATTCGTGAAAGCTGCACCAAAGGGCAAAAAATGCATAAACAATAATTTTTTTGGTTAGAGTTATTCCTCTTCATACAATATTTTATCGTTTACTTGTTTTGCAATTTTTGTTTACTCGAAAAAACTTAAACTAGTAGTTAATTTGTTTCTGTCACGATCAAAAAGGTCGGTATTATAAAAGTTATAAGAATATATTTTCTCAAAAATAAATAAAAAGATGCAATAGAGGTATTTATTTTTATATTTGATTCGTGTGGTATATCCGAAACGTAGACTTTTGGAATGAAAGGTGGGCACCGCCGGCCGAGTGGTTTTGGTATTTATTTTGATATTTGATTCGCGTTGTATACCCGAGACGAGACCTAGACTTTGAAATAAAAGTTGGGCCCGCTGGCCGAGTGGTTTTGGTAAATATTTTGATATTTGATTCGCATTGTATGCCTGAGACCTAGACTTTTGGAATAAAACGTGGGCCCCGCTGGCCGAGTCCTTAATCGGGCCATTTACTCGACTGCGCACGTGCCTGTCAACACGGAGGTTGGAGCCTTACAGTGGTCAGGATGTCGTCACGTGCTGTCAACTCTGCGGCTATGAGATCGAGCCTTACTGTGGTCAGGATGTGGTCACGTGCTGTCAACTCTGCGGTTTTGAGATCGAGCCTTACTGTGGTTGGGATGTGGTCACGTGCTGTCAACTCTGAGGTTGTGAGGTCGAGCCTTACTGTGGTCAGGATGTTGTCACGTGCTGTCCACTCTGAGGTTGTGAAGTCGAGCCTTACTGTGGTCAGGATGTGGTCACGTGCTGTCAACTCTGCGGTTTTGAGATCGAGCCTTACTGTGGTCAGGATGTAGTCACGTGCTGTCAACTCTGCGGTTTTGAGATCGAGCCTTACTGTGGTTGGGATGTGGTCACGTTCTGTCAACTCTGAGGATGTGAAGTCGAGCCCTACTGTGGTCAGGATGTGGTCACGTGCTGTCAACTCTGCGGTTATGAGATCGAGCCTTACTGTGGTCAGGATGTGGTCACGTGCTGTCAACTCTGAGGTTGTGAGGTCGAGCCTTACTGTGGTTGGGATCTGGTCACGTGCTGTCAACTCTGAGGTTGTGAAGTCGAGCCTTACTGTGTGTGTTCAAACCTTAATTGACAGGATTGTTAGTTTTACTGAAAAATCAAAGATTTGAAATACTTAAACTTAAAAGGAAAATATTAAAAGTCGAACTAATAATTTTGTCTTTCCGCGTCAATGTTTCAACGTTTTGTGTTTTTTCTTGGAATTAAATTTGTGCAAACATGCGTGGTTTTACTTTATGTTTTACAACTAGGTATTTAAGCAACAGATTTGTGATTTGTAGTACGATGCGATCATATGAACTTTTGGATGCTTGTGTTTCAGTAAATAGAATTCAATTTGATTATTAAACCTTATAATATAAATACGCACGTGTTAGAAATCTATTATACATGTCAATGTTTTTAACGTCCGGGAATTACAACAAAGTTCGATTTAAAATGAATGGATCGTTTTCAATTTTTTATCAAAAAAGGGGTTATTGCCAACATCTTTTTTTTCTAAAACAGGTTGACTTCTAAACTGTTCATGTCAACAGTATAGGTAAACCGAGGATATATGTATTTCATGGTACATCGTTAAATTTTAAGTAGTGTATTCTTCGTAATTTGTCCCATATGTAATGACGGAGTTGAGGATGAATTTCATTTATAATTAAATGTAAGGCACTATGAAATCCCAGAGAGGAATTTTTAAACAAATTTACAGAAGTTGTCCCATCCTTAAAAATATGAACCCTCTTGATAAATTTACTTATATTTTTACAGTGATTGATTTAGATCTATGCTCTATATGTGTATCCGGGGTATATAATATGTAAAAACTGAACCTTGAGCTCAAAAATATATAAACATTGTTTAGGCTAATCCAGGTTTTATTCTCAATGTGACACTAAATTGTCTGGGAGTCTCCTCTGCAGTTACTAGGCTGATATATAAATATATCTTAAACATGATAATTGTGTTGAACTGTAATATTCTTCTTACTTTATCCCTTGTTCTATTAATTAGTGTATGTTTCATGTTAATTGTGTTCTATTGTGACTGGTTATATTTCTTTTATATTGGAATTTTATTACCAATAAACAATTTGAATTTTAATTAGCAAAATACGTTTTTATTGGACAACTGGTTGAACATTACATCCGTGTTGTGATAACTTTTGATGCCAAAAAGTATAGATAAACCCTATAAACTTGTTTGTATAGTATATGAGTAACTCGACGGGTGTCTAATTAGAGGCAGGCACTGCTTACTCGTCCGGAGCACCTGAGTGTATCCATGGTTTTTATTGGGTTCGGGTTACTCTCTGTGTTTCATGTTTTTTGGTGTTTGTGTTTTGTTTGTATATATCCGGATTTGTAACTGTCCCTTGGCTTTTGGCTCTTGTTGTTCGGTCGGTTTTCTTTGCTATTTTCATATAGTTATATTTATACTGGTGCATAAAAAGTCACAACATCATAAGGAAGAAATTGTTATGTGAATTATAAAGTTTCATTGTCTAATGATGAATTGTAAAACGGGTTGAAGCTCCAATGCGTTTTGCTACAAATTTTCTATGTTCAAAATATAAGTACTTATACTATCATCGTAATATTTGTACTATCATAACGATTTGTGTAGTTTAGAAAATTTATTGCAAAACGGATTGTTACAAACCTTCATTAATACATAAGGTATCATTCCTCAGTGCTGCTTAGACAACCATATTAAATTGCAGTCAGTTTTAAATATCAGATTGAATAATTTATGTGACGATTAAAATTAATCCTGGATCCTTAGTATGAGTTCTCTAAAGCTTTTTCTACTTGTGATTTTGTTTTATGTTACATTGTTTAAATTTAATATATTAAAGCTGAGGAGACAACTCTGTTGTCGTTTTGTAGACTTTATTTGGGAATTTCACGACATTTGGCGTGTATGTTTTTGGCAAAAAACAAATGCTTGAATTTATAACCCCAATACGTAACCCATCTTCCCTGCGATACTTATTATATTTGAGCGGAAATTATTGAATATAAATCTGCAAATAATTAAAAAAAACAATAAACGCTACAAGACCAATGACATACCAAATTAGAAACAGTTCAAGAGGAGAATCGAATGTTACTTTCAAAACAAATGTTTTATTGGAATTTAAATCAACATAATTTTTTAAGTAACGTACATAATTTGGATGACTAAACTGAGAACCTCTAATTTTCTAATTTAAGATTGCTTATCGAAACTGGAAGATGGTTTAATATACCACAATCTGACCGTAGATGCATTTCTTTGTAAAAATGACGACAGTTTCATGTTTTATTTGTATGTACAAACCCAGCAATTGTTGCTTTAAGTGACAGATATGTCCCTTGTTATTAAGTAAGAAATCCATTTATTAAACAAATGGATGGTTTATTGCGGCAGTGCTTACTCGTCCGGAGCACATGAGTGCAACCATGGTTTTTATTGGGTTCGGGTTGCTCTCTTTCTGTGGTTTATGTTTTTAGTTTTGTGTTGGATTTGTAACTGTCCCTTGGCTTTTGGCTCTTGTTGTTCGGTCGGTTTTCTTATTGTTGTTCTGCAATGTTGAAATTTACAAGCGACTTGCTGTATTCATAAGAAAAAGTATATTTTTTATAGAGTTAACACAATATGAACTTTTCCGAATATTGTATACATGTTTATCTGTCAGAATATGTCTTGCGGTAGTATATGATCAAGTCCCTTAAAACAAACGTTTTAAAAACTAAATTGAAAGGTTTATTCCAAATTACTTAATTTGGTCATTTTCAAAATATTCATTATTTCTACAACTGAAACTTTGAATTTACAACATCGTTTTTCGTCATTTAAAACAAATTTATTGAGGGATTCTGTCGTTCCAGTGAACAGAAAAAGTGCAGAGTTGTTAACATTTTTATATATAAAGGTACTATGGTGGTTTTTTGTGTGTCTTTACTGTATAAAAAACATTACTTTAAAAAAAAAATTATGGGCTCCATTAAAAATGCAAAATATATTGTTACTCATAATAGTTTTGAGCATATTTTCCTTATACATGATAATAATCTGCACCATTTAATACAAATGCATTAAGCAAACAAATCAATACCCTATCGACAATATGTGAAATGTAATGAAGTCTGTGAACTCTGACTATTTCCATATTTTTATCATCAATACATTTCTTATAAAATGAAAAAGGTTGGTAATAGGAAGGATTGATGGTAACAGTATGGAAAAATGTAACATTTAGACAAAAATACCTAATCTTTATATAAGAAAAAGGCAAATACTAACAACGAAAACTCATAATCTAATATGCATCATTAAGACAATTTGTAATTTGCAAAAAGGAAAAAAAAACAATCTTTAAATATTCTTCAACTATTTACTGATAACAGGGTAGACATGTTGATAATAACAGGGTAGACATGTTGATAATAACAGGGTAGACATGTTGATACTACTATTCATTTTTAAGGCTATCATCTCTTATTTTCCAAATGTTTCCTGGAGGATTTGCTTCCAACCAAATTTTAAGAAAGAAATCTTAAAATGTGATGAATGACCGGATGGACAAAGAGTCCAGCATACACAAATCACTATCCACATGGAGATAAAATATCACAATGCAGATAGGATAAAAGATAACTATGATAATTAATCTCGCACAGTATAAAATGACAACAGCAGGAAGAAGACTACACAATAATGAAATAGAAAATATTACTTTGTCTGTTGTATTTCTATTAAAGAAAGATAAATCAATAAATATATTGTTAGCCTTTCTGTATTTTAGCACTATATTTTCATCATTCAAGTTGGATTTTTTTACGGAGAAATCGGACCATTGTGTTCACTGCTACCATTTTTATGCCCTTCTTTTACGAAAATCGATTTTAACTAGTCATCTACCATCTCAAAATGATAAAAAGTTGTTATTTATTTATTAATAGCCATTGACTGTTTTCTTCATATTCAGATTAATTCTGAAATATAATATATCTGATATGTAAAAGAAAAAATAAGAGATGATCATTTAAAATAAAATTACAGATGCCAATGTCCTCCCTGTTATCAAACCTGCCTTTCCTGTAACTTAAGAGGTTGTAGCAGGAAGGACTGCAGTAACAGGAAAGACTTTCAAGCAATTAATTTCCCCCACATGCACAAATATTCAATACGAAAACAAAAATATTTTCGACTTCAGAATTCGGTAAAAATAGCTTGGCCACTCGAAAATGACATTCTTTGAAAATGACCGAATCATCTTTTTTAAAATTAAATGATTGTTATGGATTGATCATGTTTGTTGTCTATTGTGCCGAAATTTAAAAAAAGAGGTTATAATTTAATATATTGCTTCTACTGTATTTTCCTGTTATATTATTTAATTAACTAATGTATGTCTCACGTTGCACATTTTGTATGCGTAAAAGACTGAATTTTGTCCAAAGTTAGTGGTATATCTAGAATTTTAAAAATGCCATTTCTTTTGAAGAATATACAATAAACCAAATATGGATAGACCAAAGGACATAAAATAGCACAAGAAAGTTCCCGGGGGTATCTCAATCCCTGTAGTCACACTGAGGTGCTGACATGACATACAAATGTATGTTAGTCCCGAGGGTCTTCCCAGCATAGGAGTCACTCTTCGGTGCTGACAAGAATGTGAGTGATATAGTCATTTTCTTAATTTACTATAATGAAAGTTTTTGATTAAAATTCTTAGGTTTTCTGTTCGCACGATGTATATGGTCTTAGCCAGAAAACTTTGTAACCTTGTAAAACGTTTTATGAATATTATATTAAAAGCTTTTCAACATCTTACTTATCATATTTTAAATATGTTTGGGTTTGAGCGCCACTAATGAGTCATGATTAGACAAAACGCGCGTCTGGGGTATTAAATAGTTCAACCGTGGTCTCTTAATGACATTTAACTGGCAAGTCCACAACGAAAGGGCATTCCTTTATCTGCCACTTAAATATCCATTGAGCAGCTATTCAGGTTGAGTCATTGGAACTTAATATTTCTAACTAAATTAAATTTTGAACAGCACAGTAATTGACTTTGGTAAAATATCAAATAATGTCGGCACTTCAGTGGTTGAACTTTTGTAAGACAATTAGTATTTAATGCGTGTATCTCAATAATGAGGTTCTTGGTTTGATCATTACCTCAGTAAAACTGTGATCGGCTCTAACTTTAATTGACCAGCTTTATCTTCCGTAGACCGTGTCTGACCGAATACTCCGTTTTCGTCCTCGTCATACAGATGAAATGTTACTTAAAAGTAGCATAAAAATTTATTCAAGCTATCGAACAAAAATAATAGCACATATGTTAAAATCAGAAGCTTAAATGAAAACGTGTGGCTCAATAAAATAAACGTATACAATATTTAAAATATTTGAAATTTTTTAGGGTAATTTTTGTTTCATTTTAACATTATGTTTCTTGGTTAAAAAATGCAAAAAACTAAAATCGATTAGATTTCATCAACTTTTGATTAATTCTGTGGTCATGTGTCTTTAATCTATAATTAATTTAAAGGTAAAAACTAACAGGATGTCATTAACTTCAATGTTACACGTAGGAATTGGCTTTTCAAGTTTAATGTTGATGGAGCGCACTGACATACATAGATATAATGAAACGAGGCCTTCTGTTGTGACAGTTAGTTGTAATCAGTTTTATTTTTGATAACATTTTATTTCATGTAATAAAATAACATAAATATTCCCCTAAACTAGCAGCTAAAGAAAATCGTTCTTGTTATATTCTTGTCATATTGATTAAGTGTGGGTCTAATTTATCGAGTTTGGTTTGTGTTGAGATGAAAGCAAATAAGTCGTTTGTATATAATTGCCAAGAGAATTAAAGACATTTTACTTAATAGGTTATTACTTCCAGTTATATCTGGTATAAACTTCCAGTTATATCTGGTATAAACTTCCAGTTATATCTGGTATAAACTTCCAGTTATATCTGGTATAATATCAAACTATACGGATGTTTTGTCATCTCAACAAATTAGCTGCAACTGGTATTGTGATAAATCTTTACTAACTATACAATAAAAATGTATATACTGCTACTACTCTTTCTACCACTAATAATCGTATCTTTGCGTTTCACATACCAAGTAAACTCCGAAACTAGGATGTCTTCATGTATTTCTAACTTCATTTATCACAAAA
Source organism: Limnoperna fortunei (assembly GCA_944474755.1). Taxonomy (NCBI): domain Eukaryota; kingdom Metazoa; phylum Mollusca; class Bivalvia; order Mytilida; family Modiolidae; genus Limnoperna; species Limnoperna fortunei. The sequence continues at coordinate 69,653,733 of OX104120.1, forward strand.
ATAATAGTTCAGAGTACTTCTATAACTTGACCTATACATAGAAGATACAAGATGTGAATCAATTTGAACGACATGCCACAAAAATAAAAAAATAACACAAAAAAGTCATGGTAAAAATACAGAAAATTTTAAGCAAAACGAACATAACGGAAAACCGGACTAGAAAAGGATGGGAATTGAATTGACGACAACAATGTATATTATATAGTTTGTATTTGTAAGAGCCTTGGTTACTGGGGAAAGTTGTGCCGAGTATTTCTCTGGTCCCATGCCCAATACAAAATACAAATTAAAGCTATACTTTCGACAACATATATTGTATTTATACTGTAAGTGAAAAAAAACGTTTCAAATGATTGTGTTTTTGTTAACATTTGAATACCAGAGGTGTCGCAGGTCTATCATCAAAATCAAAATTTTCTGATTGATAAATATTTTTCGACACTATATTCAGTTGACAGTGACGTTATGTTGTCACCGATGTTTAGCAATGTTCATGTTGAAAGTACAGGTCGGTTGTATTCGACACCCTATATTTGTCTAATTAAACGGTAATTGCAGGATAAATAGCAAAAAATGTATAAATATATTAGAGAATTTTTAAAATCCCACACAGCTCAGTGTAAAAAATCTTAACTACAACTTTTGATCTGTATTTTACATTCTTGGATGAATCTTGTGACAGTCTTTATACCTAAAGAAAATGTTTTAATTATGATATTTATATTCTTTTCAAAATTGTCCTTTTATTTAGAAAAGTACTTTACAATAATTGTTTAACGTTATTTCCATATCAGCATGTAATTTTATCCCCCTAAGGACATTTAAACTTCTAAGAGGTCTATAAAACTTGACAATTATAAGTGCAAAAACGACATTATAAGTTGCTAAAATGGTCAGCTAGTTTATATAGTAGACAATTTAAATTATTGCTATATTGTAAAACGTTTTCATCTGGGAAGTTAAAATTTCATTGTTTTTTTTTATAATCGTCCGTTTCAGACTTTATGAATATTTCAGAGTTTTGAATTCTACGTTTTTTCTATTCGCAAGGTGCACATGAGTGGAGCCGGATTTGGTATGACTTTTTTGGAATTTTGACAAAAAGCTCTAAAACATATGAACTTTAAATATATCTTTTTTGAGCATCACTGGTGAGTCTTGATGACGAAACGCGCGTCTGGCGTGCTAAATTTTATAACCCTGCATATTTGATGACATTGTATTGAATCACCGAATGTAGTTTCGGTTGAATGTTAATAATTCTCAAAATAAACACAATTTAAGATCACTTTAAAGAAGAAAAGATTCTACCAAAATATGTTTATTATATAATTGTGCGTATATCGTTTTAAAATGCGATCTTTTTTTGGTGGGACATTTGTTTGGTGGGACATTTGTTTTTGGTTATATACTCCCCATATACCAATACAGTATTAGATTACGTGAACAAATTGTTACTAATGACGTGCATGTGTATTTCTTGAAAAAAATTACACAGCTCAGAATGTTAGGTAATGTTTTACCTTTTTAATCATAACAAGCGCCTATTTTCCACATCAACAGAAGTGATGTTTAACACGCAATAATAGTGGCAATCTCCGAACAAGTCACCTACATCTGGCAGGCATTACATATAATGACTTAAAACTCATCATCGGAAGGGTGTCCTTGTTTACCAGCTTTGGCAACTGTGAATTTGAACCCTCAGTCACAGTACCAAAGGCTACGAAAGATATAAGCTTGTCGAAATACGAGAAAAAACTCGAGACTTACACAAGTGTTACTATCGTTTATACCTTTTTTATGGTATCGGTATAAATATCTGTTGTCAAGTAACTACTACTCGATTCGTTATTACTTTTGGCTTCAGTACAGAAGCATTAAATAGGTAAGTGTAATACTGATATATGTATGATTTATTTATTAGTCAAAATATTCCCTATAGATAGTAAAATAGTTACCGACCATGGCGTCAGTAAATGCTTTATTAGAAAACATTATGTATTAATCGCGTGATACGAGTTATTATATATATATATATATATATATATATATATATATATATATATATATATACAAATGAATTTCCTAACCAATTCGACAAATAAATTAAAATACAATGTCGGTCTAAACCGTAGGCGTTTTCTTGGATCTGAATGATAATTATTTAGTAACAAAGATCTCGAATTATTATTGTTATACCTTACTGAATTCGTAATTGATTTAATTGGATGAAATAAGGTCACGTGACGTGAAATAATCTGGGTATTTTTCTTCAAATATCCTTTTCAAAAACCCATGTCCATTGAATAACCCTATTATTCACCGGTGAATAACCCTTGGTGAATAACCCTTGAAATAAACAAGTTTCAACATAAACATGATAAAAACACAAATACATAGCATATGATATTCCAGTCCACTGTTTGTTCGGTATAATAAAACAGTTACGGCCCTTGAAATCAGTGAATATCAAAATTGTCAACCTCGCTGGGGTTATTTCCCTCGGGCTAAAGCCCTCAGGGAAATAACCCCACCTCTGGTTGACAATTTTAGATATTCACCTCTTCCAAGGGCGTAATTGTATATTATTAACCCATGCTATATTTCCACATTGTCATAACTGCCTTGTCATTGAATGGAGCATAAGTGAACCACAAGAAGTCGTCCTGTGATGTCTATGACAAAGCGCGGGTAAAAATTAAATTATGCCAATTTCATAAATAAATTAAAAGAACAATAATTGTTCATGCAATATATTATTATGATTGATTGATTGTTTGTTGTTTTACTTCCAGCAAGCAATATTTCAGCTATATTCAGGATGTTAATATATTAATAAGTAATGTGTATATTTTGTTTACATTGTTCGACTGTTGAAATGGGTGATACTCGAGATGTTAAAAATTAAAACATATAATTGATGATGTTTTAGAAACTGTTGTGATGGACATTTTTAGTTTATAAAGTAGACAACTGTATTGATTTAAAGATTGCCACCATCAATTGGTGAATCTTTAAATACATTAAGGTTAATCTCCATTGTAAAGCTTATGCAATTAAAAATGGAAGTTTTATGAATCGATAATAACGTCTACGCTTGAACTAACTTCTGACGCATCAACCGTTAAATTTATTCTATAAAATTATTTACGTTGTCCAATAATTGACGTTACATTATGAAGTGCATTAGAATTACTATTTTGTCGTTGACTGCGCAGTTTTAAATTATGTTATGACTACGCCTCAGTATCGCTCATTTACATTTCATTTGTTAGCTACTATGTTCCATTTTTTTGTATTGTGTGATGATTGTACCACTTACGTTTTGAAAAAAAAAGAATTATAAAGGTAAATTAATTAAAAGTGTAACAAATTTATTTTATTTCACTATATTGATAAATATTTCAACTGTTAAATGTACTTTTTAAAAAATGATCATGAACTCATGACATGTCAAATTTAAAATGATAATATCACTTTTGCACAGATATATTTCATTTTAAAAGTAAGTAGGTTCATCAATGTCATTAGAAATCATACGAAGAACTAGGCAAACAGTGCAAACAAAATAGATAGACCCTATGTATAATCGATTCTATTCTAAATTGCGTGATGTCTGTAAAACGGTTTTATTCTGAAGTCCATTTTTAGACTCATCATCGCTAATTCTAATTATTTAAAACATCCTGTGGATTCTGACTTTCCCAACGGACAATAATGGCTTCCTTTATTCTTAAATTTAGTCTAATTGAAAAGATTACTTTGTAAATAGTTCAAAGAGCTTAAATCAAACAATATCCTGCTCTTTGCTTAATCCTAAAGACAAAATGAAAACGTTAAATAATTCTACTTTACTTTGAACATAAAGATACAGGATAAAATAATAGCTTTATAAACATTCATAAAACTTTCTACAGATTGAAATTTACGAAAACGGATAACATAAATTATATTGATGAAGTAAATTGAAATAACCTCAGATTTAGAAATAAAAAATATATATAACATCACGGAAAATGTGGGTACAATTATTTATAGATCAATTGAATTATTTTTTTCTAGAGAATGAATTTACTTAATGTTTTCTGTTTGTTTTTTTATTTGTTTGTACAAGTACTTTTTTCCTTGTGTGACTTGTAAGTGGATCTAATACCTCAAATCACACCCAAATTTAAAGTTTTGTTAAAATTATTGAATCTTCTAAGGTTTAGATTTGATTACTTGTCGCAGTGTAGCTACAGGTGCAAATGCGACTAATGATTTAAAAGTAGCACTAGTGGGCGAATTTGCACTCACATACAATATAATTACACTAATCCTCAATTAATACCACACTAAAACTAATGAATTGTATAATGAATACTTAAGACACTTTAGTACGTTCCACTAGGTCTACCATATTTATGAAATTCCAACAGCGTTTGCACTCTTAATTTTCCACAAAACTAAATTGATATATTTTATATATATTTCCATATGAAAGTACGGCGAAAGTAAAGACTTAATGATATCTCTATGACGTATTAAGTACTAGTGTTGCTACACAGAAGGTGATTAATGACAGCGAACAAAAACACAAGACGCTTTAATGTTGAAAATCTAAATAATTCTTATATCTGATTTTGGTAGTAAGTAGTGAGAAAAATTAATTCAATGGAATGCTATACAAAAATGTCCAAAAATCAGAACAAATGAAGACAATGAAAATAACCTGTTGTAACCTCATATCCAAATAGCCAGAAGGTTTACAACCTCAGGTCTGTAACCTAAAACTCAAGACCAGAAATTTTACAATAGAAGGTATATAACCTTAAAGGTCAAGACCAGGAAATCTACAATGGCAGGTCTGTAAATCTACAAAGTCAAGACCAGAAAATTTACAACAATAGGTCTTTAGCTTTGAAACTCTAGATCCAGAAAATTTATCATAGCCGGTCTGTAACCCTCAAAAGTTAAGACCAGCAAATCTACAACAGTAGGTCTGTAACATAAAACCTCAAGAAAAAAATTTACAACAGAATGTCTGTAACTCAAAACCCATCAGTCAGAAAATATGCAACAGCAGGTTTGTAACATTAGATTCTCAAGATTCAGGAAATTTACGACCGCTGGTCTGCAAGCTCGAAACTCAGTTAAATAATAAATACGTAAGGAAATATCACAAGTTGTCTTGCGTTTTGTTTTTATTTTCAGTCAGTTCTAGTAATTATTTACTGTTTAATTTTAAATTGTAAATTGTTAAAAATATCCCGTAAGCCATTTTCTACCACATATATGAAACGTTGATATAATTCTCTTAATTGAGTGTTTCTTGTTGGTTTGAATGGTGTTGATATCCACTTTCAGCAATTTTTCAGCTATGTTAAGGCGTGTTTATTGGGGAGAAAGTCGGAATACCCAGAGAAAACAATCGACTTATTGTAGGAAAACTGGCAATCTTTGTCAATTAAGATTGGAGACGAGTACACCCTACCTGCAGTGAGACTCGAGTGTTGACAGAGTGTCAACCACCGAGATACGTGTCATTTCATGCTTGAGTTTTATATGTTCATGTATAAGGCATTTTTATTGTTTTTACTCTGTTATTAATATAAAAGAACAGTCTTTGCACACGGACGATAAGATGCAGAAATAATCAGGTGTATGTCTTCACGCCATACATTTAATAAACTTTTACATTCAATCTTATTCGTCACACTTTCTTTTATATATGTGGTGATGTTAAAGCATAATTCCGTAAGGACAAAACGAAAGATTTCAAACATAAAAGAACTTGGAGGCAAAAAGTAGGGATTTCTTAGTTAGGCAGACATATCAATCTGTTACTTACAAACGCGTAAAGCTTCAAAAGATGTTTGTTTGTTTGTTTGATGGTGTTTAACGCCACTTCAGCAATTTTTCAGCTATTTCATGGCGTTCAGTTTTTATTGGGGGAGGAAGCCGGAGTACCCGGAGAAAACCCCCGACCTGCGGTAGGAAAACTGGCAATCCTTGTCAATTAAGATTGGAGTCGAGGACACCCTGCCGGCAGTGAGAATCGAACCCGCAATCTCAGTGTGATCAATAGTAGACGAACTACCTTAACCACTCGGCCACCGAGGCCCCAGCTTCAAAAGAAGAACAAAGAATACATATAAAACTGGTCAAATTTTTGGCCGACAGGAAAAATCCGTTATTTGCTCATTTTTCTGGCTATTAATTCTAAAAAAGAGTAGAAGGTTAAAATGAGACAGACTCAATGCAATAAAGCAAAAAACCCCAAAATATAAAAATACATAGGTTGTAAGTAAATTACGAGTGGACTTTAAGCTAAAACTGTTATCTTGATATGATTTTAGGAATTTATACAACAAAATAAAGGACACATTAGATAGTCGTGATATCTTAATTTAAATTATAGCCAAGAAGACTTCATTCTTGTTTGGTAATTGTAAATGCTAAAATCAGATCAATAAAAACAAACAAGATATTTTGGTTTGCTTCAAAGTAAGACTATAGAAATCGTATTTATTATTCCCTTATTTAAATGAAAATGAATACGAAAAAGTAAAATTGTATGAAATGGAAAATGTTTACCCAAATTTGGAATAATCTGGTGAATTGTCAGAGCAGTTCGTATGTTTGCTCATTTGGACCAATGCCAGTAACATAAGATACGTTACTAAAGTCTACACCCTGGCTCAACTCAAAGAGTAATTAGATTAGACTTATATACTTTTTTGCTTTGCAAACAGATTAGAGTGGTTGGCGGAGAGAAATGGCATCTTTCACTGAGGACACTATGATAATCCGATTATTTTGTTTTGGGATTAAATTAATGATATTGTGCATCTTTTAATCAAAAAAATGTATCATGTAAATGAAACAACTTTTGGGCCAGAACAACTTAAAGAAAATTAGGGCATTTAGTTTATGCAATATGTTTGATTATGTCAGAGTTTTCAACATAACGATATACATGTTTTTAAGTGTTTATGTTAGAGAGGCCCAACTAAAGATTTTTATGATAGAGACTCCAAACTAAATGGCGTTAGTATGGCCTAACTAAAGATGTTTATATTAGGGAGATCAAACAAAAAATATGAGAAAAAACTCGACAGTATCGTGCACTTCAGATAAATAAAAACATGTAGTCTTAACAGCATGGTATGATAATTTTAGCAATATTGCTATACCTGTCTAAGTTGAACGACTTGAAACTTTATGGTATATTTATAAGATCATTATGTAAGGATTTAAATATAGTGACAAACGTACAGTTTATCAATAATGTTTAAAAATAGGTTACTGAACATCCGCTTAAAGAAATCATACAAGTGTATAGACATATTTAATACAATTAATTTTAAAAAAAACACGGATTGTAGTTTAAACTGCTAAACATTGGCCTACCAGACACGTCAAGAACGTAATAACATTAAAAAGAAAGATTTCCAATTTATAAACTGTTTAACGCAAGATGAGTAAGTTCGGCAATTTTAGAAACCGTCTAATTTGTAACATTCCTTCAACATGTAGTGTTTCTAAATTCTTAATGAGACTCTTACAGCTTTCAGTGTCAATTCTAGAGGACAAACATTGTTTGAAAAGCTGTTTTCTACACACGGGTAATTCTCACGGTAAAGGTAAAAATATATAATCACGTGCAGTGCCTTTTCATTGTTAAATGCAGAAAACATTTGAAAGGTAAATCAATATAGGAGGTCTTTGTTAAAAGCAAATGGACATTTTTTATAAGACGACCCTTTTTTGTCATGAAACCCTATCAAAAAAGATTTTGACTTGCACAAAACAGATGTCCCGCATACATGTATGTTGTAACCACTATTGCGCTGTCTGTCATGAAACATCATAACATGGCAATTCTAAATATAAAAACGATGATGTCTAAAAGTCAGTTATAAGAACTGGTTTTTGTTAACTTGTCTCTCGGAGGTAGGTGTAGCGTGTTTTAATATCTTCCACTTTTTGTTTATTTACTTACTTTAAAAATCGTACAACTCTCTTGCGGATCAATCAAAATGAGAAACATTCTTGGTTTGCTCAACAACTGTAGTATTATGGTGTCCATCTTTATTTCCTCTTATTTGCGCATGTTTCAGAATTACTTCCTGAACACTACTCTAACAATTTGTCTTTTGTGCTTTAATGTAAAATGAAAATTGAAAGCTGATAATATCTACATTATGTGTGCATCAAAATACTTATTGCGAACAATCGGCTGTTTGGGCTGTTTAAATATTGTTTTAAAGTTTATCGTAACGGTTTGTGGTTATGTATATAACTTCGTACTACATGTTTTTTATAACATTGATCCATTTACTGATAATTTGCTTATATTAAATTCTAAAGTTGTTTTCAAACAAATTTTTTCTTCACAGCGTTCATTACTTTTACAAATAAATTTCAGTTGTAATGCTTTTCATAATGTTAATTGTTTGGCCTTCCAATATTTTTAGGAGTCTTGATAAGACTTCTGGTGGTGTAAATATAACATTATCTTTAATGATTTCTCGCTGTAAAACTACATTTAGCATGTTATCATTTAAGCACTGATTCAGGAAACGTGGCTTTAGATATTGTATATAGGTTCATCAATTGTGTACTGTTTTGATTGACATACGATAATATTTGTGTTTTATGATTTATGTACCGTTTGCGTGTTGATTGTCTGATTGTAGTATTTTCTCTAACTTGCATATCACTAGTTAACTGTCAGAAACAATTCAACATTATTATTCGACACTTGTTTATTCATTTACTTTTGCAATTTACAAGAAACAGTAGTTTATTGGGATTCTAAACATGGGAAAGAGTACATTGTAAGTTTAACAAAGATTCTTGAAAGGGCTCAAATATCATAACATAGTCTATGTTGATGTCATATCGAATACTCTAAACACAAACTCTTTACGTTTGATGGATTACTTTTTTGCACTTTCAGTTTAGCAAGTAATTATACTAAATGCCAACCCTCCTTGGGAAAATAAGTTTGCGTGCATTTTTTCATTATTCTATATTTTAACTTTTTATTACGAAAATTCAGTAGAAAAAATGTAGATACGATAACCTGTCCATGTTTTATAATATGCCTCTGGTATTAAGTTGTTACAAATCGTCCTTAACTTTTGCTACGGGAATTTTACATAATAAGTCAGCCATTTTTGTTTCTAAAGGGACATTACGATGTTTACAAATGTTCGTCTGCTTTCGTGACGTTCAATGGTATTCGGACAAACCGCGAGACTTTTCCCGCCTTAACTGCAGACGACATCACCCGAAGGATTTCGAGCAGACAACACTCGATTGTTCCTAAAGTACACGTCCGTTCCAATTAGGGTCAAATTTTAGTGATGGAAAATCGCCATTTCAAAATTTAAAAACTGACATATTTCAAAACGCTGAATATCTCGAGGAAATAATTATTGATTTAAAAAAGTAGTTATTCTTGATCTACAAAAGGAGCATAAGCTGAACCATACGCGGTAAGCCGTTTTCATTTTTCACGCAAAAATCCCTCTCCTCAATACGTCAACACTTAGTATAGATTTATCATAAGATTGGTATGAAGTAAATATCTTATCGAGAAGGGATTTTATAGCATTTCATTTATGTTGATAGCAGCTATATTTAGATATTGTGTTATACCCTATGCTGTTCACATGCCTATATATTTCACGTCTGTCGTTCGTCATATAAGCTTTAACAACTCCCTGTATATTTAGGTTTAGGATATTTATTGACGCACACACGTCCGTAAAGTTCCGTCCGTCGGCGGTCAAGCACCTTATTGTCGCTAATTAACTGAAATAAAAATAATATTCAATACAAATACAATTGTATAGCTATTGTTATAAAAGTTCATTTCAAGTTAAACAACAGAGGTGTGTATTCAATTATAGCTTATTTTGGTAGTTTCCGTTCAATTATCTGAAATTCTATACAATTTGTTACATCACTTCTAACGGTTTTGTTCAAACAGTAATGATCTGTTTTTGTTGATGATGTTTACATCAAACGTCGTCATAACAAAAACAATCATTGCCGTAAGCTATAACATCTATAGTTTATCATTGTTTTTTGCTACTGCTGAAAATATGACGAATATTGTTTTCTGTGTAACTGCTTTGACTTTCGCTCGCTATCAAGGGTATTCACAGTACACACAAATCAAAACTTTAATTTCCCCTTCTTAGTTGATGCACAATTTAGTTTCATGATTACTTAAATGATATACAGTATACGTTGTAAATGACTATCTGTTACCTGATTGGGTGGTTCACTACATCTATAAATATCTTTGTCATTTCATTGGTTTACGCCAGGATCACACTAGTATGTGTACTAAAATTTTTATATATTCTTGGGTTGAATCGGTTGTTGTAATCAGTAGTTTGGTGTAGTAATGTTAAGTTAGACATATCGACTTCTATTTCTTCAGTGCATTGGTCAGTGAACAATTAAAAAGAAAATATTGCACCAAAATCTGTTTGGGAAAAATAAAATTTTCTTTATCTTTATTTTTGTTCTGATATTGTTGTAAATAGAACAACACATATTTTTACATGAGGATTACCACGCGAAAAAGATTTTAGATTTTCAATACGCGGGCTTTATCTTAGCTTATACGAGAGTACTTTTTTGCCATGTTTAGCAATTTTTTATTCAGTTAATTTATTTCAATATACTAGTATATCTAAAAACCATCTCGCTGATAAAACTCAATTATTTATTAATAAGAACCACTACTAATCTACAATGAACATGTAGGCATATATAGATAATTATAACTGCTCCTAGCTTAACTGAAAAGACGCGCTCAACTATCAAATCTATTTCAGCTTAAATAAAAGTTAACAAAATGACTCAAAAAATCGGAACCAGAATGTAGCATCGTTTAGTAGTAACCTTCTGAAGAAACAATGGCAAGGTTTACGGAAAGCCCACTTGCAGATCATAGCTGGTAACTTGTTTGGAGAAAGTTAGGTTTATGCATGGCAGGTGCAACGAAGTAGCAACAAAAGAATTAATATTTCGTCGCTACACTCTTTACTTTTCCAGTGATAGGCCGATTTACCCATTAGTATTTTTCTCTGATGCCTAAAAGCGAATATGTAATGACGTAAGGTCCACAATTCAATATGATACAAAAGTAAACAATAAATGTAATTTTAATAAATTCAACGAAAGGGATTGTTTAATTAAATCTGAGAATTTCAGACAAGTTTTAAAACATGTCAAAGTGGTTACAGCAAATTGTTGGCAACCAATTACATATACACATTTGTCAGCCAAATACCCAAATCAAATAAGTTTGATCACCGTTGGAAACACAGGAGAGATAACCAAATCCCTTAATCAAGCAGTCTATAACGTTGTGAAAAATCTGTAGATCTTAATTTCTAAATTGATAAACGAACAGCAACAGAAACCGAACGTCTCAAATTTGATTTACAAATAAGTAATATGTGTATGGTAAATAGGAATTTAAAGTTGTATTTAAATGACTCAAAATTACCTAGATATCAGTGAGATGGTATCCACCTATGTGCCCCCCCCCCCCGGGTTGCCATGAGGTCAAAGATCAAGATCAAAGGTCGTCAACCATGGTTTTTGAGACATCGCGTGCTAATTGAGCATCCACATACCAAATATCCAAACCTTACCTCAAAAAATAAATAAGCTATTGCCCCGGACGGATTCACAGACGAAAACACTAATAATTATAAGGCATCACCACTAAACGACGGGGTCCTAATTAATAGCTTGAAAAACGAGAGGGGAGGGTTGGAGGTTTTTTCCATTTGTTTGCTTTATGATATCAATCTAGAAGGTCGAAGCGATAATAATTTCTGGCTCAACGGTAATTGAATTTAATTTTAAACTTAAATTATGTTGTATCTGTTCTTTATGATATAGTTTTTAGTTAATGATTTATTACAGTAATATTTTCACATTTTATTTTTTCATGTAATATGCTATTTTAAATTGATTAAAGTATGACTGTTTTATTAATTTAAAAAAAAAGAATACATAACTCCAGCGCGAATTAACCCTTAATAAAACGTACGAGAGTACTTTGGATTATATAACTTTTACGGAATCTGATATACATTGGATATAAGTACATGTAATTACATTTAAGAAACAAAATTACTCGGTAAGGATATTATACTGTCATGTTCATTATTATATACATCACTTTAAATATCTACCAGACTTGTAAAGTTCCTTACTGCACTGGAAGAATTACTGAATTGAGTTCCATATATATCCGTGATAATATGACGTACGACACAGTCAAAGATAAAAATGTTGAAACTGATGTAAAATGATTTTGATTAGTGTATTTCTTAAATGAATTCAAGGGGTTTGTTCAACAGACTAATTTGTTTTCCCTAGCAAAGGCCAGCTCTTTATATCTTTGGATTTTCAAGATATGATAAGGAAAACATAATTTCACATATAAAACCATGGACATGTTACTCACAAAATAATCTTTTGTTGTTTCTCCAAAAAAAACTCGACATTGATACAAGGTTCAGTATATTTTTGACATTACACAAAAGTTCTTAAACAGGTTATGAATTTGTTGGGAAATAGCTAGTCATATTCATTCATTGCATAGCTAACATATCAAATGCTGACTCTCGCTTGCCGTTTTTTGTGTATTGCTATTGTTGTCCCCTTTCTGACAATTCAAAGTAGTTGAAATACAAATATGTATTTCTCGGCTCGACACTTTTTGTTGCTTTGGATATATGGTACTGCCATTAAAATAATTCCAAAACTAACCAGAATATAAACAAAACGCCAAAGAAATAATGAAAAAACACAATAAGTAGCATTGTGTTTGTGTCAGTTTGTTGTGTGTTATAACAGAATTCATTAAAAATCAAGATATGTGTGCTTGTTATGTACATGCAATCTGATATATTAAGTTTGTCAAGCAATGAACAATATTTATGTAGCATAAATTAATACATGGCGTATAAGTTTGGGTAAAAGAACAGATATTATTTTCCGAACATTATTGTCAATTTTATTAGAATTTTATGTAGCAGTTTATAAACCATACTTTAAAATAGGAAGTAAGAATTAAAGATACCAAGTAGTATTCAGGAAACAAATATAGACAATCCAAACAAAGAGGGAACAACAATAAAACAATCACAACACAAAAAAATGAAAGTGACTCGTGGTGTTCGAAAGGGTCAGCAACTGTTACGTCACTGCAGATTACAAACAGAAGAAAACTATGTCTATTTCCTTAAGGACGTCACTGCAGACTTGTAACACAGAAAGAGACTGTGTCTGTCGTCCTTCTGTAACGTCACTGTAGGCTCATAACATAAAATGAGACTATGTCTGTCGTTCTTAAGTAACGTCACTGCAGGCATTAGACAGGAGATTAAATCTATCGTTCCTGTGTAACGTCACTGTAGAAAGTGCCGGTCTGTCGTCCATAAATGACATCACTGCAGGCTTATAACACAGAAGAAGGCTATGTATTTCGTCCTTAGTTAATGTCGCTGCAGACTGCAGACATAACACTGGAGTAGACCTATGTCTGTCGTTTTTAAGTAAGGTTACTCCAGACTTGTAACACAGAAGACTATGTTTGTCGTCCTCAAGTGACGTGGCTGCAGACTTACCGTAAATCGGGTTTTTTGTGTTGTAGTTTTATTTTAGTTTATTTGGCGTTTTCGTGTCATGAATTTCTGCTCTAATAGTTCGGTCCATTTCGTGCTTGATATTATTTTTAAACAAGAGAATTCTCGGGAAACTTGTCGAAAATTACTTTGGTAGTATCAATGACTAATCATATTATTACTGGGTAATGTTAATGCTTTGTGGAATCAAAGATGTTTGCACTTTGCAGAATAGTCTGTTGAAAAGTACTATACGAAAGGCAGAACAATTGGTTTTTTCTTAAATAATTTACAGAGTGAGTTGATAAAAAATTAACAGAGGAAAACAAACTTTTCAATAAATTTCATTGGCCACGGTAAGAGCATACATGTTAATATGACTAGGTGTTCCAATGCAACTGTTCTTCGCGAAATGGCTATAAAGCTGCCAAAAACGCGTTAAACCTCATCCATTCCAATATTTGTTTTTTCTAATGCTGCTCATAGACAAAGTTATGTTACTGGGCTGTATATAATCATTTTATACTCCATCAGCTTCCAAAAAGGTGAAATGTTAATATACTCACTGTGTACCAGATGTTGAATTTTTATATCGTGCATTTCAATCGTGTAAGGTAAATGCAAAGTTTAAAACACAAAATAAATATATTACTCAATTAGTTCAAAAATAAAATTGCATCAAAATGTTGTATTTCACGGTACTACAAAAATCCCTTAATTGTAAGTAATGTGTCGTTATCATGCTGCGGATTCTTCATTAAGCTTGTTATGTGCAATTTGCATGACTCTGTGTGACCAGCTAATAACCAAACATATGACTTCATTTAGTGAGAAGTCAATCTTTTGGTGTTTTGCTTTGATTTTGTTATAAAAATATTGATAACAAATATTTTGTTAATCAAAGCTACGTCTTCATCGTGCATGGTTCTGTTCATTTAACTGAACTTTCTAATATCAAATTAGCAATATGTCATTAAGCAAGCATCTAATGAGTGAAAGGAAAGTGGGACACGTTATGGTCCCCTAAAAGATGGTGTAATTATTCCAAAACACATATAAAATAGTTGTAAAAAGATTGCTCTTTCAGAAAAGTAAGAATTACAAAGTTTGACATGTTTAAATCTATTATCTATGACATTAAATTGACGGATTTAGATTGTGTAACACGCGCTTTCTAAAAGTTAACCACAAAAAGAGAAAGAAAAAAACGAGTTTGTGTGTTTGATCCGAAAAAAAAAGTTTTAAATAAAACTTTAATAATTTTTAACCAAAATACCCAAAAGTGAAACATTTCTTGTAAGATGAAGGACTTTTTTCTTTAGCAAGTTCCTGTTTTTTCGTGAGATCAAAAATAAATCTTGTCTTACCTTTTCTTTATAATTTGTTTACTACTTGAAGGATTGTAAAACATTTTGTGTATTACGATATTTAAGAAGAATAAAATTCTGCATGCAGATTTTTTTACTAATTTTGATAGATTTTTATATCTCTTATAGCTGTATGACTGCAGTAGGTTCGGAACATATCCACACACTGGCTTAATGTGGATCTACTGTATTTGTATGACCGCAGTAGGTTCGGAACATATCCACACACTGGCTTAATGTGGATCTACTGTAGTTGTATGACCGCAGTAGGTTCGGAAAATATCCACACACTGGCTTAATGTGGATCTCCTGTAGTTGTATGACCGCAGTAGGTTTGGAACATATCCACACACTGGCTTAATGTGGATCTACTGTAGTTGTATGACCGCAGTAGGTTAGGAACATATCCACACACTGGCTTAATGTGGATCTCCTGTAGTTGTATGACCGCAGTACGTTTGGAACATATCCACACACTGACTTAATGTGGATCTCCTGTAGTTGTATGACCGCAGTAGGTTTGGAACATATCCACACACTGGCTTAATGTGGATCTCCTGTAGTTGTATGACTGCAGTAGGTTCGGAACATATCCACACACTGGCTTAATGTGGATCTACTGTAGTTGTATTACTGCAGTAGGTTCGGAACATATCCACACACTGGCTTAATGTGGATCTCATGTAGTTTAGTTGTATTGTACAAGACGTCCTGCATTTACGATCAGCTGGGGACATGACATTTTTTAAGATGCAAAACACTTTAAGTAGACTTTTTAAAAATGAAAGCCAGAATGTCTCTAAAACGGTCCACTTTACATTCGGTATGTCGTTTTAGGTAAACATTGTATGTAAATTTCACTTTCAAAAATATAAAGCATCGCCATAGTTTTTTAATCAAGATATATTTGCAAATTTGTAAACTCCAAGTCTATACCGTCTCCAAAGAAAAACCTTTAATCATTCTAACATTTTGTAAAGTTCATTAGCCATGTGTTTTACTATGATGTACTTTTGCTTCTTTTTGTATAATTGTCACCCGATAAACTAATTACACCGATTCTTTTCAAATGAACGATGGGGTATTTAACGTTTAAGCTTTTATTTTTTATTTTCTTTGTTTGGTTTACACCTGCTTTTTGATTTTATATAATGTAGTCATCAAAATAATATATCGCATTAGCGTCATGTAGAGTTTGTCACAAAAGGTCAATTAAATGTGACTTGCTTACTTATATTAATGTGTGAAAACAACTCGATGGCCGTGTTGTGTATGTAGCTGGTAACATACTATTGATCACGTGTCTGTCAACATTGAAGGTATGGTTCAAGTCCTACAGCATGCAGTGCACGACTCTAAATCTTATAGACAATAATCCCCAGCTTTTCTGTCGAAGTTCGAGAGTTTTTACCGGGTACTCCGGCTACCTCCCTCAAACACTGGACGTCTCGATATAGTTGCAATATTGCTGAAAGTGGTGTTAAACTCCAAACAAACGAACGCGTGGAAATAATATTGTTAAATAAGTTATCAAAACATAACTTTTTACGCAATTGTTTGTTATTATCGCGTCACTATTAACATAAGACATGAATATAAGTTTTTTCAACGTTTAATTTAAGGAGAACAAAGGACATTTATGAAAATTAAGGAAGGTGGTCTTGAATATGAAGTCTAAATACACTTAAAGTTTATTAGTTCGATCAGGGAGTACACTTTTAAGATAAATTTTTCACAGAAATGCAATGTTTAATTAAAGTATTTGGGTAAGAAGTATATTTTCTAATTGCTAATTTTGATGGAGAAATGAGGGCCTATAAAAGAGTCCATTTGTCAAATACCACGAGGAATTACTTTGTACAAATTCGAATACTATTTTCATACGTCTATCGTCAAATATACTAAATCTGAATATATAAATGGATTGTAATGACTACAAAATATCAAAGGGGTTGATTAGCAATCCTATTTGTGGATAGCAAACGACCCGTTTGCTATCCCTATTTTTCATTTTCAGAGAGACAAATTTTCGTCATAAGGTTAAAAAGGCGTGTGCAAAAATAAACATTTGAATTAATTTAAAAAACTAATTTCGAATTGTAATAGACAATTGTATTAACTCCAGATAGCATGTATTGTGGTTTCATTTCATATTAAATTCTGAGAAAATATTCTTCCCTAGTATTTTTGAGAACTAATACGCATGGCTAATGATTTAACATATATTTCGCTTTCTGTATCAATATATACGCTTTGAAAATTACTGAAGCAATCTTCCGATATACGATTATTCCATTACATAATGGGAAATATCGGTCTAATTACAATGTAACCACACCAGGAGTCAATTGTACTGTACACTGACTTTACATAACTTGTGTATTACATCAAGTTTTATTTCTGAGAAAAGATTCAAGCTTTTAAGTTGACTTCGATTCTTTTAATTGTTTGCATCTGTTTATATGTGTATATTTTTATTTCACTTGTTAGGTCTAGTACAGGACCGTTAATTGTATGAAGGTATGATAGGACGTTGCATTCCCTAGATTTAATTTTTTTTCGCCTTCCCTTCTGTGTAATTGAATTTACTCGCTAGTATTGCGACAGTAGAATTTTGTAATTGATTTTGGCAGAAAGTATTTAAGCAGAAAAAGAAACACAGCTTATGCATTTCTTGATGAAACAAAGTTAGATAGAATACAAACTTCTAATAAATTTAATGTTCCATATTTATATCATCTGCAGAAAAGGCTGTTAGATGCTCGTCCGGGCGATCTGCTAGCCTCAAATATGAATTTGTTAACCTATTGATAATAAAGTGGTCAGCATTCTGCTTTAACGGGTCCCTAGATATGTATCAATATCCATTCTTAAAAAGGACCACCGAATAAGTTTTTGATTAATGTTAAATGTATGTCATATAAATAAGGCAGCATTACGTCGTCTAACTAAAACATATTTCTAAAGTATGGAGGTTTTGACACAATGTATGGTCGTCTTTGTTTGGTGGTATAAATTACAAAGTTGATATTAAAAAGGTGACATTTCATATGTATATTTCAATTTATGATGATCGATGAAATCTACTAGGTCAAATCAACACGTCTAAGTTTGCATATTTAACATGATTGTTCGTTGTGTAGTCCAATCAATTGGTCACTAAGAAGTTGTCTGTTAAATAAGTACAGTATTTCGCTAATTAACTCCTTTGTAAGAAATTGTCAATAATCTACGACGTAACAGTTATTGAAATTGACATTGCTTTGAAAACTGTGTCCATGGATATACGGTAGACTAAAGGTAAGCTTGTTTATTAATTTTGTGTGTGTGAAACTGAATACTCACGACGGAACATTTGCACGGTAAGTTTTATTCATGGTCTATTCCTATTTCCGTTATTTCCGGCATTATTACTAAAAACGTTATTCACTACTTTATCTTAATTGCTATAACTTTGAAGCCACGAATTTTATTTCATTGTACATGTATTTACATAGAAATCTGTCATATATCAGTTGTAGATTTTTGACAACATGGTCAGAATAAAGTTAGGAACATTTGCATGGTATTATTATTATTATTATTATTATTATTATTATTATTATTAAGCTTAATTGACTAAAAAAGTTAAATTCAGAGACTTTCAGTATATGAGAGACTCTTTGCACGATTATTCCGAAGTTTATATCAAAGTGAACAGGAATTTAGAATATCTCCTAAAAGAACATGCTCTATGTGCCACATACGACTCACGATTCGGTAGTGGAGGGGATTGCTATATCCCGATGTCCTGTTTAAATAACATTTTTTTATTCTGAACTTTAAATTTAAAATAAGACAGTAAATATTGTATAATGTGAATGTCAAGAAAAAGTTATCACGTGTTTTCGTTGCAGTTGTTTGGAAAATCTTGCGAATAGTAATCACGTTTTTTCTACAAATATGAAAAATCCCGCTTAAAGTTACGCTTTTTATTTATTTATTTTTTTTTAAAACTTATTAAGATTCTATAAAAACCACATATTTATTAATTGTATATGCTACTTAGATATGTGTCGCTGTATATTTCTGTGTATCTATAGCGTATTATACTTCATTGCTGTGCATGGTTTATCTGTATTTGACAATATAAAAATAGTGTAGAATATAGGTTCAATCGTTCTAACGAACGATTAATAGGCTTTCCACTTAAAAGAACACCTAAAATAAATGACCTTGAAACTAAAAAGCTAAGCAACATACGTAATTTGTCGATATCAATTAATAAGTACAAAAATATATAAAAAAACTATTTAGATATCTTTCAAAATAAGAAAGGTCATTAAATAGGATGTAAGAAAACTTGAATGACCTTGACAACTGATCTTATAATCTAAGTATATATTACTTATAGACAATAGCATTTATAAAATAAGACATTTAAAATACATAGTACCATGAAAAACATTTAAAAAGGACTTTGACCTTGACTCTTAGAGCATGACCTTGACCATGTTGAAGGTCAAGGTTATCAACAATGAAGATTTTATGCCAATATCTCTTATAGTAGTTGAAATATGACTACTTTTAATAAATACCAAAAATTAGAAGATGACCTTGACCTTTGACCTTGTATTTGTTTTCAAGATCAAGGGTCCTTATGGTCTATAGTGAAGACCCCATGCCTCTACTATCAATAGTTGACAAGTAATTAATGAAAAACCAATTATCAATGTGTTTAATGGGGGATAACTCCTATAAGATGAAGTCGGATCCTTGACCTCAAAATGGAAAAAAGTTGCGCCTTGATGAGGCCAACATTTTATCCATTATAACTTATTGCCTATCTTTTACCGTTTCAATGGAATAGCGATGACAAGACAATGTCAAAATTTAAAACGTGACCTTGACCTTTGACCTTGTGTCCATGTTCAAGGTCAATGTCATTGATGACTAATGATATAAGGTTTCATATAAATATCTGTAATAGTAACTGAGATATATTGATATAATGTAATTCACAATATATTTTATTGGTCTAGGGGAGATAACTCCTATAAAAATGTCAAATAAAAAAGTGACGATTCAAGATCTTAATATGATACACATTTTGGTAAAGGTTTCAGTTCCCTATCTATTATAGTAAAGGAGGAGATCTGCACACAACAAAGGGTCAAAAATTAGAACATGACCTTGACCTTTGACCTTGTGACCTTTTTCAAGGTCAAGGTCAATGATGACCAACTGTAAAATATCTAGTCTCTATCACCTCTGGTTCATGAGTTACAATGGTACAAAATGTACTTCCAATAAATAAGGGGAAATAACTCCTACAAGGAGTCGTCAAAATACTTTGCGCGATATGTAACAAATTGTCGCAATCAATAGCTGACCATTTTGCAACAACTTTCATTGCGAAATCTTTTACGGTTTCATAGTTTATCTGCACACAAGCTTTTCTGTAACAGGGGAGATAACTCCGTAAAGAACAAGTGTTCGGTGTGCCAGGGTCAACTGCGAAAGCGTAATGTCTAATACATCCATAGTACAAAATGTCTTTACGACATGTCGCGAAACAAAATTTATAATGGGAAAAAAAAGTTGGCGGAAAAACAATAAGAATAATAATAATAAATATAGGTTCAATCGTTCTAAAGAACGATTAATAGGCTTTCCACTTCAAAAGAAGACCTTAAATAAATGACCTTGAAACCAAAAAGCTAAGAAACATACGTAATTTGTCTATAGCAATTAATAAGAACAAAAATTATTAAAAAACTATTTAGATATCTTTAAAAATAAGAAAGGTCATTAAATAGGACGTAAGAAAACTTGAATGACCTTGACAACTGATCTTTTAATCTACGTAAATATTACTTATAGGCAATAGCATTAAAAGAAGAAGCCATTCAAAATACAAAGTACCATGAAAAACATTTATAAAGGACTTTGACCTTGACTTTTACAGCATGACCTTGACCATGCTGAAGGTCAACAGTGATCAACATTGAAGATTTTATGCCAATATCTCTTAAAGTCATTAAGATATGACTACTTATAATATATACAAAAAATTAGAAAATGACCTTGACCTTTGACCTTGTATTTGTTTTCAAGGTCAAGGGTCCTAATGATCCATAGTGAAGACCCCATGCCTCTACTATCAATAGTTGATAAGTAATTAATGAAAAACTAATTATCAATGGTTGTAATGGGGGATAACTCCTATAAGATGAAGGCGGATCCTTTCCCTTTAAATAGAAAAAAGTTGCGCCTTTATGAGACCAACATTTTATCCATTATAACTTATAGCCTATCTTTTACCGTTTCAAAGTAATAGCGATGACAAGACAATGCCGAAATTTCAAACGTGACCTTGACCTTTGACCTTGTGTCCATTTTCAAGGTCAAGGTCAATGATGACCAATGATATAAGGTTTCATATATATATCTGTTATAGTTACTGTTATATAGTGATATAATGCAATTCACAATACATTTTATTGGTCTAGGGGAGATAACTCTTATAAAAATGTCAAATAAAAAAAGTGACGATTCAAGATCTCAATATGATACACATTTTGGTAAAGGTTTCAGTTCTCTATCTATCATAGTAAAGGAGGAGATCTGCACACAACCAAGGGTCAAAAATTAGAACATGACCTTGACCTTTGACCTTGTGACCTTTTTCAAGGTCAAGGTCAATGATGACCAACTGTGAAATATCTAGTCTATATCACCTCTGGTTCATGAGTTACAATGGTACAAATTTTACTTCCAATAAATAAGGGGAAATAACTCCTACAAGGAGTCGTCAAAATACTTTGCGCGATATGTAACAAATTGTCGCAATCCATAGCTGACCATTTTGCAACAACTTTTATTGCGAAATCTTTTACGGTTTCATAGTTTATCTGCACACAAGCTTTTCTGTAACAGGGGAGATAACTCCGTAAAGAACAAGCGTTCAGTGTGCCAGGGTCAACTGCGAAAGCGTAATGTCTAATACATCCATAGTACAAAATGTCTTTACGACATGTCGCGAAACAAAATTTATAATGGGAAAAAAAAGTTGGCGGAAAAACAATAAGAATAATAATAATAATAATAATAATAATAATAAGAAACAGACTAATAACAAGAAGTCTTTCCACTGGAAAGTGGAAAGCCTTAATAATAATAATAAATATAGGTTCAATCGTTCTAAAGAACGATTAATAGGCTTTCCACTTCAAAAGAAGACCTTAAATAAATGACCTTGAAACCAAAAAGCTAAGAAACATACGTAATTTGTCTATAGCAATTAATAAGAACAAAAATTGTTAAAAAACTATTTAGATATCTTTAAAAAAAAGAAAGGTCATTAAATAGGACGTAAGAAAACTTGAATGACCTTGACAACTGATCTTTTAATCTACTTAAATATTACTTATAGATAATAGCATTAAAAGAATAAGTCATTCAAAATACATAGTACCATGAAAAACATTTAAAAAGGACTTTGACCTTGACTTTTACAGCATGACCTTGACCATGCTGAAGGTCAACAGTGATCAACATTGAAGATTTTATGCCAATATCTCTTATAGTCATTGAGATATGACTACTTATAATATATACAAAAAATTAGAAAATGACCTTGACCTTTGACCGTGTATTTGTTTTCAAGGTCAAGGGTCCTAATGATCCATAGTGAAGACCCCATGCCTCTACTATGAATAGTTGATAAGTAATTAATGAAAAACTAATTATCAATGGTTGTAATGGGGGATAACTCCTATAAGATGAAGCCGGATCCTTTCCCTCCAAATAGAAAAAAGTTGCGCCTTTATGAGACCAACATTTTATCCATTATAACTTATAGCCTATCTTTTACCGTTTCAAAGGAATAGCGATGACAAGACAATGCCAAAATTTCAAACGTGACCTTGACCTTCGACCTTGAGTCCATTTTCAAGGTCAAGGTCAACGATGACTAATGATATAAGGTTTCATATAAATATCTGTTACAGTAACTGAGATATAGTGATATAATGTAATTCACAATATATTTTATTGGTCTAGGGGAGATAACTCTTATAAAAATGTCAAATAAAAAAGTGACGATTCAAGATCTTAATATGATACACATTTTGGTAAAGGTTTCAGTTCTCTATCTATTATAGTAAAGGAGGAGATCTGCACACAACAAAGGGTCAAAAATTAGAACATGACCTTGACCTTTGACCTTGTGACCTTTTTCAAGGTCAAGGTCAATGATGACCAACTGTGAAATATCTAGTCTCTATCACCTCTGGTTCATGAGTTACAATGGTACAAAATGTACTTCCAATAAATAAGGGGAAATAACTCCTACAAGGAGTCGTCAAAATACTTTGCGCGATATGTAACAAATTGTCGCAATCAATAGCTGACTATTTTGCAACCATTTTCATTGCGAAATCTTTTACGGTTTCATAGTTTATCTGCACACATGCTTTTCTGTAACAGGGGAGATAACTCCGTAAAGAACAAGTGTTCGGTGTGCCAGGGTCAACTGCGAAAGCGTAATGTCTAATACATCCATAGTACAAAATGTCTTTACGACATGTCGCGAAACAAAATTTATAATGGGAAAAAAAAGTTGGCGGAAAAACAATAAGAATAATAATAATAATAATAATAATAATAATAAGAAACAGACTAATAACAATAAGTCTTTCCACTGGAAAGTGGAAAGCCTTAATAATAAGAAACAGACTAATAACAATAAGTCTTTCCACTGGAAAGTGGAAAGCCTTAAATACACTTTCTTTTCAGACAATATTTGTATATATAACGCCTAGTGTTATCAGACTTCATGCTATCACTTGTGAAATGTCCGTTGCTACAATAGTTCAATTTTGCAAAAATATTACTGTGCTAAAACATGTACACAAAATTCGGGTTAAACCTTCAGTAACTTCAGATTTGGCACGCTTTTGTACGTCGAACAAATAGCAAATTATTTCCCCTTCCAAATTGTGCGCTCTTTTGTATTTTGTCTGTGTGCAAATTCCCGGAGAATTACTTCTTCTTATATCTTATTTATTTTAGTACTTCTTTTTGTAATAGTGTATAATAATACCATATACAACAAATCACGTGTGATTTTTTTTCCGTCTACATGAAAACCGTATCCAACGACGCTTCTTATTGAAATGTGTTTTTTATGTGAATTGAATCGACGCATTTAAAGGCAGAAAAGGCGTTTCTTTTTATTTTTAAAGCTTATATTTTCCCGGACATCGTCCAATATATTGTGTTCGACTCTTTGCCTATTTTTAAAAATGTTTCATAATTTCTTTCCTGTTGATATCTATTGACGTTCAACTGTAAATTGTCTTTTATATGTTTTCGCCTAAGAAAAGGACAACATACAACTGTAGATTTATTTAAAATATCGAACATAACACAACTAATTTACCGTCATGTCAGACTGTAACTAAAATCATATAAAGATGTGCAGTGGAGAAATTACAAAGTTTGGGAACTTAGCAAACAGCACATTTTAACTTTGTATTGTATGAAATTTGCAGATAACATTTTTTATATTATTTATTTATTTATTTACTTGAATATTGTTTAACGCCACTTTCAGCAATTTTTCAGCTATATCATGGCGTCCAGTTTTTATTGGGGGGAGGAAGCCGGAGTACCCGGAGAAAACCCCCGACCTGCGGTACGAAAACTGGCTATCCTTGTCAATTAAGATTGGAGTCGAGTACACCTTAACTGCAGTGAGTATCGAACCCGCAATCTCAGTGTTGACGAACATTTTTTATATGAAGACGCAATAAATTAAATGTTTAAATAGCATATTATGATATTAATTTAAGTAACGTTTTTAATAATTGGCCAGATTATATAAGGAAGACGTCAGATTATTTTAGCGTGTACCAATGGCTTATTTCAAATGTTTAAACAAAATGAATAGCTGGTTAGTACTGTTATGGAGTCGCATGTCAACGTAACCGCTTTATTAATTTTTCTACAAATTCCTGGACTATTTATTACTTTCATATTTTGATATTGACTCAGCTCGTTTTCGATTACCAAAATGAAAATCAGCTACAACTTGGGTACATGCTGGGTTCGGAGACTAATTTTCTATTTTGTAACTAAGGCGTTATTTACAAAGCATGTAGAGAATAAGGGAGAATGTTGGAAAATTTTAATTTCTTATTCTTGTCAGACTGGGGCATTTAAAAAATATATTTCTCTAATTTTGACGTTATATTTCAACCGCTTGACCGGTGTGGAAAATATAGTTCTCGTCACTAGTAAATTTGTTGTTCTCAGAAGTTGATTGGTTTAAAATAATAACGTCATAATAAGAACTCATGACGTCATAAACAAAACACCTCCATTTACCGTATTCAAGTCACAAACGTAAAATTGGGGTTGGAAGAATATGTACTTCATTTCACAAATTTACTACTTTTTAAAATTAGAGAAACACAATCTTACATTAGTACTCTTGGATTATCGGATTTCTACAATCTCGATAGTTAAATTATGGAAATTTGATTCCTCGCCAAGGCTGGGACTTAAAATTCCATAATTTAACTATTGAGATTGCAGAAATCCAGGCGGCGGACTTAAATTTCCATAATTTAACTATCGAGATTGGAGAAATCCGATAAGCCACTCGTACTAATGTAAGATTCTATATTTCCAGCACCCCCTCCCACATAAGTACTACTACTGGCCCTTAAAATCTATTTTGTTGTTTAAAATTAAAAAATAAGCATAATGAACAAAATATATAATACGCAAACAACCGTTATTTCTAAACAAACCATGCTAGGAATATAAACGGTGCATAAAACTGATTAAATGAAACAAATGTTAACGCCTATACATATTTAGAACGAGGATAAAGGATTTATGTTTTTTTCTGAGAAATTCTCTAATTGCTTCTATTCTAGAAAATATTGTCTATACCTAGTTACGCCTCCCTTGGGATATACTAACCCATTTCTTTACATTTCACATCATTTATGTCCAAGTATTGCTTTTATTGTATACAGATTTATAGGTTTAACGGACGTAACACGATTTCACAGTCAGTTTGTTTGTTTACTAATATCATGCTATAATATTCATGATTGTGTTAATCGGTTGTATATCAATGGAATTCTGGTAATATTTTAATGTGTTTTATTCATCCAATCACAATATAGTAAACATAAAAAATAAAATAGCGTATCTGATTACCGATTTAATAATGTAAATATTATCCAAAAATAAGGAACCCTGATCTCATTTAATTGATCAATTGCAAACTCGCTATAATTTTTTTAGGTAGATTTATTTATTTGACGGGTTACTCAGAATTAATTACCTTATATATTTTCATACGACATTCTCCACATGAATTTCAATCATTTCGAGTATCTTTGAAAAAGATGTCACAACTGTCATGTTGATGGTCAATGTCTACAAGTTAAACGTCAATTTTAACAGTCTCAATCATCCAGACGCTTTAATGCATACGTGTGGATTCATGTATTGAGCTCGTTATCATCATGCCCAAAAATTGGCGTAATTTTTAGATTGGAATAAGTGTATACAAAATTGTACCAAAGTTTGCAATTGGATATTTTTAAATAAAATATTACTTTATCAATTAATTAAATAATTATTATTGTTGTGCACAAAAGAGAAAAGCACACTGTGACGTTATTTTATAAGTGTAGACATGTTTTCGTCTGAAAATAGATCAAAATAGGTTCCAAAACATGCTAGCAAAAGAACGTTATCCCAGACGCAATTATTATTATATATGGGTCTGGGTGATCAAGGCTACAATTTTAATTGTTACGAATACAGTAGGAATAATATAAAGGTCGTTAATTTAGGCTCACAACCTGTCTTAACAAACTACGTAACGCAGAGGACGTGGCTTAACTGAAAATCGGATTCGATTGAGTACAGTCTACACAACAATGGACGTCCGTGTAAGTGGGATAACCCCGACCCCACCCCCCCCCCTTTCCGTGGTACACCGCTATAAATAGAAATAAATCCTAATCGTTCGATTAAAATACAATCCATGCTAAATACAGGCTGCTAACAAGCTACAATAGTGATGTCATGGTGAGCTTGTTACAATAGGATTAATTTGATTCGATTTAGAAATCCTATAATACCGGCAATTATCAGACCAAACGCACCCAAAATCAAACAATAAACAAAAAACTTATCAACAGGCTTTGTATTGTGATCGTTAACGAAGAGTCTGGGCTTAAATGACAAAGGAATTTGTTAGATCTATATGATCTTAATAAACAAAAAAGAACCATACACAGTTAACCGAAAGTATAAATTTGGTTCTATAACAATACTGTATATGGTTACAAAAGCGCAATTATTTGAAATACTTTGTTCGAAATTTTTATAGAAAATTTTAGTTGAAATAATTAGCCCTAATTGAAACTGATAAAATAGCTAATTTAGATGATATACCATTTTTGTAAACTTTGTGTACTGTGTTTGTAGCTCATGTAAATTATTATTGACCACACCTTCCTGTTATACAGTTTTTAGTGTATAGTCTAAAACCGCGACTTTTTGAGTACACAGACTTGCACAAACAATAGTGTACTACCCTTCTAATTGTTCGGAGCTGCGAGATAAACATCCCGATTCTTATCTGTTTATTTAAAATTAGATTTAATCATGCACTATCGACAGCAATGATCACAAAAACAAAGATTGTATGCATCTAAGGTGTTCAACCATTCTATCTGTTAATTTGATATTCTTTGTCTATGGGTACAATAGATGTTCATAACCTTTTGGAGTCAAACGGTATACACACAAAAAAACATGCTTAATTCGTCGTACGGCACTTGTTTTCAATTGAATAAATAATCATTACATATTTAGGAAGAATATTAGTTAATGTAAAATTTGGGAAAAAAAAATTGTTGCATTTCTCAATAAATGTAAGTCTTTGTATTATATTCCCATTAAGAAATCTATTTTTGTGTGACACTTTATTATTATTCGTTTGTATGTTGTGTTTTAAGCGATTTTTATATATAATGATACCAATGAAAAAAACTTGTTTGGAATAATTTAAACTCAACATTCGTAGATTTATTTTATTAAAGTTGTCAGTGTTTGGAACATTTAGTGGATACTACTATCCCTACTATGGAGTGGTATATCATCAACCACTTTACTTTTTGTTTGTGACGTAAAAATCGCTATTTTATGTCCTCTTGTTTATATTTTCTGGGGGGGATTTGGTTTTTTGTTTCCTTATTTTTTAATGTTTTTTTATCTTTTTGGTCAATAATTTTAAAGTGTGTTTAGTTTATTGACCCTTTTTAATATTATAATTAAATTTCAAAATACTTTGACATTCATATTTGTATTTATTCCAACATCATTCATAGTTTTGTTCTTTTCTTCGTCGGTTCATTTACTCTCAAAGGTATTAATTAATTTGACGACTTGTGGCATTTACTACAAACTCAAGGTATGTTACACGGATTAAAAGAATGATAAGCAGTCATTTAATAAAAAATAATTAACTTTTATAATAAATATTCTACTTGCTGTTTAATAAAAATCCATTTCAGTTTCTTTATATTAATTACTTACATTTGAAGGTCACTCACGTTTTTAATTTCCGGTCTCCCGGTTTAAGTTTGACCTTAATTGAAGTTTTTAACTAAGTTAATTTGCTAAAGGAGTCTTTGCTATGCGACTGGTTGCGCTATTGTCATAACCCAACCTACCATGTGACCTGTTTTACCCATCCTCTGCCTAGACAGCCGAAAATTTCAAATAAGGGAATTAAGTAGTGTAGCAAACGTTAAAAACAAAGGCCTATTAGGGGCCTCTCAAAATATAATTGAATTCAAGATTATGACGGTAAAAATCGTTATCGTGGATTACATGTAAAATGATGCCTTATTACGTAATATGTTGTGACACTAGTAATGCCAGATTGTACGATTAGTTAATTTCCTTATTTCGTTATTTAAACACTGTAATCACAAATTTTAAATTTAGTTATTACGTCTTAAATATTTTTGCATAAAAATATACTGCCGAAAAAAGCACCATATGAGTAAAAATGAAATTCATTCTTTTGCAGAAAGCAAAGATAGCATTTCCATTTCATGATCAATCGCTTTTAAGATTTGTAAATCGTAATTTGTATTTAATTTAAGCAGTGCATATTTGGCTCGTTATTATCCTGTCACACACTGAAAACAAAGATTTTACAACATGTCTTTCACTAGTTGTCGACATATTTGGCTCGTCATTATCCTGTCAAACACTGACAACAAAAGATTTTACAACATGTCTTTCACTAGTTGTAGACATATTTGGCTCGTCATTATCCTGTCAAACACTGACAACAAAGATTTCTCAACATGTCTTTCACTAGTTGTAGACATATTTGGCTCGTCATTATCCTGTCAAACACTAAAAACAAAAATTTTACAACATGTCTTTCACTAGTTGTAGACATATTTGGCTCGTCATTATCCTGTCGAACACTGAAAACAAAGATTTTACAGCATGTCTTTCACTAGTTGTCGACATATTTGGCTAGTCATTATCCTGTCGCACTGACAACAAAGATTTTACAGCATGTCTTTCACTAGTTGTCGACATATTTGGCTAGTCATCCTGTCGCACAGACAACAAAGATTTTACAACATGTCTTTCACTAGTTGTAGACATATTTGGCTCTTCATTATCCTGTCGCACACTGACAACAAAGATTTTACAGCATGTCTTTCACTAGTTGTAGACATTTTTCGCTCGTCATTATCCGGTCGCACACTGAAAACAAAGATTTTACAGCATGTCTTTCACTAGTTGTAGACATATTTGGCTCGTCATTATCCGGTCGCACGCTGAAAACAAAGAATTTACAGCATGTCTTTCACTAGTTGTCGACATATTTTGGCTCGTCATTACCCTGTCGCACTGACAACAAAGATTTTACAACATGTCTTTCACTAGTTGTAGACATATTTGGCTCGTCATTTCCTGTCGCACACTGAAAACAAAGATTTTACAGCATGTCTTTCACTAGTTGTAGACATATTTGGCTCGTCATTATCCTGTCGCACACTGACAACAAAGATTTTACAGCATGTCTTTCACTAGTTGTCGACATATTTGGCTCGTCATTATCCTGTCAAACACTGAAAACAAAGATTTTACAACATGTCTTTCACTAGTTGTAGACATATTTGGCTCGTCATTATCCTGTCACACACTGAATAAAAGATTTTACAACATGCCTTTCGCTAGTTGTAGACATATTTGGCTCGTCATTATCCTGTCGCACACTGAAAACAAAGATTTTACAACATGTCTTTCACTAGTTGTAGACATATTTGGCTCGTCATTATCCTGTCACGCACTGAATACAAGATTTTACAACATGTCTTTCACTAGTTGTAGACATATTTGGCTCGTCATTATCCTGTCGCACACTGAAAACAAAGATTTTACAACATGTCTTTCACTAGTTGTTGACATATTTGGCTCGTCATTATCCTGTCACACACTGAATAAAAGATTTTACAACATGTTTTTCACTAGTTGTCGACATATTTGGCTCGTCATTATCCTGTCACAATGACAACAAAGATTTTACAACATGTCTTTCTCTATTTCCGAAGTTGTCGACACATTTGTAGGGTTAGATTAAAGAGTCTTTCAGATATAAATAAAAAACTTTTATAGTCTACAAGAAGACTTCTAATAAAATAGGCAAAGCCATCGATGGGGATAACTTATTGTATGACATATTTGTGATCTAACGAATAGTTTTAAAATATAATTAGCATTGTTAAAATTGTATACAATTAACTATAGCCTTACGGTTTCACAACTGTGCGACAACGCAAAATTACTGTGGGTCCATAGAAACATTGCAGAGGACCTTAGTGCACAAAAGAGACACTGAAAGAAGCACAAAAAGCTTTTACACGTTACACTCAGCACTAAGAAGAATTGTTTTATTATGTATTGATTTAAAACATATTTTTATTTGAAAAATATTGTTTCCATATGAAAGTTATTTACACTTTTACGGTAAAGAGTTGATTTTTTCGGACTAAGATGGCAGTAATTTACTCAGATGATTATTTAAAATCTTTAAAAATTAGAAATAAATACATTTATAAAGCAAGTATGTTTTCCTTTCTTGAAAACATCGTGATAATCGTAATCAGTATGTATTTGTCTGTAATATTCCGTTTTCTACTTTATGACCAATAACTTCAAACAAGATAATACAGTATTTTTGTTATCTTGTGTATAACAATATTGAACGTTAAATGTTTTTTAATAATCGCTTTGTTTTGTGTTTAGTTTAGGACGGTGACGCTGTCCCAGCTTTTGTGACTAGTCTCTTCACTGTTAGAACGGCCATTAGACCCCTTGAGGATTTGACTAAATTTTCACAAAGTGTTTGTCTCCTAACAGTTTATCTCTTAGAGCTTCTTTTTCTTCCCTTAGTCAAGCTACTTAGAAACTTTGTGTTTTCCATACACACCGCAATGTTCGTAGTTATCGCTGTGATCTCTCTTATAAAATCTGCAAAATTTAGTTGTGCTACGTTAATAATACTATTAATTGGTGGCTGTTGTTTATATAGAGTCAACTGCTACTTAACGGGATGGTTCAGAGGTCTGTTATCAAATATTTGTAGCGGCTGATTAATGTGGGTATACATTCTGTCTTAAAGTTATTTTGAAAAATGTGTTCAGTTAATTTTTGTTTCAAACTCAATTGTATCATTTTGTAGTTGCAATGACACCAGCATTTAATAAGTCACTAATATTAATTTTTGGCCGCCGCTCACGTCGATATATTATATATGAGGTAATCTGTGACGTTGTCTGTTGTGCTTTATCTGTTTGCTGTCAATGGCCTCTGTCAATCCACCCTCGCCTTCACTTTATAATTCTTATCTTGCATTCGTTTACATTTATAGCAATTTTTGATTGGTCAAAAGGCCTTAAACCAGTAATTCCCAGATATGTTCATACTTTGAAGAACGACTGTTGGTGAACTACTTCTTTGTTGCTAAACGTAAACAAATATGGCGACCAAGTGTCGACTCACTCAGAAACTTGTCGTTTTTGAGTGAGTCGACCTCGTTTATACATCGATGTATTACCGAATTAAATGAAAACGGGTTAAATATTTGATTGTCGAGTGTAAACCTGGATCTAACTATCTTGTTTTCTAAGGTCTTTAAGTGGGAAGACATTATTGTTTTTGCTTTGGTTATTTTTCTTTTTTTCCGACAACTTTCAAACCAAACAGTTTAAAGAGTACGCCACTTATCATTTTGGTCTTTCGCGACAAGTTTTGGGCACTGAAAGTCTTTTCGGAATTCACCATATGAAACCGGAATAGTTTTCTTTAAGGAGTTATCTGCTCAATCACCGAAAAACTTTTTATCGCGTAAACTCTGGAACCATAACAGATAGAAGAAAACTGAACTTTTGAGACAACTTTACGACATAACTTGGCGGAGACGAGCGGTATACCTTGAATGTTCGAGAACTCCGATTATCTAAAAACGCACAAACCGTAAGTCGAAATCATCTGATCTTTACCATTTGTCGTCGAATCACCTGAGATCTTCACCGCTTGTCGTCCAGTGACAAGTCCTTAAAGAAAATCTCAAAGTGAAAATTCAGAAGTGACTTCGACCTTAGGCCTCTAATCTTGTTATCATTACTCAAAAATCAAACATAGACGAAGACAATAATTTGAAAAATACCCCTCTTATCAAGACCATCAAATGGTACATTTGGTACATTGGTCCGAAACTGTGCGATGAACCCTTTTCGAGTAACAGTCCTTGACTCATTTCAGTTAATCGGGTTTTTGTTTATAACTTGAAAACGGTTAGAGATAATATATAAACATATAGGTTTAATATGTTCAACAATTCAAGGCCTTCTTTTTGAGACCAATTTCAAAGGTCACGAGTCAAAGTCAACAAGGTAACCATTATAAAAAGGTCCTTAGCAACCATATAAATATTAAAAATCAGGATGATGTTCCTTACATTTTACAACAGGAATGCATTTTGTCCCTAGCAACAGCCACAAACGTCCTTGACAATTATATATTGTTTCACTCAGGACCACAGAAATAGTGTATTCTGCCTAAAAAATGGCATCCGTTGTCAGATCTTTTAAGTTAATTTCATTAGTATATCTCGGTAAAAAGTGTTTAATGCAAATGACATAAGTAATCCTAAATCTTTCATTTTTTTATTCAATTTGCTAGCATCAAAGCCCGTTAATTAAAATATCTTGTAATGACATACATGTGTCTGGTTATTGGTAATGTCTATGCTTATAAACTAAACAATGTTTGTGGTTAAATTACGTAATACTGTCGAGTGCATAAAAGCTGTGACTGTGAGTCAACGGATAAATTGTTCGGAATATCTCAATAAACATTAATCAATTTATCAATTTTAAAGAATCAATATCTTTTATAATTTATAAAAAAATATTTGTTTGTTTCAGTAGTGTTTAGCGCCATTTTCAGCAATTTTCCAGCTATATCATGGCGTTCAGTTTTTATTGGGAAGAGAAACCGGAGTACCCGGAGAAAAACCCCGACCTTTGGTAGGAAATCTGGAAATACTTGCCAATTAATATTGGAGTCGAGTGCAACCTGCCCGCAGTGAGACCCGCAACCTCAGTGTTGACAGACCACGTGATCAATAGAATACGAACTTCCTTAACCACTCGACCACCGAGGGCCCTATAAAGAAATACAACCACAAGATAAAAACGCAGTTTACCATCGCTTTAATCTAGACATTATATTGACAACAACGACTTTTGCAAACCGTGTGCGATTGTTTGATAATTAATTTTTATCTTGTGGTTGTATTTCTTTATAATTTAATTTGCTTTCTAAGCTGAGATTTGATTTAATATTTTTAATATTACAAAATATTTATTAATATTAACGTCGGGTTTTAAATATTTATTAATGTTTTTAATATTACAAGTGAATTTTAAATATTAATATATATGGAATGAATTTCAAAACAGCTTGCCTTACAAGACCTCGTGTTCATCAGTAAAGTAAATCTGTGACGCGGAGATATTACGCAATTAGGTTAATTGTAGCCCATACAAAAGGCTAAATTATTCGTCCCTTCAAACAATAGTCCATACTTTTTGAGTGGCAGTCAAAATTGTGTTCCTTAATTCCAATCCACCCCTTTTTCGATTGATGTATTGTTTGTTAACTTGTTCTCGTCCTGAATATAGCTGAAATACTGCTCGCTGGACGTACAGCAAACAATCAAATGAATCAATTCAATTTTACGCAGTTAGTAGTCGCGTGTTAACTTGGATATTACTATCTTGTTTTTTTAAAACAAAATATTCGTTGCTGGTCAAACTCTGACCCTAATTGATCATTTCCTGTTATAATTACATTATAGGGAGTGTTCATCGGGATATAACTACATGTAGTTCCTTCCTTACTTGGACTTACCTGTGTAAATACCTTGATTTGTATATCGTGATTACAAAACGTTTTATCGCTAATGAGATAAGTAATCCTAAAATGTTTATTATTCAGTTTGCCAGCATCAAAGTACATTTAAGCCCATTAATTAAAAGATCTTGTAATGACATACCTGTGTCATGTAATTGGTAATTTTATGGTTACATATTAAACAATGTTAGTGGTTAAATAACGTGAATCTGTCAATAAAAATCAGAAGAGCTGCATTGAAGCTTTGACTGTGAGTCTACTGATATATCGCTCTGAATCTCTCACTAAGCTTTGACTGTGAGTCTACTGATATATCGCTCTGAATCTCTCACTAAGCTTTGACTGTGAGTCTACTGATATATCGCTCTGAATCTTTCACTTAACATTAATAAATCAACCAATTAATTCAAACCGTGTGGAAAGTCCACGATTGTTTTATAAATATATAAATAATTTGTTATTAATTTAATTTTCTTTGTAAGCTGACATCTGATTGGCCTCTTCAAATGAAGCGACCCATATACGATGTGACTTGCTTTTGTCACAGGACCTATTCTTACGCCGTTAAAATTTAATGTTTTTAATTGGTTGTTTAAATTATTAATAAATGTTATATGTTTATTCAAATATTTTAAATCGCTTTTAAAAAAATACATGCAAACACAGACCTTTTTACCATCTAATAATAAGTATGGCGATAATTCCAGCGATCGGTATGGCGATAATTCCAGCGATCGGTATGGCGATAATTCCATCGATCGGTATGGCGATAATTCCAGCGATTGGTATGGCGATAATTCCAGCGGTCGGTATTCCAATTTTGTAGACCGATCACTGCTGTTGACTAAAACTCTACTCAAACAAGGGTTAGTTGTACCTAGGTTGTTATCTTTTCAGAAGTTCTATGGTCGTCGCCATGACTTAATGATCGTTATTGGTAATCAATCTCTTAAATACGATCGGAGATTTCGCTGAGTCATAGGTAGTGTTTCCTATTCATGGATTTGACTTTTTCCTAGACATGACAATGAGTAACTATTTAGAGGCAGGCACTGTATACTCGTCTAGAGCACCTGAGTGCACCCATGGTTTTTATTGGGTTCGGTTTACTCTATCTTTTTTGTGTTTTGTATTTGTGTTCTGTGCTATTTTTCCTAACACATTGAACAATAATGGCTACAATTTTTAAACCCCTTTACATATATATTTCTGAGACGCCATGAAAAAAGAACGTAAATGATTATCGTGCATGTTAAATACGGATTAAATGTTGAAATATTTGGAAAACAGCATTATTATGAAACCGGTTTATTTGCAAAATGTACAAAATAAGGTCGAAGATTCTCCAGCCTTCTATCCAAGTCACATTACATGATTCTTATCAGTGATCGTTATTCATAGATATTACGATACTTTGCTTGTAAAAAGAACAGTAGAATAAATTAAGACATGAGTGTTGGAATGTTTGTCTAACTTTAAGGCTTGTTGGATTTTATTACATTTTAATGTTTTTTTATTTGTTTATTTTATTTTTTTATTTAAATGTCAAATTTTCAACATAACATAATATTTAATATAACGGTATATTTAAATATTAATGCATTATTGTATATTTGTAATATTAAAAATCCATTATAGATATTTAAAAAAAAAAAAATAAATTTTACAACGGCTTGCCGTACAATGCACCGTGTTCATCAATAATTTAAAGCTGTTACGATATTCTTACATAATAAGAAGACTTATGTTGGGTCATTAGGCATTGTTTAATTACAGTGGTATTAATTCGTCGTTTGAATATTAACAAACAAGACGCAAACCAGAACAACAGTTATAATTATGTATTGATAAACAGTAATTACACAAGAAAGCATTACCGTTAATTACGATATCGGCCTGCTTGAGATCGATTAGTATTCATGATCGTACCATACCAGTTGGTATATGGTCTGATTTACAACCTGACATCGAAGGCATTTCAGATGGTCCATCATTATTTTCTTGCTGGTCCGTTATGAATTGAAAATTGCAGCTGTAACGTTTCTAAACTGTAGATTTTTCAACAGTTTAAACATATATTGCAGAAATTTAAACTCTATACGAGTGATAACGTAGATATAATTGTTTATAGCATGTATCTGGAACTTATGTATAAATCGGAAATAAAACAAAATACTAATTACATGGCTACAGTCGTTAATACTTTAGATTAAAAAATTGATTACTAAATGGAAACAATGTATGATATACGTGAAAATACGACAGTTCAATACATTAAACTGAAAACAAAGAAGTAAACGTTGGTGTTTTGTAAAGCTTACTTTGTACGTAATAGACTAACATTTCTAACTTGGCTTTATTTCTATTTTCAGGAATGAGTAAGGACAGGAAAAGTGGATTACCGTAATTATCGACATTTAAGACGAATCGTTTGCAATAGAAATGTACGGTTTACTGATAGGATCAGTTGCAAATTACATAAAAGAAAGGTATGGCGAAGAAAAGTGGGAAGAAATAAGAAAACGTGCAAATCTTGGTACTGTTGCATTTGCAACTCATGAAAGGTATTCCGAAAGGATTGTTCCGGATATCGCTAATGCTGCTTCATTTGTTTTAGACGTGCCCGCAGACGATTTAATGTACAATTTTGGAGTATCGTTTGTTTCATTTGTTGGACAATATGGTTATGATAGAATTTTAAAAGTTCTTGGACGTCATATGCGTGATTTTCTTAATGGTCTTGACAATTTGCATGAATATTTACGTTTCAGCTATCAAAAATTGCGTGCACCTTCTTTCTATTGCGAAAATGAAACTAGAAATGGTCTTACGCTACATTACAGAAGCAAACGACGAGGCTTTGTTCATTATGTTAAAGGCCAAATTTGTCAGGTTGGCAAACAGTTTTACAACACCGATGTTCAAATTGACGTCATTAATATAGAAGACGATGACATCATGATACACGTTGTCTTTGAGCTTCATTTTGATAACACAGCCTACACCGAGTTATTAGAAAAAGAAAAACGATCATCAACAACAGCGTCATCTCATCTCAAATCAGAATTTCTCTTTGATTTATTTCCTTTTCACATTGTTTTTGACCGCAATATGACCATTAAAAATATTGGCAATGGTCTATATGCAGTACTACCGTCCATTCTTGGTCGTCGTATAAACAGGATGTTTTCATTAGTACGCCCTCTTGTGGAATTTAAGTGGGAGAGCGTAAGTATGAATCAAGTCAGTATCGTTTCTTTTTTGTTTATTTTTTGCATGCGGTGGCTTTACCCGAGACAGTTTGTTAAGAGTATTCACTAATCTGAGAGTCATTTGATTTGTTGCATTTCAATTACAATAGTATATGTGCACATGAAACGTAATATTTCATTTTTAGAATGAATTCAAGTAAGTTTTCTCGTTTTTTATTGCAATTGTGATTTTACGATCTTTTATCCGAGAGTTCTTGCATCTTAGGCTCACTTGACTTTGATATGTCATAGGCGTAGCAAGCGGTACGGCCGGTATGGTTCAGACCGTATCACTTTAAATTGCTGGTACGGAAAACCGTACCAGTTTTTTAGTTAATTTAAATAAAAATGATAGAATTTTATTACATGTACTGTTTAATTTGTTCAACGTTCAACATAATTCTAATCTTTTAAAATAAAACAGCAACCTCTCCGATCTCAAGCGCAATTGGTAAGTGACAAAAAAAATGCACATGGTAAACCCCTACCTATATTTAAACATTCACGGTAAACGGGTTGTCGAACCTTAACCGACCGTACCACTATTTAAACCGATCGTACCACTATTGTTCTGGGTGCTACGCCTATCTATGTTTGCTATCGAGTCGTGCATTACACGTGGACAAAAACCATAAGAAATACTCAGTATTTAGGGGGAAAAGCGACGCTTTGATTTATTTTAGATGTAAAGATTTTATTATTTTAGATGTCGAACGGACAACGGATTTTTTTCTGTTTGTTAAGTCTGATAAATCTATGCATATGGAATTGCGAATTTTGGATAAATTTCCGATTCGTAATTTATTTTAAAATCTATCTATACACTAAAAATAAGGTAAAGAACACAAGTTTTTTCATCATATAATAAGTAGGTGATTTTTAAGAAAGGAAAAAGGCAAACTTATAATGAAAGGAAAGCTGGTTTGTTTCACATGTACAATGTAATTGTGTAAGCATTCACATCACGAAACTTTGATTTCTCTTTTTTTGTAATATTCAAACCGCTGTGGAAAATTTTTTTCTCTACACTTATGAATATACTGTTTTTCATGTGTTGATTGGTTTCAAAATATAAACGTCATAAACAGAAATAATGACGTCATAAGCAAGCAACTTCAATTGACCGCGTTACAATTAAGTTGTTGTTGGTTCCATGGCTCGGACTTCATTATCCCCAATTTAACTATCTTGATTGGAGAAATCCGAAAATCCACTTGAACCACTGTAAGATCTTACATATATTTTCAATATTAAAACAATTATTTCTCCTTTACACAATACTTACTTAAGATTATTCTATTATTTTGCCCCAGTTTTTCTCTTGTTAAATGAATCCATGGTCAGTGGCTTTCATGATATTTCGAATCTCTGTATTTTGTGTGGTACATTTCGGGTTTTATCATTATGTGTGCTAATTACCGTGTAGTTCTAAACTGATATTTGAAAATCTATCATATTGCCGCAATTTATTCTGACAAATTAAAAACTGGTTCACTTTATTTCAATGCCTTAAAAAAAGAATCTCAAAGTATTACCATCGAATCTGAGATCTAGAGGGTGAAATACCAATTATTGAATCGTTTAAAGGAGTCTTATCAGTATTTATTTGGTGGAATTAATATAACTGATACGACAAGAACTCATTTACTGCATTTATTAAAACCGTAACACTATTTGTCACTTTTTATTAGTGTTTTATGCTTATAAGGTCATGTAATTAATTAATCTTTTTTGTGACATCCATCGAACGAAGTAAACAATTTTACCTGTTGATTTCGTTTAATATTTGTTTATTTTATTTTTAAGAAGATGAAACATGCGTTAATGTAATAACTATAGAAACCGCTAAAATGATTTAAAAAAGACGTTTACATTGGTAGTTTTTTTTTTTGCTGGTAACCAGGCTGTATTATCAAGTTATATAATGATATAGACACGTAAATACCTACATATTATATGGTTTAAAGCCTTTAATATAAGTTCTGGTTTCTGACGGTAATTAAACGATACAAGCAATTATAGTATGCCAATCCCTTTTTGACCTCTGCATTGAAGATTTGAGATTCAAACCGTAAATGAAATTTGAAAAAGATTGTTGAAAAAATGCATCACTATTTGTTAGTTTGGCCGGGTTGCACGAAATGCAAGTACCCGGGTTATAGTATGGTAAAATCCGGCTGGCAGGCGGAGAAAACATGCTATCTATTTAGTATAATCAACTACTCATACAGTTTTTAACCAAGACCTCTAAAACTTTACAGAAAGTTTGCACATGTATTAAAGTTTTCCGCCTGCTATTAAGGAATTATTAAAGGATTTTCCCTTATTTTCGAGACTTGTGAATTTAGTCATTTTTCAGAATATTTGCAGAATACGGTACATAATTTGTGTAATCAACTCCTGCTAGTTTTAAACCATGTATTGTGCACCTACTATTACGGAATTCTTCCAGGATTTTTTCCTAATTTTACTGTACAGGTTTGCAAAAGACATTTTTCAGAACTTTTGCAGAAGACGCTGCCCATTTTATGTAATCAACACCTGCTACCTTTTTTTACACAGGCCGACAACATTCTTCCAATAAATTGTAAACTATTTCATATTTTTGAAGGCACTTGCCTTGCAACCCGGCCATTTATGATTTGTAGTGTTTATCCCATATTAATGACATCATTATGACATCACTATCAGTGGCCGTTTATGTCACAATTGTGATGTTTCTATCCGCTTGCATTTTTTATTGCGATACTTGTTAAAAGCATCGCGATGGAAAAAACTTTAAGCATAATGTAAAAAGTTTCGGCTTTCTTTTAAAAAGCATCGGCTTGCTTTTTTTAGCTCACCTGACCCAAAGGGTCAGTGTGAGCTAGTCTCATCACTTTGCGTCCGACGTCGTCGTCGGCCGTTAACTTTTCACACTTCAATCTTCTTCTCCAAAACCACTTGGCCAATTGGAACCAAACTTGACAAGAATATTTATTGGGTGGTTCTTTACAAAGTTTGAGTTTTTGGTGCTGATCAAATATAAAACATTGCTGCCAGAGCCAGTAATGTGTTCTGATTGGCTGAATTTCAAACATCTTCTTCTCATAAACCGCTTGTCAGATTGATTGGAAATATTGCAGAAATATACCTTAGGTGGTCTTCTACAAAGTTTGAATTTTTTGTGCCAATCCAAAATCCAAGATGGCCGCCATCGCAA
Source organism: Limnoperna fortunei (assembly GCA_944474755.1). Lineage (NCBI taxonomy): Eukaryota > Metazoa > Mollusca > Bivalvia > Mytilida > Modiolidae > Limnoperna > Limnoperna fortunei. Next base: position 69,694,741 of record OX104120.1, read on the forward strand.
GACATAGTTTAACATAGGACCCTAACGGAAAAACATACAAAAAATTCTTCTCAGAGGCTTCCACACAATGAAGCCAAATTATAAAGAAATGATGGTTGGATATTTATCTTATTATTTTGAGTTTTTCGAGCCAATTGCAAATTGAACATAGCTTCTAGGGCCACTAATGGTTAAGATTGGCTGAAATTTAAAAATCTTCTTTTTACAAACCGCATGCAGATTGGTTTGAAATATTGCATAAATGTACCTTTGATGGTCCTCTACAAAGTGTGAGTTTTTTGTGATGATCCAAAATCCAAGATGGCCACCACTGTGGAACACAGCTTAACATAGGACACTATGGGAAAAACATACAAACAGCTTCTATTCCATACAATTAAACCGAATAATGCAGAAGTGAATCTTAGATAGTAATCTTATTATTTTAAGTTTTTCCAGTCGAAAGGAACTTCAACATGTTTTTGTACGTCAGGTGATCGATACAGGCTCTGAAGAGCCTCTAGTTCATCTACCTAACCAACAGTGTCACAATTGTAATGTTTCTATCGAATTAATTTTTTCTATCGCGATACTTGTTAAAAGCATCGTGATACTTGTTAAAACATCGCGATACTTGTAAAAAGCATCGCAATACTTATAAAAAGCATAGCGATACTTGATAAAAGCATCGCTAGGCTTTTAAAAAGCATCGCGATACTTGTTAAAATCATATCGATACTAGTTAAAAGCATCGCGATGCTTTAAACAAGTATCGTGCCTTTAAAAGTAAAGTGATACTTTTATAAAATATCGCGATGCTTTTTGTTATGCAAAACGTTTTTTCATTGCAATGTTTTTCAAAAGCATCGCTATGCTTTTAATATGTATCGCGATGCTTTTAACAAGTAACGCGATGCTTTAAACGAGTATCTCAATGCTTTTAACAACTATCGCGATGCTTTTAACGAGTATAGCAATTAATGCTTTTAACAAGTATCGCGATTGGTTAAATAAGTATAGCGATGCTTTTAACAAGTATCGCGATAGAAAAATGCAAGCCGATAATAACAATACAATTGTGATATGAACGGCCACTGATGTCTCACGTGTTGTAAAGAAATAGTTCCGCCATGTTTGTTGTTGTACATTTTTTATTGTGTATTTGTTTATGGTTCACACGATTATTTATTTCCTAGTATCACACATTGCCCACTAAAAACTAAACTAGGAAACCCATATATATATATATTCAAAACCTAACTTCAGTACTGGCATACCGACAGTTTCACAAACGTTGTCACAATGTTGACAGATTGCTGGTAAATTGACAGCTAGTTAAAGCCTTTGCTAGCTGAAGCTGACCCAACACCTATATACTACAGCCTTTTAACTATTAACTACATCTGATCCTGCCACCAGCTACTACAGCTGACCCCACCACCAGCTACTACAGCTGACCCCACCACTAGCTACTACAACTGACCACATCACTAGCTACTACAACTGACCACGCCACCAGCTACTACAACTGACCACACCACTAGCTACTACAGCTGACCTCACTACTAGCTACTACAACTGACCCCAATAATAGCTACTACAACTATTAGCTACCACCACTAGCTACTACAACTGACCCCACCACTACCTACTGCAGCTGACAACCTCACTATCTACTACAACTGAAAACACCACTAGCTACTACAGCTGACCTCACCACTAGCTACTACAGCTGACCACACCACTAGCTACTACAACTGACCTCACCACTAGCTACTACAGCTGACCACACCATAAGCTACTACAAGTGACCATACCAATGGCAGCTGACCCCATCACTAGCTACTACAGCTGACAACACCACTAGCTACTACAGCTGACTACACGACACTACTACAGCTGACCACACCACTAGCTACTACAGCTGACCACACCACTGGCTAACAGCTGACCACACCACTGGCTACTGCAGCTGACCAGACCACAAGCTACTACACCTGACAATACCACTAGCTTCTACAGCTGACCATATCACTAGCTACTACAACTGACCACACCACTAGCTACTACAGCTGACCTCACCACTAGCTACTACAGCTGACCACACCACTAGCTACTACAACTGACCTCACCACTAGCTACTACAGCTGACCACACCATAAGCTACTACAAGTGACCATACCAATGGCAGCTGACCCCATCACTAGCTACTACAGCTGACAACACCACTAGCTACTACAGCTGACTACACGACACTACTACAGCTGACCACACCACTAGCTACTACAGCTGACCACACCACTGGCTACTACAGCTGACCACACCACTGGCTACTGCAGCTGACCAGACCACAAGCTACTACACCTGACAATACCACTAGCTTCTACAGCTGACCATATCACTAGCTACTACAACTGACCACACCACTAGCTACTACAGCTGACAACACCACTAGCTTCTACAGCTGATCACACCACAAGCTACTACAACTGACCATACCACTAGCTACTACAACTGACCATACCACTAGCTACTACAACTGACCACACCACTAGCTACTACAACTGACCCCGCCACTAGCTACTACAGCTGACCACACCACTAACTACTACAGCTGACCACACCACTAGCTTCTACAACTGACCACACCACAAGCTACTACAACTGACCATACCACAAGCTACTACAACTGACCATACCACTAGCTACTACAACTGACCACACCACTAGCTACTACAACTGACCCCGCCACTAGCTACTACAGCTGACCACACTACTAACTACTACAGCTAACCACATCACTAGCTACTACAACTGACCATACCACTAGCTACTACAACTGACCATACCACTAGCTACTACAACTGACCCCATCACTAGCTACTACAACTTACCATACCACTAGCTACTGCAGCTGACCACACGACTAGCTACTACAGCTGAGAACACCACTAGCTACTACAGCTGACCACACCACTAGCTACTACAGCTGACCCCTCCACTAGCTACTACAGCTGACCACACCACTAGCTACTACAGCTGACCACACCACTAGCTACTACAGCTAACCACACCACTAACTACTGCAGCTGACCCCACCACTAGCTACTACAGCTGACCTCACCACTAGCTACTACAACTGACCACACCACTAGCTACTACAACTGACCATACCACTAGCTACTACAACTGACCATATCACTAGCTACTACAGCTGACCCACCACTAGCTACTACAACTGACCACACCACAAGCTACTACAGCTGACAACACCACTAGCTACTACAACTGACCATACCACTAGCTACTACAGCTGACCACACCACTAGCTACTACAACTGACCCCGCCACTAGCTACTACAACTGACCAAACCACTAGCTACCGCAGCTGACCACACGACTAGCTACTACAGCTGACAATACCACTAGCTACTACAACTGACCATACCACTAGCTACTACAGCTGACCACACCACTAGCTACTACAGCTGACAACACCACTAGCTACTACAGTTGACCACACGACTAGCTACTGCAGCTGACCACACCACTAGCTACTACAGCTGACAACACCACTAAGTACTACAACTGACCCCACCACAAGCTACTACAACTGACCACACGACTAGCTACTAAAACTGACCATACCACTAGCTACTACAGCTGACCACACCACTAGCTACTACAGCTGACCACACCACTAGCTACTACAGCTGACAACACCACTAACTACTACAACTGACCCCACCACAAGCTACTACAACTGACCACACGACTAGCTACTACAACTGACCATACCACTAGCTACTACAGCTGACCACACCACTAGCTACTACAGTTGACCTCACCACTAACTACTACAGCTGACCACACCACTAACTACTACAGCTAACCACATCACTAGCTACTACAACTGACCATACCACTAGCTACTACAACTGACCCCACCACTAGCTACTACAACTGACCATGCCACTAGCTACTCTAGTTGACCTCACCACTAGCTACTACAGCTGACCTCACCACTAGCTACTACAGCTGACAATACCTCTAGCTACTACAACTGACCATACCACTAGCTACTACAACTGACCCCACCACTAGCTACTACAACTGACCATACCACTAGCTACTGCAGCTGACCACACGACTAGCTACTACAGCTGACAACACCACTAGCTACTACAGCTGACCATACCACTAGCTACTACAGCTGACCACACCACTTGCTACTACAGCTGACCACACCACTAGCTACTACAGCTGACCTCACCATTAGCTACTACAGCTGACCCCACCACTAGCTACTACACCGTACAACTGACCATACCACTAGCTACTGCAGCTGACCAGACCACAAGCTACTACAACTGACCATACCACTAGCTACTACAACTGACCACACCACTAGCTACTACAACTGACCATACCACTAGCTACTACATCTGACCCCACCATTAGCTGCTACAACTGACCATACCACTAGCTACTACAGCTGACCCCACCACTAGCTACTACAACTGACCCCACCACTAGCTACTACAACTGACCCCATCACTAGCTACTACAACTGACCATACCACTAGCTACTACAGCTGACCACACGACTAGCTACTACAGCTGACCACACCACTAACTACTACAACTGACCACACCACTAGCTACTACAACTGACCATACCACTAACTACTACAGCTGACCCCACCACTAGCTCCTACAGCTGACCCCACCACTAGCTCCTACAGCTGACCCCACCACTAGCTACTACAGCTGACCACGCGACTAGCTACTACAACTGACCACACCACTAGCTACTACAACTGGCCATACCACTAGCTACTACAAATGACCACACCACTAGCTACTACAACTGACCACACCACTAGCTACTACAGCTGATCAGACCACTAGCTACCGGTACTACAGCTGATCTTACCAATAGCTACTATAACTGACCACACCACTAGCTACTACAACTGACCATACCACTAGCTACTACTGCTGACCACAGTACTAGCTACTACAGCTGACCTCACCACTAGCTACTGCAGCTGACCACACCACTAGCTACTACAATTGGCCATACCACTAGCTACTACAGCTGACCCCACCACTAGCTACTGCTGCTGACCACACCACTAGCTACTACAACTGACCACACCACTAGCTACTACAGCTGACCAGACCACAAGCTACTACAACTGACCTAACCACTAGCTACTACAACTGACCATACCACTAGCTAGTACAACTGACCATACCACTAGCTACTACAGCTCACCACACCACTAGCTACCGGTACTACAGCTGATCTTACCAATAGCTACTAAAACTGACCACACCACTAGCTACTACAGCTGACCAGACCACTAGCTACTGGTACTACAGCTGATCTTACCAATAGCTACTACAACTGACCACACCACTAGCTACTACAACTGACCACACCACTAGCTACTACAGCTGACCAGACCACTAGCTACCGGTACTACAGCTAGCTGATCTTACCAATAGCTACTACAACTGACCACGCCAATAGCTACTACAACTGACCACACCACTAGCTACTACAACTGACCACACGACTAGCTACTACAACTGACCATACCACTAGCTACTACAGCTGACCACACCACTAGCTACTACAGCTGACTACACCACTAACTACTACAACTGACCCCACCACAAGCTACTACAACTGACCACACGACTAGCTACTACAACTGACCATACCACTAGCTACTACAGCTGACCACACCACTAGCTACTACAGTTGACCTCACCACTAACTACTACAGCTGACCACACCACTAACTACTACAGCTAACCACATCACTAGCTAATACAACTGACCATACCACTAGCTACTACAACTGACCCCACCACTAGCTACTACAACTGACCATGCCACTAGCTACTCTAGTTGACCTCACCACTAGCTACTACAGCTGACAATACCTCTAGCTACTACAACTGACCATACCACTAGCTACTACAACTGACCCCACCACTAGCTACTACAACTGACCATACCACTAGCTACTGCAGCTGACCGCACGACTAGCTACTACAGCTGACCACACCACTAGCTACTACAGCTGACCAGACCACAAGCTACTACAACTGACCTAACCACTAGCTACTACAACTGACCACACCACTAGCTAGTACAACTGACCATACCACTAGCTACTACAGCTCACCACACCACTAGCTACCGGTACTACAGCTGATCTTACCAATAGCTACTACAACTGACCACACCACTAGCTACTACAACTGACCACACCACTAGCTACTACAGCTGACCAGACCACTAGCTACTGGTACTACAGCTAGCTGATCTTACCAATAGCTACTACAACTGACCACGCCAATAGCTACTACAACTGACCACACCACTAGCTACTACAACTGACCACACGACTAGCTACTACAACTGACCATACCACTAGCTACTACAGCTGACCACACCACTAGCTACTACAGCTGACCACACCACTAACTACTACAACTGACCCCACCACTAGCTACTACAGCTGACCACACCACTAGCTACTACAGTTGACCTCGCCACTAACTACTACAGCTGACCACACCACTAACTACTACAGCTAACCACATCACTAGCTACTACAACTGACCATACCACTAGCTACTACAACTGACCCCACCACTAGCTACTACAACTGACCATGCCACTAGCTACTCTAGTTGACCTCACCACTAGCTACTACAGCTGACCTCACCACTAGCTACTACAGCTGACAATACCTCTAGCTACTACAACTGACCATACCACTAGCTACTACAACTGACCCCACCACTAGCTACTACAACTGACCATACCACTAGCTACTGCAGCTGACCGCACGACTAGCTACTACAACTGACCATACCACTAGCTACTACAGCTGACCACACCACTAGCTACTACAGCTGACTACACCACTAACTACTACAACTGACCCCACCACAAGCTACTACAACTGACCACACGACTAGCTACTACAACTGACCATACCACTAGCTACTACAGCTGACCACACCACTAGCTACTACAGTTGACCTCACCACTAACTACTACAGCTGACCACACCACTAACTACTACAGCTAACCACATCACTAGCTAATACAACTGACCATACCACTAGCTACTACAACTGACCCCACCACTAGCTACTACAACTGACCATGCCACTAGCTACTCTAGTTGACCTCACCACTAGCTACTACAGCTGACAATACCTCTAGCTACTACAACTGACCATACCACTAGCTACTACAACTGACCCCACCACTAGCTACTACAACTGACCATACCACTAGCTACTGCAGCTGACCGCACGACTAGCTACTACAGCTGACCACACCACTAGCTACTACAGCTGACCAGACCACAAGCTACTACAACTGACCTAACCACTAGCTACTACAACTGACCACACCACTAGCTAGTACAACTGACCATACCACTAGCTACTACAGCTCACCACACCACTAGCTACCGGTACTACAGCTGATCTTACCAATAGCTACTACAACTGACCACACCACTAGCTACTACAACTGACCACACCACTAGCTACTACAGCTGACCAGACCACTAGCTACTGGTACTACAGCTAGCTGATCTTACCAATAGCTACTACAACTGACCACGCCAATAGCTACTACAACTGACCACACCACTAGCTACTACAACTGACCACACGACTAGCTACTACAACTGACCATACCACTAGCTACTACAGCTGACCACACCACTAGCTACTACAGCTGACCACACCACTAACTACTACAACTGACCCCACCACAAGCTACTACAACTGACCACACGACTAGCTACTACAACTGACCATACCACTAGCTACTACAGCTGACCACACCACTAGCTACTACAGTTGACCTCGCCACTAACTACTACAGCTGACCACACCACTAACTACTACAGCTAACCACATCACTAGCTACTACAACTGACCATACCACTAGCTACTACAACTGACCCCACCACTAGCTACTACAACTGACCATGCCACTAGCTACTCTAGTTGACCTCACCACTAGCTACTACAGCTGACCTCACCACTAGCTACTACAGCTGACAATACCTCTAGCTACTACAACTGACCATACCACTAGCTACTACAACTGACCCCACCACTAGCTACTACAACTGACCATACCACTAGCTACTGCAGCTGACCGCACGACTAGCTACTACAGCTGACAACACCACTAGCTACTACAGCTGACCATACCACTAGCTACTACAGCTGACCACACCACTTGCTACTACAGCTGACCACACCACTAGCTACTACAGCTGACCTCACCATTAGCTACTACAGCTGACCCCACCACTAGCTACTACACCGTACAACTGACCATACCACTAGCTACTGCTGCTGACCAGACCACAAGCTACTACAACTGACCATACCACTAGCTACTACATCTGACCCCACCATTAGCTACTACAACTGACCATACCACTAGGTACTACAGCTGACCCCACCACTAGCTACTACAACTGACCCCACCACTAGCTACTACAACTGACCCCATCACTAGCTACTACAACTGACCATGCCACTAGCTACTCTAGTTGACCTCACCACTAGCTACTACAGCTGACAATACCTCTAGCTACTACAACTGACCATACCACTAGCTACTACAACTGACCCCACCACTAGCTACTACAACTGACCATACCACCAGCTACTGCAGCTGACCGCACGACTAGCTACTACAGCTGACCACACCACTAGCTACTACAGCTGACCAGACCACAAGCTACTACAACTGACCTAACCACTAGCTACTACAACTGACCACACCACTAGCTAGTACAACTGACCATACCACTAGCTACTACAGCTCACCACACCACTAGCTACCGGTACTACAGCTGATCTTACCAATAGCTACTACAACTGACCACACCACTAGCTACTACAGCTGACCAGACCACTAGCTACCGGTACTACAGCTGATCTTACCAATAGCTACTACAACTGACCACACCACTAGCTACTACAACTGACCACACCACTAGCTACTACAGCTGACCAGACCACTAGCTACTGGTACTACAGCTAGCTGATCTTACCAATAGCTACTACAACTGACCACGCCAATAGCTACTACAACTGACCACACCACTAGCTACTACAACTGACCACACGACTAGCTACTACAACTGACCATACCACTAGCTACTACAGCTGACCACACCACTAGCTACTACAGCTGACCACACCACTAACTACTACAACTGACCCCACCACAAGCTACTACAACTGACCACACGACTAGCTACTACAACTGACCATACCACTAGCTACTACAGCTGACCACACCACTAGCTACTACAGTTGACCTCACCACTAACTACTACAGCTGACCACACCACTAACTACTACAGCTAACCACATCACTAGCTACTACAACTGACCATACCACTAGCTACTACAACTGACCCCACCACTAGTTACTACAACTGACCATGCCACTAGCTACTCTAGTTGACCTCACCACTAGCTACTACAGCTGACCTCACCACTAGCTACTACAGCTGACAATACCTCTAGCTACTACAACTGACCATACCACTAGCTACTACAACTGACCCCACCACTAGCTACTACAACTGACCATACCACTAGCTACTGCAGCTGACCGCACGACTAGCTACTACAGCTGACAACACCACTAGCTACTACAGCTGACCATACCACTAGCTACTACAGCTGACCACACCACTTGCTACTACAGCTGACCACACCACTAGCTACTACAGCTGACCTCACCATTAGCTACTACAGCTGACCCCACCACTAGCTACTACACCGTACAACTGACCATACCACTAGCTACTGCAGCTGACCAGACCACAAGCTACTACAACTGACCATACCACTAGCTACTACAACTGACCACACCACTAGCTACTACAACTGACCATACCACTAGCTACTACATCTGACCCCACCATTAGCTACTACAACTGACCATACCACTAGCTACTACAGCTGACCCCACCACTAGCTACTACAACTGACCCCACCACTAGCTACTACAACTGACCCCATCACTAGCTACTACAACTGACCATACCACTAGCTACTACAGCTGACCACACGACTAGCTACTACAGCTGACCACACCACTAACTACTACAACTGACCACACCACTAGCTACTACAACTGACCATACCACTAGCTACTACAGCTGACCCCACCACTAGCTCCTACAGCTGACCCCACCACTAGCTCCTACAGCTGACCCCACCACTAGCTACTACAGCTGACCACGCGACTAGCTACTACAACTGACCACACCACTAGCTACTACAACTGACCATACCACTAGCTACTACAAATGACCACACCACTAGCTACTACAACTGACCACACCACTAGCTACTACAGCTGATCAGACCACTAGCTGCCGGTACTACAGCTGATCTTACCAATAGCTACTACAACTGACCACACCACTAGCTACTACAACTGACCACACCACTAGCTACTACAGCTGATCAGACCACTAGCTACCGGTACTACAGCTGATCTTACCAATAGCTACTACAACTGACCACACCACTAGCTACTACAACTGACCCCGCCACTAGCTACTACAACTGACCACGCCAATAACTACTACAACTGACCACACCACTAGCTACTACAACTGACCATACCACTAGCTACTACAGCTGACCAAACCACTAGCTACTACAACTGACCATACCACTAGCTACTACAGCTGACCAGACCACAAGCTACTACAACTGACCCCATCACTAGCTACTACAACTGACCATACCACTAGCTACTACTGCTGACCACAGTACTAGCTACTACAGCTGACCTCACCACTAGCTACTGCAGCTGACCACACCACTAGCTACTACAACTGGCCATACCACTAGCTACTACAGCTGACCCCACCACTAGCTACTGCAGCTGACCACACCACTAGCTACTACAACTGACCACACCACAAGCTACTACAGCTGACCAGACCACAAGCTACTACAACTGACCTAACCACTAGCTACTACAACTGACCACACCACTAGCTAGTACAACTGACCATACCACTAGCTACTACAGCTCACCACACCACTAGCTACCGGTACTACAGCTGATCTTACCAATAGCTACTACAACTGACCACACCACTAGCTACTACAGCTGACCAGACCACTAGCTACCGGTACTACAGCTGATCTTACCAATAGCTACTACAACTGACCACACCACTAGCTACTACAACTGACCACACCACTAGCTACTACAGCTGACCAGACCACTAGCTACCGGTACTACAGCTAGCTGATCTTACCAATAGCTACTACAACTGACCACGCCAATAGCTACTACAACTGACCACACCACTAGCTACTACAACTGACCATACCACTAGCTACTACAGCTGACCACACCACTAGCTACTACAGCTGACCACACCACTAGCTACTACAACTGACCATACCACTAGCTACTACAGCTGGCCCCATCACTAGCTACTACAACTGACCATACCACTAGCTACTACAGCTGACCACACCACTACATACTACAGCTGACCCCGCCACTAGCTACTTCAGCTGACCCTGCCACTAGCTACTTCAGCTGACCCTGCCACTAGGTATTAGAGCCGACCCCACCACTAGGTATTACAGTTGACCCCATCGTTGTATAACATATTTCAGACCGATACTGTAGTAACTAGCTGACCTTACCACTAGCCATTTATGTTAGATTGAAAGTTTTGAATAAATGTTTGCATCTTAAAAGTTTTAGACATGACTATATTATATGGTTGCTTTTATACCATGGCCTATATATGACTTTTTGTTTTAAACTAAATTTCTAAAGTTAATTTCAATGATAATCTGTTTATGCTAATTTTATTTCGCTCTTCTTCATTGTTCTTCTTAACATGTTTCATGTACTATTTATAACTGATATTTTAAAATTGTACATTTATGTAAGGAAATATTTTAAAAAGGTTATTGTTGAACAAATGTGCATCTGATTAATTTTGTTACTGGAAAAATATTAATGTTTATATTTTATGCATATATAACCATTTGGCACATGTTTGACAGACGTCTGCATCAACGGCTAATCTTTTCACGTTAATATGGTTTTGAATAATACATATTTACTGGACTTTAAAACTATGAATACCTCTATAGGAATTTTTTGTGATATCGTTAAAATATTAAATTTCAGATTCAGTTTCATACTAACAATGTCTTTGAACTGCTGTCGGTATCTCCAATCACTCGAAAATCGACAGCGAAAAATGCGGGACAGACAACGTTGAATGAAGGTAAGTGTTTTACTTAAAGACCAGACATACGAGGTTAAATAGTATATTTCGTTAACACGAGACTAGTCCGGGAATCCTCTGCCGTCCAACGCTTTTTTTTGCGTGGGACGTCAGAGAGCTCTCCATAAGCAAAACAGCGGATTTTGCGACACCGGTCTGGGTCGGCACATTTCATCGTGTCAGATTTAATAAAACATTTTCATCCAGTTAATCTATATATAATTCGCTTCTTTAGATATGTTTCTGTAGGAATATAATCATCTTACCTTCAATCAAGATGACTTAAGTCCATTTCTAAGCTCATTTCCATCGATACCCTTACATTCCTACATTTCACTTTCATTTTGAACAAAAAGTCACGTGACAACAATGTGACTTAAATCCAGTGCTTAATGTAGCTTGATTGAATGTATGATGATTATATTCCTAGAGAAAAATATCTAAAGAAGCGAATTATATATAGATTAACTGGATAAACATGTTTTATTAAATCTGACACGATGAAATGTGCCGACCCAGACCGGTGTTGCAAAATCCGCTGTTTTGCTTATGGACGGCTCTCTGACGTCCCACGCAAAAAAAGCGTTGGACGGCAGAGGATTCTCGGACTAACACGAGACGGACAATGTAAGATGATAGTAAAAGTATTTCGTGAAGACAGACGTTTAATGATGGTAATTGTATTACGTAAAGACGGGACAGACAACGTGTAATGACGGTAAGTGTATTACGTAAAGACCGGATAGACAACGTATAATGATGGTAGTATTACGTAAAGACGGGTGAGACAACGTGTAATGACGGTACAGACAACGTTGACAGCAGGCAAGTGTATTATGTAAAGACGGTACAGACAACGTTTAATGACGGTAAGTGTATTACGTAAAGACGGGACAACGTTTCTTGACAGTAAGTGTATTACGTAAAGACGGGACAGACAACCTGTAATGACGGTAAGTGTATTACGTAAAGACAGGACAGACAACATTAAATGACGGTAAGTGTATTACGTAAAGACGGGACATACAACGTTGACAGAGGGTAAGTGTATTACGTAAAGACCGGACAGACAACGTCCGTGGACTGGCATATATATATTAACTTTTATCAACAACGGAACGTTTGTGTTGCAGCACATTATTTACATAATCATTTTCATAATGTTTTTTTGTTAAAAATACTTGTTCGTATTGTAACATAGAAGCAGTTATATGACATTGAGCGGTAAAAAATACATTTGAACTGATTAACTTCTTACACGTGCGAGAATTTTAAGGTAAAAAAAATATTGGAATAACAACATCGTACAGGATGGGCTTCTCAATTAAAAACGTGTATATGTTTTATTATTAGTAGTTTGCTAGGATCACACTTAGATTGTTTCCAGAGAGTCCCAATGTGGCGGATAGGGAAGGTTAGGGGATATCAGGTTATACCACAGAAGCCTAAGCACTGCGAGTAACTTATTGAAAAGCGCCATGCTCATTGCACGTTGAAGACCCGTTTGCAGATTTTAAAAAGAATAGACTCATTGTAGCCGCTTAAAAAACTTCCTTTCCGTCGGTTCCCAATACTCTACACTTTTCACATGAGCATTGACAGAAGCGATCAATTTCTCAGAATTTAGTCTTTTGAGGCGGCTACAATAGGCTACCCTGTTTTAAAATTTTCAAAAGCGCTCCTTACCATATCCACCACCTGTAGACGCCCTGGGCTGCTTACTGGGGGCGAACACTAACAGTATGGTTCCAGCCTAAATAAAAAAAGATGTCTTTTATATAATTTTGTAAAATATGACTTATATGACTATATACTATTTTATCATATCTATGGTACTTCTGGTAACATTGTGCCATGCTTAAAAGGTAATACTATGCCTCTGTTGTTTACAAGTCACCATCGTTAACTTTTGCATCCGAAATTTTACATTGTAAGTCAATCATGTTTTTTATAAAGGGATCTAATGTTGCAATCTCAGGAGCCAATTTCATATCCGCTCCGTTCCATACTCCGTAACACTGCGCTAAGAATATCACCCCTGCCTCACAAGATTGAGCCTTCCACCGCCCACTAACCAGTCTAAATTATAAAAGTACCAAGAAAATTTAGTCTTGCACGTTGCACACTTATTTTTAACCATAGTTAATTTAAATTAAAATTTTTAAATTTGAAAAGTAAATTGGGTTGACAGATTTGTTTATTCCGGAAATTGCAGACGATACACAACTTATATAATCTGAAAATAAAATGAAAAAAATATATCTATGTTTATTATTCAGTAAGCTTATATCATAATGCATATGCTACCATTCTACCTACCGTACATATAACACTGCGCGATCGGTGAGTCACTGTAGAATTCACAGCAAAATAAAACTTTTTTGTGCCAAATTTCAAAAACCAAACAGATTAAAAAGTATGCGACATATCATTTGGTCTTTCGCGACAAGTTTTGGGCACTGAAAGTCTATTCGGAATTCACCCTCTGAAACCGAAACATTTTTCTTTACAGAGTTATCTGCCCAAACACCGGAAACCTTGTTATCGCATAATCTCTGGAACTATAACAGATACAAGTAAACTGAAAATAGAAAATTGTTAAGGAAAATTTCTGAATGGTATCCCTTGAATGTTTCAAGGATTACGTTTATCACAAAAACTCAGAAACCGTAAGTCGAAATCACAAAAAGTCTTCACCATTTATCGTCCTGTGACATATGTCCTTAAAGAAAATCTCAAAGTCAAAGTTCAGAAGTGAACTCGACCTTATGCCTCTAATCTTGTGATCATTACAACTCCAAAAATATAAAAGATAGAAGAAGACAATAACGGAAAAAAACTCCTCTCAGCAAGACCTTCATTTGATACATTTGGTACAAAACTGGGCGATGAACTGTTTTCGAGATACTGCCCTAGACTCATTTCTGTTAATCAGTTTTTTGCATACAACTTGAAAAGTTAGAGATAATGTAGTAAACATATAGGTTTAATATGACCACCAAGTCAAGGCCTTCAATTAAAGCCCATTTTTAAAGGTTATGGGTCAAGGTCTTACCATAGCAACAAGGTAATCATTATAAGTAGTCCTTAGCAACAATATATTGAACATATAGCCCTATCTTGTTTCCTATTTTTGATATTCATTTCCATTATATTTCATTATGTTCAATGCAAGAAATTAAATTAGTTTTTCTTTCCTGTCGGACAACGTAGGAAATATGTGTTGAATACGTCATATTGATTGCATTGGTGAAGAACAAAACAGACATGTCCTGCATGTCATTCCCAGATGAAATTTTAAAATTAGACGCAATTAATTTTTTAAATCAAAATATCCCGGTAAATATGACGAATATTTTCAATTTTTAGATAATGAGGAAAACGAAGATTTATATCAAGATGAAGAAGGAAGCTACCTCCATCTTAAGGGACAGATGATGAGTATAAAGGACTGGGACCAAATTGTATTCCTAGGAACTCCAGTGTAAGTACTACATCATTGTAATATTCCAGTGTAAGTACTACATCATTGTAATATTCCAGTGTAAGTACTACATCATTGTAATATTCCAGTGTAAGTACTACATCATTGTAATATTCCAGTGTAAGTACTACATCATTGTAATATTCCAGTGTAAGTACTACATCATTGTAATATTAAATCTTTGTTAGAGCTACCTTTATTAGAGTATTGTTTGTTTGTTTGAATGTTGTTTCGGGAATTATTCAGGAATGTTAAAAAATGGCGTTAAACCTAAAACAAACAAACAATTCTATATATAGAATAATTAATACAACCCTTTTCAAAAAAAAGATTATCAAAAGATATAAGATATTCAACAAAAACACAAATTTTAAATACATGTTACAGAGTAAAAAATATGTTAAAATTCAATTCAGTTTTATCTGGACGTCCAAAATATTTAGTAACAACCGTGTCATGGATTGCTTCAAGATTCAACAGTATGGAAGACCTTATACCATTACAACCCCATTACCGTATGGAATAATCACAAACAGTAGCATTATATTCAGGTTCTAACTTAGGCAATTTTTGTCATAATTGGTTGAATCAGTAAAATGATGCTTTCAGATAATAAGTGAGATTTAGTTTGTTAGCGTGACAACGTTAGCCACGACCCATCTGCTGAAATTGACGTGAAATCCATTTACTTGTCAGAGGCTTGGGAATCGACCTCACTAACAGACCTTGTCATACAACAAACAAAGCTAAAATCAAAGTTTTTCATAATTAAATAACAAGCACGGCTTTTACACAAACAATTGATTAAATGAACAAAAAATCCAAAGAAATGAATATATGGAACTTGAAATAAACTAAACACAACCCTGACAATTAAGTTAATCACTAAGAGAGAAGACCAAATCATCAAAAACGAAAAATATATATGAGAAGGCATATAAATATTTATAGTTCATTTACCATACAGGTATTTCTGAAGCAACAGAAATACAGGTTTATTGCCATATGTGATTATACGTCAGCTAATTAAATCCAACACTGTTAGAATAAATTCTATCTCGAAATAAGCTTTAGTTTTATAGCGCGGTCCAGATGAACATATTGCAGGCAAATAGGTACACTCACTAGTGTATTTACGGAATAAGTTTTGATCCTAAGCAGTATTATCTAATTAGATATGTTTGTACGAACTTTAAAAACACAAATATCTAGAATCTCAAATTTCCTAAATGTTAAAGATGTTCCATAACAGAAAACTTTTAACTCAAACATAAACAGAAAACGATCACAAAATGAAATGTGACATAATTGGCCATCACCGTTGACTCTTTATTTGAATTACAAAAAAAAACTTTATTCTTATATAAATCTATGCAAATAACCATTAACTTGACACCCTTTGTAATGTCAACACAAGTACTCAGGGGAAGACAGATGACAATACTTTGTGGTTACGTTTGACGTTAAGAATATTTCTGTCATTTATGTATTGGTAAATGTATCAAATTGCAACGGCGTTAGTTAGGAAAAATTAATCAGAGAACATTGTCTGTCATCATTTATATAAAAGGTGTACTTCAAACGTTGATTATTAAAATGCACTATTAAGTCTGACTGGTCCAAATTAATATCAAAGTTGGCTTTAATTAACAGATTTTTTGCTGGACTGATTTGCCAATAAAACAGACGATAGGTTATACAAGAATTGTTATTGCTTGTCATTCATTATTACTGAAGTCAAATCATTAAAATTGGTCTATCGAAAATATAAATAGTAACAAATATAATTACTTTTGACATATAGATTACCTATACCACCCATTGTACATCTATTTCGACTCGGATATACTTTGTTATATTTGTGTGAAGACTGGTTGGTCCGTTGTATTGGTTACCTGTGTACAGTTTTGACTTATATAAGTATAACTTACTGTCACATAGATTTGTGTTTTATTACAGTATCACACTTAATTTGCCTGTTTTGTTTGAAACATTGCTTACTGCATTTAAGCATCCAATAATAGGCGGATATAAATCACTGATTCTGCTTAAATAGTACCTACAGATACTTTGAGAGCCTTTGGCAAAAGTTAAATATTTATACTAATACTTTGGAATCTGTTGTTATAAGTTTTTTATTGACAGAAAAAGAAAAAAGTTTACTATTAAATATAAATAGTTACAAATGTTTACTAATTGAACTCGAACACATGTTGCGAAACTAAGACACTACTGTTCTAAATGACTTAATCGGCTTTAAAAAAATATCCTTGTTATATGTTTAATCTCTTTGCTCCAAGTGTAACGTTAGACAGCACTCCATGCATCCATAAAACGACAGCAATAATTTGTTAGCTAACAGTGGTAACATGTAGTCCCACAGTTGTCGATAGATGCGTTACTCATTAGTTTACCTATTCAATATTAATTTTTTAACACTTTAATTGCCTTAGATTTTAGATCAGTTAATATCTAACCAATGCCTATAAAATCTAAATTTTTGCCTATGTTCTAAAAATTGAAATATATACAACGCATAAGTTGAAATCACAATTTAGTGCTAAAATCGGAAATAATTACGCCACGCGACTATTAGCAATAAACTAGTTATCGTAATTTATACACTTCCTATGATGTATAGCACATAAATAATCTTGTAATTATCTTACAGACATATTCATTTAAATCTCTGTTAATACATAGGAATAACAATATTATTAGTATATACAACCCTTTAAAAGACGTAGACATTTAAATTGTAATATTCTATTAGTTTTAACATGATTTATTTGCTCAAATATGCAAATAGGATAAGACACAAGTTGGTCTTCTCAAAATATACATTATGTTACAAAAGATATTATATCAACATGCGACCCCGACATTTTCCAGACCTTAAGATGCTTTGACTAAAGCTAGTTGTATTTTAAAAACTTTAATTGCCGCCTACGAAACTTTACTATGGCAATATCTATCTAGTACGATCAGACATTTGTAGACCCATACGTAGACTTCCGTTATCCGGGATTCTGCAGGCCATGACTATGAGTAACTCCTTTGTTCGTGTTATTTGCTTTTGGCGTTTTGTTTCTTTAATTTTTTATGTGGTGTGTATGTATTATTTCTAATTTTGTCAGTAACCTTTGATTTTCGTTTCTTGTGGGCCGATCAGATCTCTTGCCTTCCTTTTTTACCACATTATAATTGTAATCATTCATTAGGTTAGGTGATAATGTGGTGTAAAGAACATATTCTAATGTTGAATAATATACGTAAATCAGAAAGAAAAAAGGAGAGAATGAAAGTGTATGTTTGGTTGTTTCAATTTGTTTCGTGTCTAAAAATTTTATGACAAAACGTCACGTCAGTTGAGAGAACAAAGGACAAAGGTAAGAAACTTATCTGTCAACAAGATGTTGTTTTTGAGATTTATGGTGACAGAAATCAAATAAATAGTTCCAGGACCAACGAGTAAAATATGCTTTAATTACTTATTTAGTCAACGGCAAAATATCAATTTTTTCAGACTAGAGAACCTTGATGCCATGTTTAAGACAGGTTTATACATCAATGATTTAAGTATGCATGATTCTAGCAGAGACCTTGTGTTGGCCGGAACCCAGCAGTCAGCCGAGTTAAAACTCGCTCTAGATCAGGTATATAATTTCCTTAATGTTTTAAGTTAAGCTATGGGTGTTCTACGAACCGAATGGCAGAAAAAAAATCGCGACCAAAGAAGATAATGCTACCTAATTTATATGTAAAAAATTGGTTTTATGTCAATACAATTATTACTGTTTACTGGAAAGGGTTCGACCGACAGATCTGCTTAGCGCTGCGTCCCAGGTGGAGAATAGGGTAGGCCTTCTTATTGTGAAGGGATTGTCTGTCAGGACTATAGTGCCAAACTACGTTTCCAGCAGGATAAAAACCCTTTATTATTTTTGTAGAAAGACAAAGAGTACTTTATCTGGTGATAAAGCTAAAAGATCTGTCTATACACAATGCTCCGCCTGTCAATTTCGTCTTATACAATGCTCCACATGTTCTACACAAAGCTCTTTACAATGCTCTATCTTTCGCTTTTGTTTCAATGTTTTACCTGTCACCTCCGTCTTAATACAATGCTTAACCCGTTACTTCCGTCTATTATACAATGATCAACCTGTCAGTTCCGCCTCTACACAGTGTTTCACCTGTCACTTCCGTCCTAACACAATGCTCCACCTGTTACTTACGTCTATTACACAATGATCAACCTATCAGTTCCGCCTCTACACAATGTTTCACCTGTCACTTCCGTCCTAACACAATGCTCCACCTGTTACTTCCGTCTATTACACAATGATCAACCTATCAGTTCCGCCTCTACACAATGTTTCACCTGTCACTTCCGTCCTAACACAATGCTCCACATGTTACTTCCGTCTGTTACACAATGATCAACCTGTCATTTCTAATTTTCCGTCCTTTAGTTTATATCTATTTCCAAAATAAATTTATAGTTTGTTAACGTGTTCTCGTCCTGTATATAGCTAAAATATTGCTGGTAAATCAATCAATGCAATCATTATCGTAGGAAAAAGCGGTTTGCAAAAACTTTAAGACGAAACTTGAATAAAAAGTTATTTCTGAACTTCTTCTAAGCACACATATTTTAAGCTTTAGTCTGAGAGCTAATCGTAGTTTAAAAAGTTAAAATATCGTGTATTATTTTACTTAGTAAGACCTTGTTCACTTTAATGACCTTAATGAACAACACAGTGTTGATCTAATTAATTCCTTGCATTTTGTTCATGATATAACTGTTTATAACATTTTTATTATTTTAAAGGTTCATATTTATTATTGTATATTGATATGTTTGTGATTACAGGAACAACAAAAAAGCAAAATACTTGAAGAGAGCATGAAGAAATTGGACGCAGAAATGAAACGTACGGACTCATTGTTGTATCAAATGATACCAAAGCCAGTAGCTGACAGGCTTAGGCGGGGAGAACCAGCTATAACAACATGCCAAGTAAGAACCGTATTAAACGCTTTGTAGACCAATATATTTTTCTGTGGTTTTGTAAGTGTATATAAGGATACATGAAAGAATGAATACAGGTTGAAGGTTGCTTGTATTTAAGGCAATTTTAAGTTATTATATTAAGAACCCATAATAATATCTGTAATCTGGTTATAAGTGGCAACGATAATATTGATAATATAACAATAATATTGATAACATAAAAATAATTAAAAACATAGCCAAAGTAACTGCTTTTCATTTGCACAATGATTTTCATCTCATCAAATTACGGTTAAGGTAAATTAAGTGAAAAAAAAATATGTTACTTTTTCGACTTTTAAAATAAAACAATATAACAAAAATTTCTTGTAGGTATTTGAAAACGTGACGATTCTATTCAGTGATGTTGTTGGTTTCACGTCAATATGTAGTCGGATATCCCCTATGGAAGTCGTTTCAATGTTAAATGCTATGTATACATGCTTTGATCAGCTGAGTGAGAGACATGGCGTATATAAGGTATGAATCACGTGCTAAGACATGGCGTACATAAGGTATGAATCATTTGCTCAGACATGGCGTATATAAAGTATGAATCACGTGTTAAGACATGGCGTATATAAGGTATGAATCACATGCTAAGACAAATTTTCTTTTGTTCTTCTGTGAGCGTTGAATGTATAAATAACTTGATAAAATATCTTATGTCATTTCAAGCCAAAATTTTAGTAAAATGAGATAAAACATTATACAGCCGTCACACAAACTAAAAAGTGCTCTTTAAGACCTTGTGTATTGCTGTTTATTTGTACTGACACCTTTATTAGATCCCATGGTTAGTTTAGATAGTATTGATATGGTCGGTATTTATTTGTATTTATGTTAAATGTTGTTAATTTTACACATTATCAATCAAATAAAAAGATTAGTTTGAGCGTTCTATCTATGGGGTGACGCATTTTCAATGAATTATTACTGGACACACCTATTTATGTGTATCTGTTTATATGTTAGTCAGTTTTGGCGGTGTTATTTGTACATGATACATTCTTTGTTTTACTATTAACGATATCTACCAAGCCATAACATCAATATATATTTTATTTTTCGTGATTTATACTTTTTGTTAAACACGTAACATTTTTCGGGAAAAAATAATCTGTTTTTAAAAAAATACAATATTAGATTATGCAAGCACACATAAGGTTCTACAAAAATGTATTCATGACAATCCTGCTTCATTTAAATATATGATTTGCTGACGATAGGAGAAAATGTTATCTTTGGGGTTAAATACATATTTTTTAATCCAGAACATTTTTGTTCATAACGTTTGAAGTGTGGCATGTTTTATTGATGTTTGATTCGGTTTTTTATTGGTTGACTTTGAATACGACGCCTATCTTATGTTATATTAAAATATCAGTTGTTTGCTAAAGTACGTTTCTTCTAAATGGCGTTTAGAAGTACAATTGTGTTTTAAGGTGAGACAATGATGATATTGGTATATATGTACACATCATATATCAATCTCGTCTTAAAATTTGAAAAAAAAGAAATTGATTTTTTTACTTAAGCTACATCCATAAAACATGTAAAAAGATAAAAAGACAAGTTAAAACTGTCCTTATTAATCCTTAGCCATTCAAGACACTGTTACAGCGTCAACGTGATATAAAAAACATAGACTTCCACATGTCACCGAGGGCATAAGAAAAGTAGTTTAATGCAAAAGTTAAGAATGAATGAAGTTGAAGGGAGCTTACTGCATAGATCTTAGCGTGCAAGTGACCTTGCTTGTGCCAAAGTTTCGAAGCCGCGGTTATTTTTAATTTATGGCAAATTTTCTATCTTTTTACATTCACTGTGGACATTCTGTAACTGAAAGTTTAAAAATATCACGAGTAAAAGACACAATTTTCACAACAGAACCTGAAAATTATGATTTTCAATATTACATATCAACATGAGAATTTCAATAATAGATATAAACATGAGGGAGTGGCGGTATGTGATTAAAAGTTACCTGAACAATTGTTGTAAAGACAATATAATTATATACTCTGCTTTGATAGTTGAAGGTGTATAATATGCCACAATATTCTTAATGATAGTTCTTGTTCTGACTACCTTAAGTTGCATGTCACATTTTAAGCCGGAAAGCAGACGGCACCAATTTAAATGTGTAATGCAATACGGCAATTGTTTACTGAACTAGCAAACACCCTTCCACGCTGGCAGACGATCCCATTAATAAAGCAATTAGCTTATAAAAATAGCAATGAACCTGATTAAACGACAAGAGCGTTCATGAAGGGAAAATTACAAATCTGTATTTGGGCAAACATATACAATGCGAAATGAAAACCCAAAAAACCAGTAAAACACAAAGTGAATAACCCGAACCCAATAAAAAATGGACGCCCTAAGGTGGTCATTACGAGTAAGCAGTCCCTGCATCTGAGTAGATCTACATGTTGTCATGTCCATCGAAAAGTGAAATCTAAGTCATAGTGACGGTAATAGAAATTCTAAAGGTATCACTTAGGCACGAAAAACCCAGAATTGAATAGCTTATTAGACAACAGCAGTGTCCGCTCTAAACAATCGGGATAGGTTTAACATAATGTTTAAGTTGTGAGATGTAAAAACCATACGCCGGTGCTGGTGGAATAATACTATTAAACAGAGAGTTGGCGATTTAAAAGTTTAAAATTCACCATGTTTGTCGTAGTCTTGTTTATAATTATACCCAGTCTTTTCCAGAAGAAAGTCTAAATAACAAGCCAACCTTAGTGTCTTGGTGGTGTCATAAACTGGCTTGGGTAACAAGCAGATCCGAGTGTCTTAGTGTTGCTATTAATTTAAGCTGGTTTTGGTATACCACATTCAAACAGTTAGTTAGTTGAGCATTTAATAGTAAAATGACATTATTTTATAGTGGAAGGTCTGTTAAAGGGTCTTTTTTATGAAGTCGCCTTTTTAGGAACTCGACTACATAAGAGTCCATAAGAGCATTTTTATTACCTATGAGAAGTTGTACAACCCGTCATCCAAACATGACAAATAAGTTGTCAATTAAAAAACCTAACGTTTATCAGATTGCATCTCGAGTGTATTGATTTTAGAGTCATTGGTGACACAGTATGTTTTGTCATAAATAATTACCAGCTGGTAATTATAACGTCTCATTCCCTTTTGAAAAAAAACCTTAAATAATAATTTGAAGCCTGATTTAAGGTGCACATGGGGATAGTCGTGTAGAATGTTGATAAATTAAGGTTTTCATGACGCTACTTTCTGTATCGACACATGTCATAAGATGTCTTTTAAATGTTTTAGTATTCACATTTTTATTTCTGCTATTTTTGGAATGATAACTGTCATTTTATATTTGGAGCACCATTAAATTGTTGCTAAAATTGTGGTCAGTAGTTTCGATAGTTGTACAATGTATGCTTTAAAATTTGTAATTTCTAGACATATGTTGATCAATATAAATAGATGAAAAAAGGAAGATATCTTGGATTGTAATTAATGGCAAAATGGCTTAATCTAATAACATAATGAAAAACAACGTGGTGATATTTTATTTTTATTGCTTTGACTGAAGTGACGTGTATTTTCTGCTGCAGGTAGAGACCATTGGTGATGCATATATGGTGGTGGCAGGAGCACCGGAAGTATGCGATGATCATGCTGCCAGAATACTGGATATGGCCTTAGATATGATAGATTCTATAACAGATCTAAGGGATCCATCAACCGGTGGTTCCATGAAAAACAGAATTGGTATTACAAAATAATAATGAGTTTCCTATAAATGAATATATGTTTTATCCAGCAATTATTACATTTCTGCTTTATTTGTTTTTGACGTCAGGCTATCAATAGAATACGCGCCGAGAATTTTAAGTCAAAAATCTTCTAGACTTGCATTTTTTCACTTTACGTTAGTACAAAAATGTATTTTAGAGTTGCAAAAACGATATTCGTACATGTCAGAAAATTTAAAGTTTTTTTGTACTCGCGCGGAATGTGAGGAGTACTTGACAGGGCCTTGCATTCTATCTACCTGTTTAATGGCTCGTACAAATAAACTATATATATTTACTGACAATTCAGGAATATTGTATATATTGGCTTTGTTAAAACGGAACCGTAACGTACTGAAAAACAAAACATACTAAAATACGCCGTAATTATAGAGCGCGGCAAACATATACTCATGTGGATTATTGTTTGGTATTTTAATTAGGAGTCCATACCGGAAATGCAGTAGCTGGTGTTGTTGGAATTAAGATGCCAAGATATTGTCTATTTGGAGACACTGTTAACACTGCTTCCAGAATGGAAACCAACGGAGAGGTATCTGTGACTTTTATGTGATAATAATAAACCCGCGTCTGGCGTAGTAAACAAAATACTAGTTGTTTCATAAGTTATTTTAGTTAAAAGCCATCCATATATTCGAGTAACCATTTAAAATAGATCACAAGGCCGCGGGATTTGTTATATGAACTTAACTCAAAAACAAGATTAATTGCTTTAAAGGAGTAATAGACAGAATATATTTCAATTTATTTGGAATTCCGTTCAAACGTCATTAAAAAGTATAAACCCGCTTAATGAATCAAGTATTTAGCCTTTGTTAGTAGTTTTCTGTAAACAGGCACACTATTGTTGAACATTGAAAATACTATTTAATAATATGTATTTGCCAAAGCAAACATATTTCGCGTATAACTTTTAAATTTATTTTGTTCCTACAATGTATACGGCTTGCTCGATGGCTTTGTTGTGTGTTGATATATAACATATCTCTTCCAGAGTATGAAAATACATGTTGGGGCAACAACATATAAATTTGTAGAACAACAGGAATATATATTTCGTGAACGAGGATCTATATCAGTCAAGGTTTGTATAACGTGAATTGGGCAGTACGATAGCCACATATTTACGAGTTATATTTATAACTTTATCAAAAATTAGCGTCATACTCGAAACTCCGTTAGGACATTCCTGTAAGTGTCTTAGACCTTTTTAACACTCATTTGTTCTAGTTATGATGATGTTGTCAATTGACTGTTGACGAAACATTGCACAAAACAAAAGCTTTATAAACTACGTTGTTAAAAAATATATAATCAATGAAAAACGAGAACAAATTGGTGCAAATTTCATTTTCATTTCTATTTTTGTCGTCTTTTAATTGATACAGTTTCAATTTATTTTAAAGGGCAAGGGAAACATGAAGACGTACTGGTTACTGGGTAAAGGTATGAAAATAAATGAAGTTCTTACTGGAGGAAGCTCAATAACACCAGATGACAACATCTCGATTTGTCCAATGGCGTCCATAGTAATGGAAGAGATGTCTCGTAGATCTTCATCCCCAGAGGTTAACTTTCACAAAACAGTAGATAACTTGCGTGCAGTGTACTCGCCTGTCTCATTCGATGACGTCCAACGCAGCAAAACACCTATGCCGTCACCTGAAGAACAACTTCGTAACAATGTTGTGGGAGCTACTTCTCGAGAACATTCGCCGAAAAAAGTAATGACCCAAGAAACGCTTCCGAACAAAAACGGATTAAAGCAGGTAGACATTTCAAAAATAAATAATATGAACGAAAACAACCTAAATGGTGCAGTTAAGAATGGTTATGTCCAAGAAAAATTAGTAGTGTCGAAACTTTCATCGCCAGATAAAAAGAAAGAGACAAATATAAAGACTGAAAATGATATGATGAAAAGTAGTAATCAAGAAAAACTGAATATAAAAAGTTCGCAAAGTAGCACGTGTATAATTGTGTAATTCTGTCAAAAGGGGAATGCGATGCAGTTGCCATCATTAGACCGTGTTAGCTTGTTAACGATGGTTGAAGTTATTCTCACTACCTTGATTTTGGTATCATATTGACGTTTATAAACAGGAATGTAATATTACAATTCATTGAAATAATGTAACGTCAGTTTTAATGTTTTCAAACCGTAGAAAAATAAAAACAATTCTTCGATTCCATTGTTATTAAACAAATTTTGGGCGTATGACTTATTTGTTAAGGATGAAAAATTTCTAAATATTTAACTGAAATGGTCTAATGATGATGCCGAGATTTACTATGATTTACTTGTATTTTTTGCAAAACTAATACGTTGATATTACTTAATATGCAAATGTAAATTGAAATTTGTATCGAAAAAATTTTTATTACGGTTTTTACCAATGTAGAGGTTATTAGAAATCAAAAGCAACCCCAACTTACTTCCTGGTTTACAGCAAACAAACAACACAATAAAAATATACAACACTCTGAGGGTAAATACACCAGTAGATTGTTATTTCTTTAAGAATTTATGTGTGTTTAGTTTGGAGATACTTTGTATATCTAGTCATTACCGTTTGTTATAATTTTAATTCATGCTTATTTACAGACCTATTTTCGGTTAATTCATTTGTCTTTTTTAACAAGTTATAAAATAAATGAACCGTCTGAAGAATAATTTAACCAAAATTTGTTATTTTAAATAAATGATATATTATTTTAACTAGAATCGGATTTTTTTATACCAAATGTCTTTCAAGGTGTGTTATACGATACCTTACTCTAACTTTTTAAGTGGTTGTAAATATTTATTGTTATTTTTTGTCATCCATGTTTTTTTCTTGTATAATATCTAACACTTTTCGTCTTATTTTTACGATTTAAATGATGAAATGTCACCTTTTTGTGAATGTATACTGCTGTGGAAGGAAATATGTATAAACACTGGGTAGTTTATAACAACAAATACACGAAAGCTGCATTCATTTCCTGTCCAATGTCTCATTGTATTATATCCACCGGAAGTTCAGCAGTTGTTTCATCAGAATTTTACGTACTCAATTATAACAAAAAAAAAAACAAGAACGCAGATTTCATATCCTCTTCAATGTCTCATTATTATAGTCACCAGAAGTTCAACTGTTTATACGAATTTAAAGTACTTAGTAAAATACGTTATACTGGTGTTAATGAAATTGTTTATTTTCCCTAAAGTAATCGTTTAATATATTTAGTACTACGTTATGAAGTAGGTTTGTAATCAATCATCTGTTTAAATATTTCTTGACCTCTAAAACGTTTGACGATATTGCATGCTACTTGTCAAATGAATGCCATTAAATGTACTAAAATTACATGATTCTTTTTTTTAACTGTATTTACACTGAGTGCATCACTGTGCACACTATGCAGACTAGTTTAAAATAGTACAAATTTGAAAACAATTATTATTATGATTTAAAATATGTCTTTAAATAGACTTTGCAGACCTTATATAAGTTACAACATGTATTAATGTTTGATATTTCACATCTGATGTCATGTAAAAGTTGTATTTTACTTTCGTTGTGTTGTATGCGTTATTAATAGGATAGGAAGAAAGTTAACAAAGAGTAATAATTCTAGAAATTCACATGTATAAATCAACACTGTTTACTTGTTATCCACCTTGGCTATGTATTGTAATTATTTGTGTAAAAATATTACTTACGGGTAACATAATATGTTTTCAATTACCTATGCTTTAAAGTCAATTTACTTTTGTTAGGACTGTATTTTGTGTCAAAACGGATTAAAATTAACTGCACAACATAGACTGCATACACAAACATAGAATTGTGTTATTCAACGAGGAGGAATTTAAAAACAAAAACATTTGATTCGGATATTCAACATAACTGAATACAATACTTAGGTAGCAGATAAATATTATAACAAGCACCTTATTTTACTTGATTCGTGTAGTTTGATTGTCATGCAATATAAATCCCGTCCATTGTATATAACAGTTATTAGACTATCACCTTTTTTACTTAAGTAACGTAATTATTGAGTTATGTGAATTGTCGAACACATGGACGATCGAAAGGAATGACAACCAGGACAAAACACTGTCTGGTTGTTGGTACTATTTAATATCCCTACAGACAACAGGACAAGGCATTTATTTTAAGTTGTCATGTTGATAATACCGATGGCATTGCTCAATCTTTGGTGAACACTTAACTGAATAAAATTAAGATTCAGATTTCTTACACAATTTTTACAGTACTTACATGGCTTATTTTTACAGTACTTACATGGCTTATTTTTATAATTTACTAACAATTAACTTGAGAACTTCTTTAAACCATGCCAGTGGATTGAATAACTGGCTTTTGGTATAACTTTTAAGGCAATAAATTATTAAAAAGTACAAATCCCCACAAAACATTGAATATATTACTGTATTTTTGCACTGGCATTTTTTTAAGTAAATTAAATTTTTGCTAAAATAGTGAATGTAATTACAAACAATTGAATGTTTTGTAATAGGATAAGATAAAATTACATTCATGGAAGCTGATTTTTCTTTCTACAAATGTGAATATACAGCTGACAGTTTTTTGCTCTATTTACAATTTTTATGATAATACATATTATATATATATATTTGTCAGCTAAATATTAAGTATCAATGGCAGGTAGCTCTTGGTTCACCACTGGGCGAACATTTGATCAGTAAATACTCAACTTAAATAACTGTGTGTTGTTAAATATGACGTTAAGTATTTTACTAGACCTAGAGTAATCTCCTTCTCCCTAGTTGTAGGTACTTCTATATATTGAATACTTCTTTATTTTGTGTACATATGGTCGTAGTGTTTTTTCAATATAATGTGCAATGATTATGAACAGACATTAAAGTGTTTTCATAAATATACCTGTATTTATATTTATGTTTTAGTAACCACTAAGTATAGAAAACTAATCGTCAGTAAATAATAAAAATGTCTGATTAGTTTGTTAATGTTTTTGCTATAGAATATATATAAATAAAACGAAAGATGGATTTCACTCAAAAAGGAAATAGACAACGTTTCTCTATAGATTGGACTGTCAAGATATAACAGGAAAGTTTGTTTATGTTTGTCATTATATGAAGCATTTTATAATTTGACAAGCAGCGATGTAATGGCTATAAAAAAGGAAATCAGTAATAAGACCTCAAATGATAAAATAACACAGATGTGTCATTAATCAACAGTAATTGTCTGGATCTATGACAAATGACATTTAGTCGGCTGCCTGGTACCTCTGTGCGAAGATAAAACAAATGCAATATTTGGGTGGGGCTCATCGCGAGTGGTTAAGATTGATAACGTGGTCTGTCAACACTAAGATTGCGGGTTTGAGTCTAACAGCAGTTAGGGTACGCTCGACTCCAATCTTAATTTACAAAATTTGTCAATTTTCCTATCCAAGGTCAGGAGATTTCTCCGGGTAGTCCGGCTTCCTTTCCCAATAAAAACTTTTTTATATAGCATAGCTGAAAAAATGCTGATAAACAATATTCAAACCAACAATATTTGAGGATTTTACTTTTAATACATTGTATATTAATACTTAATGTTGTATTACATCTATAGAGAAGAGAACGACAACTTGTTCGCTCAGCAATCTTAGACTAAAAATGAACATATTGACAGCAAAAAGATGGTTAGTTATATTATGTTTATAC
Source organism: Limnoperna fortunei (assembly GCA_944474755.1). NCBI lineage: Eukaryota > Metazoa > Mollusca > Bivalvia > Mytilida > Modiolidae > Limnoperna > Limnoperna fortunei. The sequence goes on from OX104120.1 coordinate 69,725,129, forward strand.
AGTCCTCATACAATATAAAATGTCAAAGCTTTCCATTTATTTTTTTCTATTAACAAGCACCCCATTCTGTTATATTTTAAATTGAGTAAGTCTTCAGACGAGCAGCGAAATTTTTAACAATTTCCTTTCATGCGTAAATGAAACATTACACCAGAAAATATCGGCAGTTGCGTTGCGTGCAGTTGAGACATAGTGATCATGAACGTGCACAAACATTTGGAATGTTTAAAAAAATGACAGCTGCATCATTTAAAAAGTTGTTTTCCTAGTTTTGTCAACCCAGATCTCTGAAACTTCACAGTACGTATTAAAGCTGTGCTTCTTGCTAGTATTGAATTGTTCGAGAATATTCTTCCTAATTTGCCAGAGTTGGGAATGCAGTCATTTTTTATAACAGTTGCAGAAGACGAAGGTTCCTATTTTGTGTAATCAACTACTCCTACAGTTTTCAATCAGGAGCGCTGAAACTCCACAGAAAGATTTCGTATGTATTGAAGTTGCCCACCTGCTGTTATGGAATTATTCGAGGAACTTTGTGCACAAATTTATGTGAAATGTTTGGAAACAGCACTAGTACTTCTCATTTATGAGGTTTATTAATCAAATCAACAAATACAACGGCAATAATTTTTGCTACGCCTGACGCGTGTTTCGTCTATTCAAGATTTATTACAGGCGCTCTACCCAAAAAAATCCAAACACTATATGAATATAAAGAGCATAGAACAATAAATCCAAAATATGCAGAACTGGAAACCAAATTATGAATTAGATCAACCTATATGGGGTTGGAAGAACGTTAGGGTTTTGACAATTGTGAAAATTACACGGTCAACTTCGTAGTTTTGATGTGTTCTTCAGTACAAAAGTGTTGATGTCGGAGCAGGCTTACCTCGGGGAATTAAAACTTCACCAGCAGAGCTAACTATCAATAATGCTAGAAATATAAAAAAATACAACAAAGTTCCAGGCAATAAATTTTGCTACGACTGACGCTCGTTTCGTCAAATATAACAGTTGTGAATATTGAGGTTTCTTACGCGCAGATCTTACTGTTTTGTTTAGATCTTTCTCCATGTTTAAAATAAACTGAAACTTTTCAACAACAGCATTGTATGCATCTCCAGTGTATATAGAATCCGGCTAATGATTTTTTAATATCTGTCACACATGACGTCACAATCGATACACTGGCAAGAGGCTATATCGTAATCATAAGCCTGAGCAACTGGCAAGAGGCTATATCGTTATCATAGTTGGAAACTAGCAGGAGGATATATCGTAATCATAAGCCTGAACAACTGGCAAGTGGATATATCGTAATTATAAGCCTCAGCAAGAGGCTATATCGTTATCATACCGTAAGCCTGGACAACTGGCGGAGTGGCTTTATCGTAACTATAAGCATGGGTACGTGGCAAGAGGCTATTTCGTAACTATAAGCATGGTTACCTGTCAAGAGGCTATTTCGTAACTATAAGCATGGGTACCTGTCAAGAGACTATTTCGTAACTATAAGCATGGGTATCTGTCAAGAGACTATTTCGTAATTGTAAGCATGGATACCTGACGGCTGAACAAATCCGGGTCTGAATTTTGGTGTCAAATTTGGCTAAAAAATCCCATTCTCTGAAACTTAAATTTTCACACAATGACCTAAATGCTTATGCAAAACCATCAAGTAGTTTTGGAGAAATGTGGGTTTGTGTCGGGCTAACACATAACAGGATCACAAGTGTAAATTTTGATAAACATAATTTCTGATCTGTAAACTTACATTAATTTTAAAAACTTACTTGAAATATGTCAAACGTTTCTGCAATAAAATGTGAAAATACAATGATTGGTCAAAATATATTCATAGATTTGTATTGATTTAAATTTTGTTCATCTAATTGTTGTATCTACAAATTAAAAAACTCTTTCAAATTCTGAGAAAAGGGTTTTTGTCATTTTTAAATGACTAAAATATACCAACCCAAGTGGAAATCTTGATTGTTGAAGGTTACAATAATTATACGAATTTTATTATTATCTTTGTGAAGACCTACGGACTCGACCAATTTCACCTTCACCTATAAAAACCATCTTAAAATGGTATATTTTATCATCAAAATAAAACTTAATTTTTAAACCTTAAAAAGTATGACAATATCAAATATCTTAAATGCTAAGTTGTGATGATTTCCATTAAAAACAAGCCTGATGTGACCTGAGAATGGAATGCTCAAGTTTGCTTCATAAAGAGCCAATTACCTGGATTGTTTTAATATGTTTTGTTTAAGGATAATATCTGTGTAAAGACTATACTTGAAGCTTTCTATAATGATATAGCATTAGATATCTAGATTTAATTTGTTGCATACACAGTTAATTACAGTACAAAAAAAGATACTGTTGAAAACGGTGTGATAAGTGATAATTGTTAAAAATTAAGCAAACATTTCTACAATTTATATAAATGATGATATGTATTTTACAATTTGTGTATTTCCGTACCATAAGTTGAATAATTTTATGCAATTAATTTACATTTTAAAGATTTAGATTTGTTGAGAAAATAGAGAAATAGTAGTAGGGAATGGAATTTGCTCCCACATGTGAAATTTTCATTTTTGGGGCTATTGCATTAAGTTATTGTTTGTTTGTTTGAATGGTGTTTTAACGCCACTTTCAGCAATTTTTCAGCTATTTCATGGCGTCCAGTTTTTATTGGGGGAGGAAGCCGGAGTACCCGGAGAGAACCCCCGACCTGCGGTAGGAAAACTGGCAATCCTTGTCAATTAAGATTGGAGTCGAGTACACCCTGCCTGCAGTGAGAATCGAACCCGCAATCTCAGTGTTGACAGACCACGTGATCAATAGTAGACGGACTACCTTGACCACTCGGCCACCGAGGCCCCCATTAAGTTATAAAAGTTTGTATAAGTTTAATATATAATAAATAAAATGTACAACATAAAATGTTTCAGTAAAATGCCTTCTTAAAGTGTTGAATTTATTTAACTTGTTTTGTTTGTGTAGTACATATGGAGGCTGGGCAACACAAACTCTATTGTAGAGTCCGCAGACCTAAATTTAGGTACTTGCATATGATACATAACTTTTCATAAAGCTGAAATATCAGAAAGAAAATATTTTTTATTTTTATTATTATTTATATTATTATTTTTTATTTTTTATTATTTAATATTTCATAAGCAACCTAATGTAGGGCCTAAAGACTCTACAAAAATGGCAAGTTTTCAAAGTCCAGCTTGCAAAAGTACTATCCAGACAAAAACATTTAACAGAATTTAACAATTTAAGAAACTACTAAAACATTTTCATTCATTTGCTGTTATATATTCAAACTAATACAAAATATTACATCAACTATGAAATAACCCTTACAAATGATAATATCACACTTTGGTGCTTATACCATTTCTCCTAAAACTGTTCAATTTTTCCACCAAATCTGAACCGCAAAGTGTAAAATGAATTGCATAACATTATATAACTAATTCTTATTATCATTGAAAATAAATGTAGAAATATCAGCTTTAAAATTTGACACTTCTCACACTCTTAAAAAAGCATGTTGTGCACTTAAATTAACTGTGTGGGCAACAAATTAACGCAAGATATCTAATGCTATACCACTTCGGAAAGCTTAAAGTATTATCTTTACATAGATATTATCCTTAAAACAATGTCTATTAAAACAAGCCAGGTAATTAGCTCTTAATGAAGCTGCTAGTGAATTCCACCCTGATTGTGGTTCAGCTGCTGAGGCTATATTGTAATCATTATTGTATAAGGCAGAACGCAGTTATTGTCTCCTTAATCTTACTTTATGTGTTATAAGTGGATTTCTCAGGAACAGACCATCATCTATGTATCTTAATGTAAAGTTAAATTATTTTCTCGTTCTTCTGTCGGTTTGAATAAATTCTGCTTTAAAATTAATATCTCCTCTAAATAGTTCGTATTCCGGCTAATCATGACTGGATACAAGTATAATTATTGGGTCGGAGTATATTTGTAAATTATTGGATCGTGTCAATAGCACTAGTGATGATGGGGCAAGGTTGATGGTACTTAATTTTTTATATAGTATTCGTTTTGAAATGTAGTTTAGAAACGAATTATGTGGTTATATACGATAAACTAATGTGTCCATGGTGAGGCTCCATGAAGATAGAAATTCAGTATATAAGTCTTCTATAATTCTGGCTTCGGTTTATGACTAACCTGTAGGATTATCGAGGTGCGTTGGATGTGAATCACTTGAATCGGTTGACAATCGTGGTCTGGTGGACGTGAATCACGTGAATCGGTTTACAATCGCGGTTTGGTGAAGGTGAATCACGTGAATCGGTTGACAATCGCGGTTTAGTGTGAATTAATCACGTGGATAATTTAACAATCGCGGTCAGGTGGGAGTAAATTAATTGGATCGTTTGACAGTCGCGCTCCGGTGGAGGTGAATCACGTGGACCGTTTGTCAATCGCGGTCAAGTGGAGGTGAATCACATGGATCGTTTGACAATAGCGCTCAGGTGGAGGTGAATCACCTTTTGAAATTGAATTACATTGAGTGTAAAATGTATCAATTGACCAATCGTCAAACAATGCATACTTTCGTTTTTTGTTTTTTAAACAAAAATGTTGGACAATGCCAGTATAAATATTAAACCTCTCTGCAGCATATTAATAAGTAAGAAATGTAGATTAATATCTAACATGGAGGGCCCACACAAATCATACAATTAAATTTTGCATGCCCTATAATTTACACAAGTATAGGAAAGGAATAAACAAGATATTTTCTACTATGACGTCCTTCAAACGCTTTAGAAACAAACCTCTATGTAAATATTCATAAAAAAAATATGGCTGTTCCAACCTTAAAAAAAAAAAAAACAAAACTCCCATTTTTTATATTATTCCATATATTCCAATAGAATAAAATTTTCAACGATTTAATTGTATGCCACAAATCGTTCTTTACTTTTGCTACGTTGTTTTTAGTCTGGGACCCTAACTAAATTTTCTCAATGCCGTAAGCGGACTTCCTGTTCGACAGGTCACCAGCAATGAATCCGGTCAAATTTTTTGACGATTTGCAAAACAATGTATTTATGGATTTATGTCTCGCTTGTGGAAATATTTCTACCGGAAATGGTCAATTTAACTCGAAAGCCGGAAAACAAGAAGCATGTAGTACTTTATATAAATTGTATTCTGACAGACATTTCCGGAGGAACAAAACGAGCGAAAAGTTAGTTAAACAAGGCGTTTTAAAAAACCAATCAAACTGTGTAGTAGATTGGTGGTGACCTTGGGTTATATTTTGAAAGAGAAACTTGCGTAAATGAACAAATATTGCACCATGGGACCAGGATACGTTGTTTTCTGAAGGGACCTCGCGCTGTTTACAAAAGTTTTGCTTTCAATGGTATTCGGACAGACCACGAGACTTTTCCCGTCTCAACAACAAAAGACATGACCTGAAAAGTTTCAAACAGACGACAATTGCCTGTTCCTGTAAACTTCTGTTATAATTTAGGTCAATGGTTACTATATCAAAATTAAAGCACCACTATATTTCATAACGCTGATTAACTGTGAACAATAATTGTTGATTTCAATTTGCACCATTTTCGATCAACACAAGAAGCCTAAGCATGAACAAACGCGGTAAGCAGTTTTCATTTGTCAAGTAAACAAAAGCAACGCAGACACGGTGACTTGGAGAAGGGTGCTATAAGAATTCAATTTTGGCACTGATTGTTAAATTTTATTGTAAATGTTAATAAATATGTAACTTTGTTTTTAATATATATTTCATCTATTTTATACTAAATATTACACGTTATCTATGACACAGAAAAATAGTTTTCTAACATGGGAGTGTCTCTGAAGTTGGAACAGCGAAAATAAAGTTTACCTATGTAGGCGCGAAATTAAAAAATATATATATATTTTAAAATCATAATCGAAATCATGGCAAAATACTCATGAATATAATGCCTACCCATATTTCGATAATAAAATTTGGGAACCCATGAATTATTTTTTAACAAACCGAGTGTTACATTAATATGTCGGATATAGAACTATCTGTGTTCCCGACATAAACCATAGAGATATAACGTTACTGGGAAGGTTCCTGTACTCGAACCACAGAGCTTCCCCTTGTGTTCACAGGTGGAGGAAAGGGAGACCATCTTGTTTATGGATTGTCAGGTTGTTACATGTATATGGAAAGTTTGTCCGCGGACCACAGTGGGTAACGTGATTGGAGATCGGATGCAACGCTCTTTGCACGATGAAGACCATTTTACAGTTTTTAAGAATAAGTAGACTAATGTATCCGTTACAACCGGCTAAATTTTCTGTCCTCATCCAATACTTCATAATACAGTCAAAATTGTGTTCCTGGTAGTCCAATCTTTTTATGTTAATGTATTGTTCGTAAACTTATTCTTGTCCTTTATATAGCTGAAACATCACTCGCTTGACGTTAAATCATTTTATTAATCAATTATGAAATCTTATTTTGTTATTTTTTCCATGCAAGATAATTGGTTGGGTTATGTTAGTGTGGATGTTTCAAAAAGTCAACAGTAAAGGTTTCAAAAACTGGTTTTTAGCCTTCTCTTATTTTATAATGCCGTTCATATCAAAACGGTATGAGGTAGAGATATTTTTGAAATACTTGTAAAAAACTCTTAGTTACAATTGGGCTCCAAGACATTTCTTCATATTTTCCAACCTTGAGTCTTAAGCTAAAAAATGTTTTTTCGGTAGAATCGGTTTCGTGTTATATCTTTGGGTTATTGCCCTTTCTACATCAATTTGTATTTCTATGTACATAATGTCTTTGTCTTACGTGCATTGTATCTGTACTTCAGAAAATGTTGCGTTTCATCAGTAACATTCGCGGCAACATCAGTGTCTTGGTCTGTATCACGATCCTTGGGCAGTCCATATTTTGTGATATTGCCTTCAGCAACATGACCTATTCCGTAATTAATGGCTGTATAGTGTACACACTGCTTACGTAAACCATTGAATATATAAATGATTACCTCGTAAATGAATACAATACAATACACCTACATATAAATTTACGTCACGACTATACACAAACAGCGGAATACAGTGACAATTGTTAAAGACGGGACTAATGGTAGATACTCTAGCTGTTATGGTCGTGGATGTTCCTATTGTTAAAACCTACTCATTAAAACACATGGTAAGTAATGTAGGCGTTGATTTCTGCAATTAGATTGAACATATCTGTAAGATAGCAGTCGAATCGGAATAAATTGTGTACATTTCTTTTAGAGTTTTGTGAGTTTTATTCTTTTGTCATAAATATTATATCGATAGAATGTTCTACGATGAATACAAGCAATTATTATAACAGTATATATTTCTTGTATTGTCTTTAGGTTGTGTGTTACTTTGAAGAACTTCTCTGTTAAATGAAACAACTGACTCTTGCCGCTTTGTTCTAAAAGCACTGATGGAGAATTAGGATAAGGAGACTTAATGGTCGGCTATGTGACTATGCATTTTGAAAAAAAATGTTGTGCTTATTAATGGCATTAAAATCAAACAACCTATACACGTGTAAATATTTGAAAGCATAACAACACAATGGTCACTTATTTTCTGGATAAAAAGCCCATCCTCCCAAAGTCACGCGATGGAGTAATAATCGTGGACTCTTAACCCTTATGAGGATGCAACGTAATGTACAGAGGCCGGATAAAGGTGCCATGTGTGTAATTATTGCATATCAGTAATAAATTAGTACATTTGATTGGATAACAACAGATCGCCTGACATGAAGAAATACAAGATATTAAAGCCAGCAGTCCGATTTTCTAGTATGGAATGATCGTTAACAGTCCGTATAACACAATCGGACTGCTAGCTTTGGAATAAATTGTAGAGTTATTTCCCTTTATTTTTCTTTTTTTCAATATAATGGCTAGCAAAAAATCAACACACTACACAGATAATACTAGATTAAGAAAAAACAGACATTTTATTGAAAAAAAAGCAAACAGAAAAACAAAAAAATGCATGCACAAATTTATCAATTGATTTATGATTCTTCAATGAAATAAACAGAATAGTTGATGTTGATGTTGCTGATGGCATTATGGATAAACTAATGGAGAAAGGCTCGACAGAGTCTCGCATTTTTCCCGTTTTTAAGTAGCTTTTGTCAGACTTTATTGCGAATGAGTGACATACACAAAACGAAACAATGCTAAAAGAAAAACGAAATACAAAAGTATTCAGGTGTCAACCTAACGTCTTTGACGCTTTCTCTTCGAAATGACAACAGTGAAAAAGCGCAAGCATTCTCGCTTTTAAAAAACTAAGTTAAATCTCTGGTATTTATCGAATTGTTATTCATTTTCCATGTTACTTTTCATGTTTTACATTAAATGATGACTGAAATTCAACTGTTGTGAGTATGTTAAAGGCTTTTATGCAAAACTCTTGTACGCTTAACGATATTTTTTTTAAATAGTTCTGCTTAGAATTAGGAATAAATCAACGGATATCGTTTGACAGATATATATTACAACATATTATACTACTTAGTAAGTACTGACTGTCGCTGAATTAATTTCTGTTGATGTATAGTCCTCTATTGAATAGAAAATGCAAATAACGAGTTTTCGTTAGAAAGGTCGGAATTTTATTTTAAAATAGCTGTCAATTATTCAATAATGAAAAAACGTATTGGATACGTACATGACTTACTTTCCCTAATATTAACCTATCATAACAGTGTTAAATACAATATTATTGCATGACAGAAAATCTCCTGTGATTTATATTTTATTTATCCAGTATTCATAATAAACGTATTCTGTGGAATTCAGCATTCAACTGAAAATTGATTACAACTATTGGGGAAACGATGATAATATAGGTCAAGTCGTAATTATTTTACAAGAATATCCATTTTTTTCTAATGTTATAACTGTGACCATAATGTGAAGTTCTGAATGACCGACCCAAAGAGCTGGGCAGCATGTACCCAGGTGGCGTTTCGGGGATGTCCTTTTGTTGACGGATGTCACATCAAAATATGGAAAGCCTGGTCGCGGACCATAGTAGTTAATGTGTTTATAGAGCGCCACGATAAAGAACTCTTTGTAGATGTCGATAAGAGTAGGCCGCTACAAAAGCCTCCATTTCTGCCCCTAGTCATACTCTATACTTTCTAGTGGCATTCAAAATTGTTTACAATTGGTCATAAATGTATATTGTCACCTCGAATTCAAATCAATATATTCAGTTTGAACTCGAAATGAGGGTAGGTACTATGAACTCTATAACGCACAAAAAGGCACGCAGAGTAAAATACAGGTTTTGCAGGAATATTGTACAGACTGAAAAATAGCAGCCGATCAGGAGAAAGATCTCAGTCACGTGCTCGCGTGAGGAAGCAATCTGGAGATATAACTCACAAGCCGATTTCCATTTTTAGAACAGAACTCCGAAACAGACTGATTTGGCTTAATGTCAAACGTCAGGAAAAAAAGAAATTTCGGAAATGAATAAAATTTATTGGAAATAAAATGCAAATTGTCGGAAATGAAATTTCGCTTACACAATTCAAATTTTAACTATTTGATAACTTTTCAAATACATAAGCCATTTAGAAATAAGAAGCTATAGCTAGCTACTTTGATAATACAGGCAACCAAGGCCTCTTTGATTTTAAATCAATAGAAACTAAACAACAAATGTATATTTCTTAAGTACAACCCACGTATGATCGTATAAATTACAAGGTTAAGTCTATCGATTAACAGATAAGTAGCTTTTTAACAAACTTCATTTTTCATGTCCTACCCTGTTTTTTCTTCATATAATGAATCCCTTTGTACTAAGTAAATGACACCTGATTAAAATTTTAAATACATAATTAAAAATTGCCAACAACCGGTGCGGGTAATTACCCGACAATTGAAATCAACATTCTATATATGGTTAGCGGAACCCTGTAATATATCAATGTTGTACATATACATATTAAAGTTGTATACATAGATATTTGAAATCAGTTGTTTGTGTTTAAACAGGATTAGAGTTTCGTGCTCTGGACGTATTGAGGGGTTTATTTTGGCACGCCATGGAATGTTGTTATTAATCTAATGGTTTAAACAGGCATTAGTGGTAGGTAAGATTGACAGTTAACAATGTAACTAGATGTTTGTTGTTGATCCTTGTTATTTGCTATCATTAACAGGTGTAGCGACAATCTTTATAACAGGTTTTTATATGTACAATAATGCATTAAGTGTACTGTACATGTCTTAATAATTATTTTTATTAGTCGGAATATTTTTTATTTATAGAAGTCAATTAATGTAAGTTAATTTTTGTCTTGTATTTTAGTCAACACCAAAAGACCACATGGACAGTGTGGGAAATTAGTAGCAAAGAAATTATCTGTTAATTTTATTTTTCTACTTGAATTTGATTATATTCAACACATTTAAATGAGACTAAATGGTCGGTGGGTAAATATTCAGGGTTTTTTTTATCATGGCAACTTTTATAATGAAGACAATATAAATATGAAGCTGCGTAAAAATGTAACAAATAACAGACTTCAGTTTTTAAACAGCAAATTTTAGTAGACCTAAGAAACACACATTTTAAAACATTTTCTACTGTTTTTATTGAACCGATAAACAATCTAACAGGTGTTCTTAAGTTGATATACATTGTATGTATTAGTTAAAGAACAATACAGTTGTTTAAATAATTGATTATAACTCCTAATAAGTGCCATTCTTTATAGAATGTAGTTGTTGGCAAAAGTCACATATTTTCACGCTGTTCATTTCCTTACAATGAAATCTGCTCGGCATAAATAAATGAAATGTATTTTTGTTTACATTAATTCTGAATGATTTAAAGTGTACATCTCCATAATAGTAATAATCAGGAATGTTAAGAGCATAGCATAAACTCTGTAATGATTCTAGAAAAACACGAAATGTGTGATTTTACTAATGTATTTAATGATGCCTCAGCTGAGACGGTAAAATAACTATTCAGTACCTTAAAATATTAAATTTATGTGGGCAACATTTTGAATAAGTCTAATGCATCAACTAATAAAATACAAATTACTGCAAGCTGAAACGAAAACTATACCTTGTAAATCAGTGAAGCCAAACGAAAACTATACATCCTAAATCATTGGAGACACTGTCGACTACTTTTTTAATTGACGGGTTGGAGACACTCATGTCGACTACTTTATTAATTGACGAGTTGGAGACTGTCGACTATTTTATTAAGTGACGGGTTCCAGACACTGTCGACTATTTTATTAAGTGACGGGTTGGAGACACTGTCGGCTACTTTATTAAGTGACGAGTTTGAGACTGTCGACTATTTTATTAAGTGACGGGTTGGAGACAATGTCGACTACTTTAATAATTGACGAGTTGGAGACTGTGGACTACTTTATTAAGTGACGGGTTGGAGACACTGTCGACTATTTATTAAGTTAAAGGTTGCAGACACTGTCCACTATTTTATTAAGTGACGGGTTGGAGACAATGTCGACTACTTTAATAATTGACGAGTTGGAGACTGTGGACTACTTTATTAAGTGACGGGTTGGAGACACTGTCGACTATTTATTAAGTTAAAGGTTGCAGACACTGTCCACTATTTTAATAAGTGACGGGTTTGGAGACACTGTAGACTTTTTTATTAAGTGAGGGGTTGGAGACACTGTCGACTACTTTATTAAGTGACGAGTTTGAGACTGTCGACTATTTTATTAAGTGACGGGTTGGAGACACTGTCGACTATTTTATTAAGTGACGGGTTGGAGACACCGTCGACTACTTTATTAAGTGAAGTTTTGGTGACACTGTCGACAATTTTATTAATTGACGGGTTGGAGTCACTGTCTACTTTTTTATTAAGTGACGGGTCGGAGACGCTGTCGACTAGTAGTAACAACGACTCAATTTGCTACATATGCAATGTTGTTCTGTAAATGACCTTTTTTTCTGCGTAAGCTTGTAAATTCTCCAAATTGCACATGTGGTCATATTAAATCCAATTTTAATTTTCTTTAGTTCAGTTATTTTGAAACATATATTTTATCGAATAAACAAAAGGCAATCGGATCAGGCACAAATTATAGCAATTTAGAATCTCTAAATTCTGAGCTTAAGTGTTGAATACCTTAATGTCAGTTTTTTTCTGTGTTTAGATGAACTAACCAATCATTACACCACTTGGAGATATCTAAATCTTTATAAAGCATATTGACAAGTGTTTGTTCATCGGGAACAGTATGCCCAATTGAAGTATTGTCTGCATATAGCCTACATATTCCTAATACTTCATCAGCAATATCATTAACCTATACGATAAATTTAAAGCATAATGATGCAGCTGGTCTGTAATTAAACACAAGAGATTTATCCCTCTTTTGAAGATTGGAATGAAATGTCAGACAGGAAAATAGCTAGTTTTAGGGATTTGTTGAATAACATGGTGACATTAGAGTACATGTAGTCTCTTGTTTCACAGCAGTTCGTTTTGCATTACTTATTAGATCAAGATCAACAGCCGTGTTGGGGTTGAGCGTTTATATAATATCTACATATCTTGTTCAAAAATGACTACATTACAGAGTGTTTCTCGACCTCTATCCTCAAAAATTGGTAAATCCTTAATCATAACTTCAAAGTTGTAAGGGAACAGAAATATCTGTTAAGTATGTTTTTCTTTAGCAATGTTGTGCAATTACAGGGGTCAGACGTTCTACTTTTAGATGAAAATATTTGCCTTTGGTTCATAAATTTATTGTTAAAAACAAACGCTTTTGTTGTTAACTACATTCCACTATTTAATCCTTTCCATTACACCAGTTAATTGACTTCTACCTTTCTCTCTGGTTTTGGCAACTGTATGTGTATGTTCTATTTCTTTTCATAGATAAAACAAATGTTGTAGAAAGTTGAAGCAGACGGGTAAACACAAGCTAACACGCTTGTATCCGAATCCTGTATGTTATTTTTGACTCATTTATTTTTGTACATATGTTTCATATTTATATTAATAACCTATGTTATTTATGACTGTTCTAACACAGGAAATTGTCTTATACGCACGCGTCATAACGTTTCAAAGATGAAATACCTTATATGTATGTATTTGGTTTTTTTTTCTCATAAAATCGGAAAAATATATATGTATAACAATGGGAATACTGTGACCGATCTATCTCTCAAATACATTTCGCTGGGTGATATCGTTAGTCTTTACTATTCCTGGATTCGACTTTTTCATAGACAATGAGTAACTCGACGGGTGTCTAATTAGAGACAGTCACCGCTACTCGTCCGGAGCACCTGTTTTTATTATGTTCCATTTACTCACTTTCTGTTTTGGGTTTTTACTTTTTGTTTCATGTTGAATATGTTTTCTAAATGGTGTCTTTACTTTCTGCTCTTTTTGTTTCCTTGATATTTTTCTTTGACCAATAACCAAGAGTTAGACTTTCAGAATTCAAACCACGGAGTAGGTGTACACATAGACATATTTAAACTGTAAATAGTGATGTTAATGTAACGAGTTTAATTAATGTCTTTACTGTTTCAGGACAATTAGAGATGAAGGTACAGCATAACAGAATGGATGACTTTGTAGATGATGGGGATGATGTTGATGATGATCAATTACGTAGTCCTCATGAAAAAGAAGAAGAATTAAAATGGGAAATGGAATTTCAAAAGAGACGAATTGAACTTGAACGAGAAAAAACTAAATTAGAGGAAAGAAGGTTAGCAATTTTTCATTGTTTGAACCACAAACAATATTTTACTTGCCCAAAGTATTTTTCACAAAAATTAAAAGACAAATGCTTTACAAGCATTTGTCTTAACTTGTGCACATAATGAATTCCGTTATTTTTATTGTTGGTGCGTTGTTAGCTTTGAGTCCACTCAACATGAGTCTAGACCGCCTGATGAGTCAATTATGTATGTATGTAGACCTGCTGATGAGTCCATTCTACGTTTATATAGACCGGCTAATAATTCCTTTATACATCAGGCCATCTAACGAGTCCATTATACATGTATGTAGACTAGCTGATGAAACCATGTATCTATTGATAAGTCCAAAACACATGTGTCATATGTAGACCGGTGGACGAGTTAGTAATACTTGTATATAGACCGGCTGATGGGTCCATTACATATGTATGTAGACCATCTAATGAGTCCATTACACATGTATGCAGACCGGCTGACAATTCAATTATACAGTAATTTATTTTTAGATAAATGACGTTGACCTACTATTTGCGAAACCAGTTTGAAAAATAAAGGGCGGCATAGTTAGTTTTGTGTTCATTTTTATAAAATCTAAAGATTTTTGTATAATAAATTTTGGTACGCATACTCAAAAAAATGTTCACACGTTAGGTTAATCCCGATAAAATACACAAGAAATATGGATTTGAGATTACTTCATGCAAACTTATTTCTGAATGCAATTTTAAAGAATTTCAAGGATTAAACACCGTTTTAAATGGATCTATCGGTAAATCAACAAGACCAAATCATTCACAAACATACCATGTACTCCGGACATGTATCTAGGATCATCTGGAATGGTTGATGATTGCATTATACGTGTATCAAGAATGCCTTATTATTGCATTATACACGTATGTAGACCAGCGGCTGGCGAGTCCATATTATACATGTGTCGAGACCAAACGACAAAAGACCGATTTCCATTGCTTTACAATGTTTTATTTAGAAACATGTATCTTTTTTAGGAGGCGATCATGTTCACGTTTGGAGAATCTTAGTCTTCGATGGCGAAATTTAGAACAACGAAGACTCGAAAGGTCTAAAATGCAAAGAACTGCAACAACTTTACATTCGGAAATGACTTCCGGTCCCAAACTTCCTGAAAGGGGCAGCACTGTAGTATAATGAAAAAATTAAGTCTTTCAGTGCCACAAAGATGTGTTCATTTGACTATGGTTATCTGTGATATTAATTGATAATTAAAATATTTTCTATCCCCTTTTCATGTTGAGTGTATATAGTGAGCAGTTACAGCCACGTGGTGTATATATGATTTATGTTACAGCCACGTGGTGTATGTATCATTGCTAGGCTTTATCTGACGTTGTCATACAGATATTACTTGAATATGTTAATTCATACATCATGCTTACATAGGTATTATGTATGATATATGTTGCAGCCGCGTGGTGTACATGTATGTATGACATATGTTACAGCCACGTGGTGTATAATTGATATATGTTGCAGCCGTGATGTTTGTATGACAGATGTTACAGCCGCGTGGTGTATGTATGACATGTGTTACAACCACGTGGTGTATGATAAACTCACTCAAAAAAGAAACGAAACATCCGATAAATTTTTTCAAATCATTTTTTTTGGCGGACAAATACCTTTAAATATTCAAATATATATACACAACATCATAATTACACCTTAATTAAAGGTTTCCAAGTGGAAGCATTTAAGTTCATCAACCCGTGAACGACTTTGGTCGAAATCCGGAACACACTGAATTACGCACTGCTGAAACAGGGTCGACTTTCACGTGCAAATCATGGGTATTTTTAACTCCGACGATCGGTATGAAACCTCGCTATTTCTACTCTTGACTGCATTAGTAAAATAGAATTCTGATGAGGGGACGCTATGCCAAGGTTAGATGCTGCTACCCGGAATATCGCTATCGCTTGAATCGAGGCAGCGAATCGAATCACAGAATGCTGTTGCCAGAACGTACAATGTTCATGCCTTTGGAGACGCTACCAGCAGTTTGGTACTACGATGGACCGACAAAGTTCAGGGGGTCCGCGTGTTACAACTCGGGAGCAGGATCGTTACATTAGATTATTCCATCTACGGAACAGGACTTGCTGCAACAGAAACAGCTGTAAACGTCCCTGGGTTGCGCCGTATATCACCACAGACAGTACGCCATCGGTAACGCCAACACCGCTGAGCAAGGTTTAGATGGTGTACTACCGTTCGTGTATGAAATTTACAGAACTGGAGAAGAGTGTGGTTCAGCGAGGAGTAACGTTTTCAGATACTGATTAGGCCGACACAATTAAAGCATGAAATAAAAAAAGAACACTCACTTTAGTGAATATGAATTTTGAGGGTTAAGAAACGACCGCATATCAGTCAGTTATTGTTTTATTACCTAAATACAATCAACAAATTCTTATTTGTCGTAGCAAATCTATTAGCAACAGATGCGTCCATTGTTGTTGTCAAGATTTTGTGTTACAAACGTATACATAAATGAAGGTAATAACAAAATACATAAAACCAAGGAAACTGTCAAAAAAGACAATCCATCAATCGAGTATACGAAACGGATAAATCGGCAAACTTGAAAATAAAATTATAACAACTACAGCATTGGTCCAGACTTGGTACAGACATTTCTAAGGAAATGGAGGGTTAAACCAGGTTTTATGGCAAACCAAACCTCCCACTTTCATTACTGTAATGTGGATGTGTTGATGAAAATGATTTGGAATTATACACCACTAGTCAGTAATATGTGTATCCAATAATCATCGCAGCACAATCACTGTGTACTGAATTAAAAAAATTAAGAAAGCTATCTGCAAAAATATTTTCAGGTGATCATGTGGTGTATAATACATTTACATATCCCATGTAATCAGAAAGCAGAAAGAAGAGTATAGGAGTTGTTTTAGTTTGTTTCATGTCAACGGTAAATGGTATAGATAACAAAACTTATTACAGTAGCGGTCGAGTCGTTTTTTTTTATTGTAACATTGGTTTATAAAGTCTCTTCCGAAGAAATTGGTGACGGTTGCAAACTTCAGTATACTAGTATCACCATTTAATTTTGTGTATAAGCGGTACAACTCGGTTAACCATACCATTTTTAACTTTGATGGAAGTATTTTCGGTGTTGCCATATATATTTGTTTACTATTTTTTATCTAGAAATTGACTTCTGTATGAACATATCAAAATATTTAATTTCTGATGGAATTGTGACATTGTCTGACACAAATGTTCCGATACTCTTGTGATCATCTGCAAAACAATAAATTGAACACATAAATAACCGATATTATATCCCGGTTAAAAACACGAATAATAAACAGTTTTGTAAATTAGATTAAAATTAAATTCTTATATGAGGTGCTTTAATGGCTTTGAGACCACAACCGTTATGCATCAGAAATACGCGCGAATGTCTTCAAGGGCTGTTCCAAACTGTACTAACATCAGAAAGTTTATGTATATGACGTCGTGCTCATATAGCGACACGCGCTATAATTATCGGTTGTTCAATCGGCGGAACAGCCAGTTTATGCCGGAAATTTAGAAGGTCTAGGTGCCATTAATATCCTATAAATGTACTGCAATTTTCATATTTCACAGAGGCTGTGGTTATTCCTGATCTTCCATGGAGTAGCCATCTATTTCGTTATTTTATCACTTTCTATCACGAGGGATAAAATAATGCGACGTAAATGGCAAGCCCGTGTTAAAACAGTGATAAACCACAGCCTCCGTAATTCATTTCTTAAATGAACTCGCATAATTATGTTTAAAAAACATGATCACATGATAATTTGTTAAACACTCTTGCCAGGTTACCAGAAATTCTGTGCGATTTTCAAGTTCGATTGAAATCGTAACTTGGTATAACGTTTTGAAATTTTGATCATAAAACTGTACAAAATTTTAATTTTTTCGCCTGAATTTTTTTTGGGGGGGTGGGGGTGTGTGGGGGGGGGTGGGGGGGGTGAGCTCGTTGATGTCTTGATTAGACGAAACTCGCGTCTGGCGTAGTAAATTTTATAACATTTCATATCTATAATTGGTCAATGTACGGACCTTTCAAAACTCCAGTAATTGTACAGCTGTCAAAACAAACTTTATCAGAGTCAAGTCAACTGTAGTTTTGTGAGTTCGAGTCCGACATAAAGGAATGTGTGAATATAAGTTTTTCTGTCGGCGCCATGATGAAATTGAAAAATAGCTGCGTGTCATACCTAACCACACAAACAAACATATGATCTTCTTAGATGGCAATTTAACGTTGCTAACAGTAAACAGGTAGTATTCTCACACATGTAAATACAGATTCAAAAGCATGGCGACATCAATTTATTAGGCTCCTGATCATTTCCTGTTTGATAATACAATATAAATGGTTATTGAATGAAAATTGTTTAATAGTGTTCCGTGCAGAATATATTTTGCCGGAAAAATAAAAAATAAAAAATAAAATAAAATATAGTACTTACTTTTTGACGTGGGGCCTACAACCGCACTGATTGTGTTCGCAAACAGGAATTTCGTGGACGTTACAGAAGCAATCCGCCATATCAACACAAGGGTCACCAATATTATCTGTCTGACGCCTGCAATTATAAATTTGTTCAGCAAATGTTCGATTTTGAACCACAAGTTAGACAATTCTGAAAATATGCCCTGGGTAAAAGTCTTTTTAAACTTCAAGTGACGAGTTATTTTCTACAAAAATCTGCTGTCATTTAGAGCTACACAGCACTATATTTAGAGCTATAAATGATTGCAACATTACACAAATCAAAAGCAAATTTATTTCGTTGATCAAAAACCTTTTTTTGTTTTATTGTTTTCTTTTATTCGTTTCACATTTAGAAGTGTATAAATTCAAATAATATATTTCTATACACCTCTGTACAACAGATGTATTGATCTTTGAATAAGCAATCAGCAGTGAAGTAAGTCATACAATTTAAGTCACTAAGACAAGGGCATGACGGGATACTTAGTTCAAATAAACTCATGACTTCACATATCAATACCATCTTGATCTTTGACGTATAAGACACGAAGTCATAATAGATAATTTAGAAATATACGAGGTCAAATTTGTTTATAGGTTGTATGGGATTTTTATAGGTACAAGGAAATAACCTATTTCTATTTTTGCCGTTTTTATACATGCACGAATGAGATATAGAATTCATAGATCTGTAAGGTTGTGGTTACCGGCGTCCAGTCACGTAGTTCATATAACACTTTAAACATCAAAAACTTAATCAAATTATTGATCTTAAAAAACTTATTCAATAGAAGTCAGTGATTTCTTAGTAAAATATTTTTCATCTCACATGAGCATGCGCCATATATTCTTTCAAGCTGGCTTGAAGTTTTATTGTCGATTTTACTGTTTTAAATGTTTTTATCATTAACTTGGTAACAAAATGACTGTCTAACTTTGTCGGGCTTTAACGTACTTGTTGTACTGAAGACAATACTTTGATAATTATTATCATTAAAGTGTTTATATGCTTAATTAAAGAGAAACTCTGCTCATAAAACATTAAAATATCATATTTACTTTCCGATGTGAGGCCTACAACCGCATTGATGATGTTCACAAACCGGAAGTTCATGGTGGGCGCAGTAACAGTCAGCAGTATCAACACAGTGTTCACCAACATTGTCAGATTGACGCCTGCAGTTATAAAGTTATACAGCAAAAAGGTTACAAAAATGTCGGCTTTAATTCTTAAATAATAGAATTAAACTAACATCTTGCCTGGCCAGGCTTAACATTGAACTGGAAATTGATCTCATTCTTAAAATAATACTGGTTTTTGTTTTTTTTAAATTAAGTCTTAGTGTTTATTTCACACCCAAAAAGTTTCCTGCTATAACATTTGGTCAGTAGCAAATAAAAAGGAGGCCATACTTATAGAATCAGTCCAAAGAAGAGCTACACGCCTGGTAAGAAGTATTAAACATTTAAGCTATAGTGACAGGCTAAGAAGGCTGGGTTTACCCTCACAACAATACCGGCGAATCAGAGCAGACATATTGAAACGTACAAAATTCTAAATAATATTGACAAAGTAGAGATAGGCAATATGTTACCTTTGAACACTAACAGCATCAACACTAGAGGGCATAAACTGAAACTACATAAAAAGCATTCCAGGACTAAAGAGAGGAAACAAATATTCTCCCAAAGGATCGTAAACTATTTGAATAGCTTACCTTCCAGTACTTTGGAAGCCAAAACTGTAAATTAAACATTGCTTGGAAAACCTTAAGGATTAAGTTTGTGCCCGATATATATAGACCGGAAGCGGGTATCCACAAAATTCAGACAGGTCAGAGAGGCACATCTGCCTAAATAAAAGACATCTACAGAAAATGTAAAAAGTAAAGTAAAGAGGAAAATCCATGGCCCTGTCATCAATTGAAAATACTGGTAACAAACTTGAAACCTTTCTTAGAAACTAATGTTTCAAGCTCTTTTTTGCAATAATAAGAATTTATGTAAAATGAAAAATAATACGACGGTTTATTCGTGCCAAACAACAAATAGAAAATTGTTTTTATTTCGTTAAAATGATTTACTAACTCGTTTGAATGGTTTATTAAATCGTTTGAACGGTTTATTAAATCGTTTAAACGATTTTTTAATTAGTTTGAACGGTTTATTTAATCGTTTGTTAGTAGTATGGAAATGACAGTTCTGCCCCACAAGGAAAAAGTCTGCTTGAAATCCGAAAAAATCAAGGCTTTGTGCAAACGGATCAAAACCCCATACAAAACCATGACACAGGAATCAGAAATTGAAATAACACCTTAGAAACAGGGAAGGAGGGGATTGCTAAATTGAAATGCTGAACATTCCCGAAATATTCGCTGCAATCGGGGATCATAAGGAATCCTTGACCGACGCAGAATACCTCGACCTAATGAGCCAACTCCAAGAGGCCTACGATGCAGAAAACGAGGGCGTGGCTTGCGGATGCACTCGCGAGTGAAGCCATCCACCAATGCTCCAAGACCTCCGAACTCTACAACTACTGCCCGCTCTACTACTTCTTTCACCTCGCCTGATCTTTTCGACGAAGTTGGCAGAGTGCGGATATAACACCTTAGAAACATCGAAAGATAGGGGAGATATAAATGAACACTGAAACAGTCAACGTGGTCAGACACGTCCGACTCCTACAGCCCCGATGTAAAGGTATTGAAGAGATTGAGAAGAGCTTCCAGACATTGCAGATTGAAACTGCAAAGGAACCTGAAATTCAGGAAAGCGATGGAGAGGGAAGGAAGAGAACCGAGGTCAAGCGTGGATCACCAGTCCTGAAGTGGAGAGAACTACCGTGGAAGACATTCAACGTGGTAGATGCCTGGGAGGTAAAAGGGGCCTATGGACCTAGCATGATCTTGACATTGGAGAGTAAGAGTGAGACAACCAAGGTCTGGGCGTGCGCGAGGGTGATACGAGAGTTGAAGGGAATACGAAAGGAAAGGTGGAATACTCTCAAGATTGATAACAAAGGCGTGAAGAGGTCGAAGAAGACTGGATATGAGTACTTCGACGTTGAATTCTGGTAACAACAGGTTGGTAGAAACTTTTTCCGATGGGGGATTTCCTCATCGAAAAAGGTATCCAAGGCTGGGGTGGCAATCAGTGAGGATTCGGAAAGGAAATTGGGTGGTGCAAACGAACTCGCATGTGAAGGGATTGATAGAGAAGGTACACGAGGGATCGACTGCCTCCTAAAAATGAAAAATTTAGTTTAGAAACATTGAAAGATAGGATATATATAACATGAGCACTGAAACCATTGAGATGCCAGTGGGGGGAGTCCAACGAACATGCGGAGCACCCTTGAAAAGGAAGAAAGGTCAGTTCTGCAGAAGCAAACCGGGTAGGAATGGTCTTTGCTGGAGACATACCCATAACACCCCACAGCAAGACGAAGATGATCAGCAGATTGGGGGTAAGTTCCAGGTAGTTGAAACCGGAAGCTTCGTGAAATCGCTAAAGAGGAGGGGTTGAGGGGGTACAGTAGGAAGAATAAGACTGCCTTGGTGAGACTCATTGAATCGTCCACAGGTCGACGGTTCATTCGTCAAGAGGTGCTCAACAAGAAGCAGCTCATGGCTATGGCTAGGCGAAGGGGGATTACCAAATACTCGAAACTGAGAAAGGAGGAATTAGTAGAGCGGGTGAAACAGAGCCTTGAGGATGCCAGGCATGAGATCGATGTGCAGGATAAGCGCGAGGCATTGGGGGGAGTGTTCGGCACAGTGATCATCAAACCTCTGAAGAAGCACGACGTCGAGACGTTTATTCAAGTGAGCTGGGAACCCATTCGAAATACGATTGCAGCTGGTCTAGCAGAGAAGAAGGGGTTGAAAGTGGAACTAGTCCTCAAGGTGGAGATGGTGAAGATCAACCCCACGAATCCAGGTGAGAACGAGAATACTGATACATATTTCCGATCAGCCGTATTCACCATCACTGAGTCGGTAGATTTGGATCAGGCGATAGCACAGATGATGGACAAGATCAAGGAGAGCATGGCGAATTTCCAGGAAAATGGAAGTGGGTGGACCTTTGGGCGCATTGAGAATATGGAAATTCAACTGAACGAATTCAAGCCACTGGCCGGCAGCTCTTACATACCCCTCCCCAAGAAGCTTGCAGACAAAAAGGCAATCGTGAACGTGCAGAACAATGATCAGGAATGCTTTCGATGGGCAATCCTCTCGGCGCTTCACCACAACGAGGTGGATCAGAAGCATGCTGACCGCGTGAGCCAGTATGCAAGGTGGAAGGATGAACTAAGGTTCGATACGATAGAATTCCCAGTCTCACTCCGGGCGATTGATAAGTTCGAGAGACTTAACGAAGGGATCAAGGTGAACGTCTTTGGGTTCGAGAATAAGAAGAATGAAGGCGTCTACCCGCTGAGGATATCCAATAGTGATCACACCGGAGCGAAGCATGTGGACCTCATGCTATTGGGGAATGCAGAGACAAAACACTACAGTTGGGTAAAGAACCTCTCACGACTCTTGACGGCGCAGGTGACCAAGCATGATGGGGAAGCTTACTTCTGCCGCCGTTGCCTAAACCATTTCACCCGTCAAGATCTCCTGGACCGTCACATGGAATACTGCAGCCAGAAGCAGGCAGTAAAAGTCGAGATGCCGGACGAAGGAAGTAACGTCAGTTTCAAGAACCATGCCCGGTCGATGAAAGTACCATTCGTGGTCTACGCCGATTTCGAGTGCTTCACAACCAAAGTGAAGATGGAAGAGAAACCCGCGGCAGGTGGAGCTACCAAAATCCTCCAGAAGCACATACCATCGGGGTTCTGCTACCACATCAAGTGCTTCGACGAGACCGTATACGCAAAGAAACCGGTGATTTACACCATGCAGCAGGAAGGAGAAGACGTGGCCCAGATTTTTGTGGATCGGTTGGCGAAAGACGTCCGTGACATCTACCAACAGAACGACTTCAAGAAGCCCATGGTGATGACAGAGGAGGACAAGAAAGCATTCGAGGAAACCACCCACTGCACCATCTGCCACCAAGAGCTCGGCGAGGACAAAGTGAAGGACCACTGCCACTTCACGGGTAAGTTCAGAGGGGCAGCCCATAGCGACTGCAATCTGAACTTCAAGGCATCCAAATTCGTCCCCGTGATTTTCCATAACTTGGCGGGGTATGACAGTCACCTCTTCATCAAGAACCTGGGCAGAACCGAAGGTAAGATCGACTGCATCCCCAACACGGAAGAGCGCTACATCTCCTTCACGAAGAGCGTACCGATTGGAGAGTACAATGATAAGAAAGGAAAGACGAAGACGCAATACCTATACTTGCGCTTCATTGACAGCTTCAAATTCATGAATGCCAGTCTCCAGAGCCTAGTCGAGGCAACGCCGGTCGAGGCATTCACCGACATGCGGCGAGAATTTGGTGCAGTGCCAATGAACCCCGAGCTCTTCAAGGTGGGCGAGTTCGAGTCGGAGAATGGTCGAAACATTACCCTACGCGAGGTCATCGACCGACAGAAACTGGAGTACATCGTGACGCATCCGGAAGAGTATGAACTTGGGAGTCGATACATCAAGGGGCGGAAGCTCGAAAAGGATGCCCAACTGACGTTACTGCAAGATTACCTGGATCGCACCAACGCTCTGGGTGAATGCCCCATGCGATACTACCAGCGGAACGATTTCGGAAGATACTGGACCAGCGAGAAGATTGGTCTGCAGAATATGAGTCGCCGCATCCGCCATACCCTCTGCGCAGACCACATGATCGATATCGACATGAAGAACGCGCACCCAACCCTACTCTCCTGGTACTGCCATGAAAATGGCATTGAGTGCACCGGGCTCGATGCTTACATTGCCAACCGGGAGAAACTGATCGCAGATCTGATGGCCTACCAAAGGATCACGCGGGACGAAGCCAAGACTACCCTCCTAGCCATCATTAACGGGAAGGAGATCTGACTGAAGGAGGATGCACCCGCTTGGTTCAAGGAGTACTATGAGGGAATGAGAACTATCATGGAGGAGGTGATCAAGCTGAACCCGGACCTACATAAGCTTGCCCGCGAATCCAAGGAAAGGCGACTCACAGACTACAACATCAAGGGAACCACCGTGAATTACGTCATGTGCTCCCTGGAAAACAAGGCCTTGATGGCAGCCTTCGATTACCTGACTGAACAAGGAATCGAAGTGGGAGCGCTCGTTTTTGATGGATTGATGATTCACAAGAACGAGATGACGCACACCAGACTGACTGAAATCCTCCAAGGCTGCAGCGAGAAAGTGAAGCAGGTCGTTGGAGCGGACATTACCTTCACAGTCAAGGAGATGGATGAAGGATATGACATCCCACTCACGGCGAAGGTGCAGAAGGTCGACAATCTGGAGCTACTGCTACGTAAGGGAGTATATCCATATGATTACATGGATAAGTTTGAGAGGCTCCAGGATACCCAACTGCCGACGAAGAAGGACTTCTATAGCGCGCTCACGAAGGAAGACATCAGTGACGCTGAGTATGCCCATGCTCAGAAGGTCTGGAGGGATTGGGGAATCTCGACCATGCGGGAGTACCACGACCTATACTTGAAGACGGACGTGATCTTGCTCGCTGATGTTTTCGAGAACTTCCGCAACATCTGCCTGAAGCATTATGGACTCGACCCGGCGCACTACTACACCGCACCAGGGCTTGCCTATGATGCAGCACTCAAGGTCAGCGCCATCCAACTAGATCTGATCTCCGATCCTGATATGCTACTCATGATCGAAAAGGGCATCCGAGGAGGTCTCACTATGGCGCCAAAGAGATATGCCCGAGCGAACAATCCCTACGTGACGGGGCACGACCCAAGTAAGCCGACCAACTACCTCATGTACCTGGACGCGAACAACCTCTACGGATGGGCGATGAGTCGAACTCTACCCACGGGAGACTTCAAGTGGACGGATCCCTCGGAGGTTCCAGATCTTAGCACGATCGGTGAGGAGGATACAAAAGGCTACATCCTGGAAGTGGACCTCGAGTACCCCAGGGGGCTCCACGACCATCATAACGATTACCCTCTGGCGCCGGAATCCGTGGAGATCAATGGAGTAAGAAAACTGGTGGCCAACCTCCACGACCGGGAGAAATACGTGGTTCACTATGTGAATCTGAAGAAGTACCTCGCCAGGGGGATGAAGCTGAAGAAAATCCATCGAGCCATCCAGTTCACGCAAAGCCCCTGGTTGAAGAAGTACGTCGAGAAGAATACGGAGTGCCGGGCTGCTGCTGCCACCACCTTCGAGAAGGAGTTCTTCAAACTCATGAACAATGCCGTGTTCGGGAAAACCATGGAGAACATTCGGAACAGGGTGGACGTGCGACTAGTCAACAGTGAGAAGGTAGCCAGGAAATTGGTAGCGAGACCCAACTTCAAGCGCAGGACGGTGTTCAACGCGGATCTGGCTGCAGTGCATCTACATCGCACGAAACTGGTCTTCGACAAACCAATCTACCTTGGATTCTCCATTCTCGAGCTATCGAAGACATTGATGACCGACTTCGTCTACGATTACCTCAAGCCAACGTACGGTGACCGGGCCAGCATCTGCTACACCGACACGGACAGCTTGATCTGTGACATTCAGACGGCGGACGTATACAAAGATATGGCGACGAGCGTACATCAGTGGTTCGATACCTCCAACTACGCTGCGAACCATGCCTCCAGGATCCCAGCCGACGTGAACAAGAAGGTGATCGGCATGTTCAAGGATGAGTGCGCAGGCCGACCGGTGACTGAGTACGTGGGAATCCGGCCAAAGGCCTATGCATTCAAAGTAGATTTTGAGGAGCATAAGAGAGCCAAAGGTGTGAAGAAGAGTGTGGTTGAGTCTGAACTGACCTTCGCAGACTACAAGCAGTGCCTAGACACCGGCAAGGAGACGTACCGCTCGATGAACCTCATCCGAAGCCGGCTCCATCAGATATTCACCATGGTCTATTGCAAGAAATCTCTCTCAGCCAACGATGATAAGCGACACATTCTGCCTGACGGGGTCCACACCCTCGCGCACGGTCACTATCGAATCTAAATAAATGAGCAGCGTACGAGTTTACTACTTAACTCTCCCACTCAAACCCCTCTCAAATGTAGAGCTTGAAGAAGCTGCCTCGGCCCTAGGGATCCATCGATTCAGAGGGGTATTCATGAGAGATGCCCTACCACCAGCGCCACGAGCTAATGAATGCGGCATCTTGAACCACGATGACTTCCAAGGTCCCGGAACGCACTGGACCTGCTGGCACAAGCGCGGAGGACTCAAAGTCTACTTCGACTCTTACGGTCTGCCTCCGCCCGACGAGATGGTCGACTATCTGCGTCCGAAGATCCAATACAACACCGATGAGCTGCAGCATCGCGGGGACGTGGTGTGCGGTCACTTTTGCCTCTACGTACTGAAGATGCTATCGGAGGGTAGATCGTTTGACGACGTGATATTCTCGCTATAAATAAATGGACAAATTCGGATCTCACTCGAGAAAACGCGCATTGGTCTGGTCCCAAGATCTCGATATGAACGACAACCGCATCACCGGCCTGGGGGCACCGCGAGAGGGGTCGGACGTTGCGACGAGGCACTGGGTCAATCTGCAATTGAAAGAGGATCAGAAGGGTATCGCTGAGCTCGCGGCAAAGATCGATAAGGTCTTGAAAGTACTCGAGGATAAGGAGAAACGCTTGAATGACATCGAGAAAGACGTGGCAAAGTGCCTGCCCACGATCGGTCGTAAGATGACCGGTGTGATAGATATGCAGGGCCATGCTATTCGTAACCTTCCCGAGGGAACCGACTCCAAGGATCCCGTGACGAATGGTTGGTATGCAAAGAACTGGCAGGATTTAGCCTTAACCATGCAGGAGAAGATAAACGCTGTAGAATCTAGATATAAAACCCTCGAAAAGCAGATGGCTGATAAGCAGGAAAAGATTGAAGCTCTTGAAAAGTACGTGAAGTTTAAGCCTCCTACTCCCGGCAGGATCGGTTGACCCCTCCTCCGCTTCTCTAGTCCCCCACTCCAGGGACTGGAAAATCGAAGGACTATTGGAGCTCGGAAACCTTTACCCATGAGTTGAACGCCTTGGGATAGCCTCGCCATTTGACGTAGACTTCCCGTTCTCCTTGCCGGGTGCGTCGCCGCAAGATCTTTTCGATGCGAAAGAGTTCTTGGGTGGTCTTCTGGAGCTCAGGCTCGTAGAAAGATCCCTGAATCTCCTCGTCGTTAAGGTCCTTGAGACGATACGTGGGCGGTTGCGTTCCTAAGACCGTGGATACGGTGAAGACTTCTTCGGTCCAGCGTGGAGTATATCCTTTCTCGAACACGCCCTTCTTCTTGGTGATTCGAACCTTATCGCCAACCTTGAATCGCGGTGGTTGCATGGAAGGGAGATCTCCGTAAAGGTTCCAGAAGACCTTGGTTTCGTTCTCCTTCTGACTGGCGGCAGTGGGAGTCATCTTGATGGAGCGGTGCTTGGTGGTATTATACTGATGAACCAGATCGCTTAGCACATCGATATAGGTTCGCGTGGAGTTGGCGGAAAAGTACTTGAACATCTTCTCCTTCATGGTACGGTTCCAACGCTCCACGACGCTCGACTTCTCTTCGTTTTCGGTGGAGTAGAGCTCGACGTCATGCTTCTGGAGAAGCTCCTTCACCTCCTTGTTGTAGAATTCCGTTCCTTTGTCCGTCCATAGCTTCTTGGGGATGCGAGACTTGAAGACCGCTTGGAAGGCGTCGCGCACCGTAGTCCCCTTCTTATCCCTGAGCGGCACTAGCCACCCATACTTGGAGAAGACATCGATGATGCTCAGGATGAACTTATGACCTTTGTTGTCTCGGGAAAAGGCACTCATATCCACGAGATCGGCTGCCCAGGTTGCATCTATTCCACCCACCACCACGCGACGCTTCTGAAATTTGCGGCGGACTGGCTTGTGCAGTTCCTCGGCTAGTTCGTCCGACCAGACGAGGGTTTTTTTTTTAAACCCCAATCCAAATCGCGCTTTGGTACCGATGATGGGCTTGACGATGCTACGGTCCAGGCGTTCGCGTGCGGTGGGGTCGGAAATGGCATCGAGGGAGGCCAGCATGGTCGCGTCGCAGATGGAGTTGCGCGAGGCCGTATCCTTATGCCTGGCGTAGCAGAGATCGTGGTGATACGCGGCCTCATCCACTCGATTGATGGGTTTCGACCAATCCTTGGGGGTACCATCGGCGTTCAGCCGCTTGGCGAGGTTGGTCCCAGGTCCGGTGAAATTGTGGCCTGGAAGGTGCATCTCTATGGGTAGTCGGTTGATCAGGTGGTTCATGAACCCAGTACCCTCCACGGACCGGATGAACTGAGATTTCCTAGAACCGCATACGGCGCAGATACCCACCTTCCTCCGTCGTCCGTTGCTGGTTGGGATCACTCCGCGGCTATTCGTCTCGGTCTTCGTTTTGCACTTCAAACAGTACATTCCCATTTATATATAAAAATGGACGTTGAAGATATTTCGTATAACGAGTCCACCTCGACCAGGTGCAATCACTATCTTCTCCCGCAGCGATCAATCCGAGGCTTAATCATAGGCAAGTCGGACTGCGGCAAGACGACGCTGCTGAATAACCTCCTCTTGCGCGAAGGGTGGTTAGACTACGATCGGCTATACGTCTTCGGAAAATCGCTCCACCAACCCATCTACCAGCTGCTGCGGCGGGCGCTGGAAAGGGGATTCTCGAAGGACGATATCCGAGAAATACTCTCCATCAAAGATAGGTGCCCATACCCGTTGATCGATGTGGTGGAAGTGCTGAATCCATCGCCTAACCCTGGCGGTATCGAAGCCTTCTTCTTTGAGCATGGAGACGATGTGCCAGACCCCCGCGAACTCGATCCCACCCGCAAGAATCTCATGATCTTCGACGACTTGATGATGAGCAAGCAGAGTAAGTGTGAAGATTACTACGTGAGAGGTCGTCACAACAACGTGGACTGCTTCTACCTCTGCCAAAACTATTTCAAGCTGCCCCGGCAATCGATCCGTGGAAATACCAACTTCATCTGCCTCTTCGAGCAAGATGCTAAGAACCGTGAGCACATCCGTCGCGATCACTGCAATGACCTCACCAAGGAGCAGTTTGACGTCCTTTGCGACCGCTGCTGGTCCGAACCTTACGGATTCATGACGATCGACCTCACGAGTCCCAAGGCGGTTGGAAAATATCGATACAAATTAGAAGAGTTCTATTTAGTCTAAGATAAAATCATGAACTACGAATCTTTGATGGATCAGATCGAGCAGAGGGAGCGCATGATCAAGCTGGAACCTATCTTTTTGCTTAATCATATACTGCTGAAGTACGAATCTTGGGTGGAGCAGATCGAGCTGGAGTTAGGTAGACCACCATCCACCGTCGAGCTACAGATCATGCTGAAGAGTCCTTTAGGTGCCCCTGAGTTTAAGTGGGAGTTTGAGGATTACCTCAAGAATAGGTGCGAGTGCCGAACGGAGATCGGAGACCCCAGCGATGTATACCCACTCTGCGGCTTCTGCCAGTCGATACCTGCGGAACTCAGAGAGAGTCTCTGTCATCCTCATGAAATGGTAGGGTCACCGAACACAAAGTCATCTTACTGTATGAAGTGTGGAATGGAGTCAAAGAGACCTATGTTCGATGAAGCAGATTTTGATACACTGAATGCTCGTCGCCATAACGGGGTGAGAAACCCTGCCAGATCCCTCCAACCTCCATGTTCAGTCAAAACGGCCCGTGGACATCAATGCACATTCCCATGCCAGCCGGGTAGCGATAAATGCAGAAGGCACTTGAATCCTTCAAGGATCGACCCTTATCAGCTTCCTCCACGCTGACAGTCGATATTCAAACGCTCTCCAACGCTTAGGGGGCGTTTCGTCAAACGCTCTCGAACGCTTAGGGGCGTTCCGTCAAACGCTTAGGGGCGTTCAGTCGAACGCTCTCGAACGCTTAGGGGCGTTCCGTCAAACGCTTAGGGGCGTTCAACAGCGATCAACGCTATAAATAAATGACATTCATTAAGATCACCGACCCCAAGCAACGCGAGGCGCTCGCTAGGGAATTGCAGGATCTCAAGCGAAGTATTCAGACTAGCAATATGCAGCATCGCCTCGACAATATCGGACTCGACCGCGACCTCGCCAGGATGTTCAAGCCCGTGGTGGAAGCTCAAAAGGAAGCGGCCTCGCAGATCACTAAAACGATCGAGGAACTACCTGCACCGATGCCTGCGCTACCTCCCCCAACCGATTTAGCCCATCCATTAGCCATTGAACCACCTCAAGACACCCGTCTAGGCCCCCGGGCGACTCAGTATCTGCAGCTCAGCATGACTCCAGCAGCCGACCATACCTTTGGATTGAGGGTAGAGGACGATACCATCATGATCGGAAGACGGCCCGTCACCTTCGATGGAGATGATATCTTCGTCGATGGCGTGCGCCACAAGGGAACCCCCGGTCTTTGGGAGCTCATTGTCAAGAAGCGCCCAGAATCGTTCGATCCCGAAGATTTGATGACCTATGGAGATATCCTGCGAACCTCGGGTGCCATGTACCAAGGAAACTCCGTTCTCTCGCGGACCCCCAAGTCGAGCCGAAGTTACAAATGGAAGGAGATCGTTTCTCATCTCTACCGGCAAGACAGACATGGCTCCGGACTCCAAACGGTATTCTTACCGAAAGACCTCGATTCGTTGATAGATCGCCTCGAACTTTGCGCCGCCGCCTATAAGGCTGGTAATAATGGGGTGCGCAACGAGATGGTGGCCATCCTCGATGCTATGAGGACGTTCGGTCACATCGACGACTCCTGTTACAGAGAACTCCATCGCAGCCTTCTCCTATAAATAAATATACGATGCCATTGTTGATTAAGCACGGATATCGCCGAAAATACGTCGTCGGCGGTCGGGGGCTATTCGATACGGTCGCTAACTTGGCCGGACGCATATTCACCTCCTCAGCCGCGAAGACCTTGGGAAGCAAGGCCATGAGCGCCGCCACCAATGCCGCCCTGAAAGGGGTTGAAAAGGGGGCCTCCAAAGCTGTGGACTATATGATCGATAAGGAGACCTCCAAACCTCGCAACCTCGTCAAGCCAAGTAACCCCACGATGACTCCCCATCAGCAAGCTCGGTTGAACTATCTGATCTCGGGAAATAATTCCACGATGACCCCCCATCAGCAAGCCCGGCTGAACGATCTAATTTCTGGAAGTGGTATTGCCACAATTCACGACTTCGTCCGCCGCTATAAATAAATATATCATGTCAAACATTCTCGACATCGTCGAACCCCTAGCTTTCGATGAAGGCCTCCAGGAATATCAAGTCCACGAATACGAACCTCACCCCGGGGCTCAACTGAATAACGCCGGTGCTGAAATACGCATCAATATTGAGACCCAGGATCTCTTCCTTCATCCCGCTGAGAGTTACCTTTTGGTGGAAGGAAGGCTCCAGAAGAATGATGGGACCGCCTATGCCAATGCAGATCTCGTCTCGCTCGCCCACAACGGTATCATGTATCTGTTTCGAACCATCACTTACAGGCTCTCCGGTCAACAGATCGAGCACATCAACGACCCTGGCATCGCCACCACCATGCTAGGGATGCTGACCTATCCCGACGATTTCTCCAAATCTCAAGGTCTCAACCAACTGTGGTTCAAGGATTCCACCGCTATCGCCGCCGCAGAGAACTCCGGTTTTGCAATTCGCCACGGGTATACCATCGTCAAACCTGCCAACAAGGGGTCGTTCTCCTTCGCCATTCCCCTGAAGCACATCTTCGGCTTTGCGGACGACTACGATAAGATCGTGTACGGGTTCAAGCATGAACTGTCTCTCGTGCGCGATTCGGATGCCAATGCAGTTCTGAGGGCTGCAGCCGTCAATGACCCAGCAAGAATCATCCTGAGTAAGATCTCCTGGTTCATTCCCCACGTCACCCCCTCCGATCAGGAGAAACTGCGGTTGTACAAGACCATCCAGAGCAAGGGTAAAATCGATTGCGGTTTCCGAATGCGACAGTGCGATTCCATAGCCGTCCCCGAAACGTCTCAGTTCAACTGGCGGTTGACAGCCAAGAGCAGTCGAGAGAAACCCAGATACGTCATCGTGGCCTTTCAAACCGGCAAGAGCAACGACCAGACCCAAAATGCTGCTGTGTTCGACCACTGCCGCTTGCGAAACATCTACGTCACTCTCAACGCTGACCGCTACCCCGCCGTAGACTTTAATGCAGGTTTCACCCAAAATCGGACCGCTAGACTCTATAAGAACGCGGCAGATTTCCGGAAGAATTACTACAACATGGATCCTCGCCACAGTAACTGCAACATAACACCCAACGACTACATCGACCTGTACCCACTGTTCGTCATCGACGTAAGTCATCAGTCCGAGCGGTTGAAAGAGTCTACGGTCGACATTCAGGTCTGCGCCGAATTCGAGCGTAACGTGCCAGCCAATACTCAAGCGTTCGCCCTCGTAATCTCTGATAGGATTCTTCAGTTCGAGTCCGACGGCCAGAAGATGAGCGTCGTATTCTAGTATAAATAAATGGATCAATCCTTGCTACAGCGAATCGTCGAGAACACTGCCCCTAAGCAGGGGTTTTCCTTAATTGTGTCCGACAACCAAAGTCGGATTCTCACTCAATTCAGCCCACCCCTGCAACTGAGCGAGGGGAAAAGTTACGAGATGGCTTTGGTCAATCTGGAGACGTACTACTCTTTTCCCAATATCCATGCGGGTAACAATTCCTTCCGCTACTCCGCGGACGGTGGTGCCAACTGGTTCCCCATCGCACTGAGTACCGGGTCCTATGGCATTGAAGACATCAACAATGAGATTCAGCGGCTACTGCGTCTCAACGGTCACAAGACCAAGATCATTCTCGACGCCAACCGCGCGACGCTGAGAGCCACTCTAACCCTCGCCAGAGATTATCAAGTGGACTTCGACGTCGAAAACAGCATCAACACCGTGCTGGGCTTCGGGCGCAAGGTCTACGCTTATGACCGAGGCACGAACGGTTACACGGAGGGAGATCTCATCGTCAACATCATCAGCATCAACAGCATTCTGGTGAATAGCGACATCATCCATGGAAGTTACGTGAACGGAACCCAGCAGTCCACCATCTACAGTTTCTTCCCCGACGTGGACCCAGGCATGAAGATCCTTCAGACCCCCCAAAATCTAGTGTACTTGCCCGTGACTTTGCGAACCATCAATCGTATGGAGACCCATCTCACCGATCAGAACGGCACCCCCATCGATCTCAGGGGTGAGAATCTCACCATTCGTTTTCATCTTCGCGAAGTATAAATAAATGAGTTACTCCGAATACAGTTTGAGCTTGACGAAAGGTCAGGCCGATAAGCTCCAGCGGCTGTGAAGAAAGGCTGCCCGATCGCCATTCGTTTGTCCCACGCGAACTTGCAAGGCGACCACAAGATGATGCTCACCACGCAGCAGATCCAAAAGATCTCCAAGCTCCTGCAGAAAGGTACCGGTGGTATGACTCTGAAGATGAGCACCTCTCAGTTGAAGGCGAACGTGCAGAAGGTAGGAGGTTTCCTACCCATGCTGGCCGGGCTAGCTGCGAGGGCTCTTCCCATGATCGTGAAGACCGTATTGCCCGCCCTAGGCATTGGAGCTTTGAGTGGGTTAGGTAATGCCGCCGTATCCAAAGCAGTCGGTTCGGGGTTGTACTTGAAACGCGGCGGATGCATCTGCACCGTGCAACCCAGCGGGGATGGACTCTACCTGAAGCCTTCGACCGCACGAATCGTCCAGAGGGATGGGCTCTACTTGAAGCAGGGTCGGCAGTTCCACGATGGCTCCGGTCTGATCTTAGGACCCGATAGTCCATTTAAGAATATCCCCTTGCTCGGCATGCTCTTATAAATAAATGGATGAAATCAATGTCAGTCGTATCGCACGCATGGAAGAAGAACTCACCTCAGAGATCCAGAGGTATGAGCATGCCTTGAGAATCTATAACCGTTTGGATAAGGTCATCTCCATTGCACAGGGTGGGTGTTCCGTGGGCAGTCTACTGCTGACTAGTGGTACCATAGGATCTGCCCTGACTGGCGTAGGTATTGTGGCATCCATCCCCCTTGGAACCCTAGCCTGCCTATGTGCCACCAGTACCTTAGTATTCTCCTTGATCTCACGCCGAGTCGCCAAGAAGAAAAAGAAGCATCAAGATACCGTGCGATTAGCCCGATCCTTCAAGACCCAGCTGGCTGGTGGCGACGGTGCTCCCGTGATCAGTCTGAAGAACTACTACGATGAAAAGGATCAGTTGCGTCAACCTTCTACCCTATTTAGTGAAGAACTGGATGCGCATGCATCGTAGGTTGTGTTATTCCATTCGCCCCTATCTCTCCCATTTCATTCAGAGTCCTTTCAGTCAAATTTCCCGATCCGTTTGGATCGAGAAATTTTTTTTTTTGCACCCTTCATTTCACCCCTCATTTCCTCACCAGATCGTATGAGGCATAATATTGACTGCTCAGCTTGTATCCCGTGCTCCGAATGAACATTCCTTTCAAGTCATGCTCATAGTCATTGTTGAGCTCGTGGGGTGCCCAGACTTTGTATGTCTTTCCTTTTACGTTTTTCAGGGTGAGGATGTATTCTCTTATTCCTTCGTCCCACCATTCATCCACCTCCATTATCCTAAAGATTACCCAGGTGGGCAGGTCCTCCCATCTTCTGGCTTCCCTGATTAGCTTCGTCATCACTTTTTCATGAAAGACGTATTCGCTTATGAAGTCACTTTCACAGAAGAAGTCTTCTTCTTCTGCCTTATCCTCGTCCTCTTCGCTGACGTAGTAATATTCATCAAATCGAATGTACGTTCCTTCCAAGGGTGGATTATCCTCCACCCCCCAATTGTAGTTGTTGAGCTGAGGGGGTGCCCAGACTCTGCATGTCTTTCCTTGTTCGTTTTCCAGGGTGAGGATGTATTTTCTTTTTCCATCGTACTGGCATTCTCTGATGAAGTATTCTTCCTTATCTTCATCCACCTCCTCACTGGAGTAGGAATCTTCCTCTTCGATGGGGGTAAGCTCAACCTCTTCGCATACGGGTGGGGGGAGTTGGGCAAGACTGCAACCTACTGTTTCAGTGTTCATTGTATCTACCTTATCTTTCCCTGTTTCTAAGGTGTTATTTCAATTTCTGATTCCTGTGTCATGGTTTTGTATGGGGTTTTGATCCGTTTGCACAAAACCTTGATTTTTTCGGATTTCAAGCAGACTTTTTCATTGTGGGGCAGAACTGTCATTTCCATACTACTTTTGTTCAATTATTATAAGGGACCATAGAGACCACATGGTCTAGGTAGTTGACGATCTACTTTTGATTATCAGGGACCATAGAGACCACATGGTCTAGGTAGTTGACGATCTACTTTTGATTATCAGGGACCAAAGGGATCACATGTTCTAGGTAGTTGACCATCTACTTTTGATTATCAGGGACTATGGGGACCATGTAGTCTAGGTAGTTGGCCATCTACTATTTATTTTCAGAGACCATAGGGATCACGTGATCTAGGTAATTGGCAATATACTATTGATTTTCAGGGTAAATAGGGACCACATAAAAAACCGTTCAAACGATTTAATAAACCGATCAAACGATTTAATAAACTGTTTTAACGATTTAATATTCTTTCTTTATTTGCGAAAGTTACACCCGTACGGGTCAACGCAAACATAAACTGTTACATAATAAACAATACAAATGACAATACGACAAAAAAGTATAGAGAATATCATTACATAATACAAACAAGATAATAACAGCTAGTTAAATGCGTGTATTTAAAATATTATACTAGAGGAACTTTGACCAATGTGGACCCTATGTTCGTAGTGCCAATGACTGCTTTATAAAGTCGCATACAATTGGAATCAGTTCCAATTTCAGATTCAAAATTTGGTGCATATGAATAATTTGATTATTTAAATCAATATTTTGATTTAAATTTAATTTATAGAACATAGTTCTTCTTAATTCCTTGTTAATATTACAATGCAAGAGAAAATAATCGTCTTCGACAACTTCACATACAGAACATAATCTATTTTGTCTTGCTATATTTCTTTATCTTCCTGATTCTATATTAAGTTTGTGGTCGCTGACTCCAAGTTGTGTTAAAAGTTGCCTGTTTTTAAAACTTGTTTCTTTCAATAGATACTTTTCTAAGCCAAATTTAATATACCGTTCAAACAATTTAATAAACCGTTGTGCTTTCTATTTGTTGTTTGGCACGTCGTATAATTAGTTTTGTAATTTAGAACATAAAGTTATGCTGAAAATAGCATATATACATACACACACACCTCAGTATTATAATTATGACATATATTTAAAGAAAAGCAAAAGAGAATCATAAATCCGTGTTATAACATGGAGAACTGTCCTACTGGAAACACGACATTTACAGATGGTTAAACTTATACTGGAGGGGATTATAGTAGCAATTTAAATTAAAATGCAGTGACACACGACAACAAATTATCTTAATAATTTAAAGAAAACGAGTACTTTATAAGTAAACAAGATCAAATACATTTTTAAACCTGCAAACTAACACTACTACTGAAAAGGCAGTTTTCAAATATTACTTATTACATTTAGAAATTTATATCTAGATCTTTTTAATCTATTCTAAATATAATACAGAAAAATTTTAATTGAGTTCATTCCAAAAATGTATGTAATAGCGATATACCGAATACCGAAGAAACCGTGTGCAAAAAGGCAAACCACGAGTCAAAGGTCAACAAACGGCAACCTTAACTTCAGCAATGGTCATGACTTAGTACAGGCATTTTAAAAAATGGTGGGTTAAAGCACAACCCCCCCCCTTTCATAAAATGAAGAAAATTTTTAAGCCAGGCATATTTTGCATGATAATAAACCAAATTATATTCTATATTTCAATGCATGCAATTTAAAGCAACAGAGCCCGGGATCAATATATGCCCTAACTGGGAAAAGACACATGACATCACATATCTCAATGACATTTTGATCAGTGACCTTATCTTGAACGACATGTCGGAATATCTTGGCACAGGACAACAACCTATCTCTAGTTTGTGGATTATTTATGTTGCACAAAGTTACTGATAGTTAGTTATATTGATTTCTATTAATAGCAGGGCACTGTGGCATGTATTTCCTAAGTAATTATAGATTATTTACGTTTTCTAGCGAGATGCGTTTTCTTGTCCATATCTCAGCGAAGGGCTATAGCCCTTAGATAAGATGACGAGAAAATGCAACGAGTTTCATAAAACGTTAATAATCTGTTTATCGCTGTTTTGTTGTAACATTGTGACAGCGAGGTGAGATGGACCCATCTCATGCCAATAGAGTGAGATGGAATAATACCGCACACAGAGATCAAAAGATAATACTGCAAAATAGCGATAATTGTAGAATATTAGACATAGACTTTTATCGACATCAAGTCATGATTATATTTTAATTACAAAAGATGTAAAATTTCCAGGCTTGAACAAATACAAATATATTTACTAGACGCAGATCTCATGAAGATTCATGGTGGTCATTACAAGAGTTTCAATGATTAAAATTCTATAAAAAAAAATGTCTAATGACATTTAAATAACGTGCAGCTAGGAGTAGCAAATCTACAAACACTTACAATAATTATCTTGATTTGTCTTTGTACACTACGGACTGATGGGCGGATTTGTGATATAAAAGTAGTCTGCATATTTCGAACATTCATTATTAACTAAGATTGGTCATGCTATTCTTCAGGATTTTTATAATGAAAAGTCTGGTTCTGTTTAACTCTCGTATGTTCCTGATAGCAAGAAAGGAACGAGCTTGAAAATCTTATGTCAGACGGACATATTAAAGTTAGAAAGAAAGGAGCGAACTTGAAAAGGCTTATGTCAGACGGACATATTAAAGTTAGCAAGAAAAGAACTAGCTTGAAAATCTTATGTCAGACGGACATATTAAAGTTAGCAAGAAAGGGGCGAGCTTAAAAAGGCTTATGTCAGACGGACATATTAAAGTTAGCAAGAAAAGAACTAGCTTGAAAATCTTATGTCAGACGGACATATTAAAGTTAGCAAGAAAGGGGCGAGCTTGAAAAGGCTTATGTCAGACGGACATATTAAAGTTAGCAAGAAAGGAGCGAGCTTAAAAAGGCTTATGTCAGACGGACATATTAAAGTTAGCAAGAAAAGAACTAGCTTGAAAATCTTATGTCAGACGGACATATTAAAGTTAGCAAGAAAGGGGCGAGCTTGAAAAGGCTTATGTCAGACGGACATATTAAAGTTAGTAAGAAAGGAGCGAGCTTGAAAAGGCTTATGTCAGACGGACATATTAAAGTTAGCAAGAAAAGAACTAGCTTGAAAATCTTATGTCAGACGGACATATTAAAGTTAGCAAGAAAGGGGCGAGCTTGAAAAGGCTTATGTCAGATGGACATATTAAAGTTAGCAAGAAAAGAACTAGCTTGAAAATCTTATGTCAGACGGACATATTAAAGTTAGCAAGAAAAGAACTAGCTTGAAAATCTTATGTCAGACGGACATATTAAAGTTAGCAATAAAGGAGCGAGCTTGAAAAGCTTATGACAGATGGACATATTAAAGTTAGCAATAAAGGAGCGAGCTTGAAAAGCTTATGTCAGATGGACATATTAAAGTTAGCAATAAAGGAGCGAGCTTGAAAAGCTTATGTCAGATGGACATATTAAAGTTATGCGTTTTAAGCAGAAATATTAATCTAAAGGAAACATGAGGACAATTATCTTAAAACACACCAAAAAATACAGGAGTAAAACCGGGCTCCAACGTGCTCCAAAGTCATCTCAAAGAAGCAATGGCGAGTTTATCGTCGCTTTGATTTGAATGTTTTTAATACATTGATTTCATATTTGGAACGTAAAAACAAACTTACTTCTCTGTAGCAAAGGCACCACAAACGATACCTAAAACAAAAAATAGCGAAATTAAATCAGGATGTTAATGTGCACGTCAAAACGTCCGGAGCAATCCCGAGAAGAATTTGATTGATTTAATGATTTATTGATCGATTGATCGCACAATCGATCCATTGATTGATTGACAAGAAGCTTTATTATTTATATTATCATGTTAAAGAGAATAATGAGTATATGTCTAAATAGATGTTTAGCTCCAGAACGCGGATTGAAAATATAGCATTTTTATCCAGTTTTGTCGGTCAGATATTTGATACTGACCATTTTCTCGTCTCCATATAGCTTACAATTAGCCTACTTAGTGGTAAACAACATCACGTTTCTTTCTTCATCCATTCACTATTGCAGCCAAGCGTATCCCTGCGGGGGGGGGGGGCGGATAGGTGAGACACTTTCATTGGGGGGTTGTCAGGTTATTACACGGACCGTAGTGGGTGACGTGTTTTGAAATTGTCAATCTCTTTGCGTGATAAAGACCCTTTTTTTAGATTTCGAAAAAGAGTAGGCTCACTGTAGCCGCTACTAAAGGCTAAATTTTCCGTCCGTACCCAAAATTCCATACTTTTCCAATGTCACCTAACACACTTTTTTCCGTTGATTTATTGTTTGTTAACTTGTTCCCGTCCCGAATATAACTGAAATACTGCTAGCTGGACGTAAAGCCAACATCCAATCAATCAATCACTCCATTAACTATATGGCCAATGCGTTAGACTGGTTCCCTTCTTAATGAATGTCAATTAATCACTAGAACCAGTGTTATATGATTAATTTAAATTATGATACAATTTTCAAAAATATTAATAAATTATAATGTATATTCGTTTATTTTGTTTTATTATTGTTTACACACTAATAGCCAGAAAAAGCTTTAAAAAAGATTCTGAGTTGATCATATAACCCGCTACTTATCAGAAGAAAATCAAACAACATACTTACCAAGAAGGAAAGAAGAAATAACGAACGACTTCATATTTCCAATAGTACTGTATTACAGAGTATTACTATAGACAAGAAAGTAGGACGAGGAGTTAAGGACATTTATATTCCAGACATCGGACTTTGTCCCTTATTTGGTACATCGGATTACAAATTTAATCAACTTTGACCTTCATGTTGAAATGTGAACTTCGTGTATTATTTTAGTGCAGATAGCAAAAACAGAGAACACGTCATCGAGATAGCAATATTTACAAATATTTACATTACCTATATCCTTCATCAATATCATAGATTTTATTTTTTGTTTGTTTTCATGGTGTTTAACGCCACTTTCAGCAATTTCTCATCTATATCGTGGCGTCGATTTTATTTCGGGAAGGAAACGTATCCAATAGATTTCCATTGGTTAAAAAATATATATATTAAATATAAACTTCGAATAGAAACTGGCGTAAAAAATGGTTTTTAATTATAAATGGACTTTGGGAAAAATAATCTGAGGACATATAGTAATTGTCAAAGGAAATTTTAAAGGGGACACCATCTAGCTGTTTACTAATATTGATAAACTTATTTTATCAAATAATACTAGAATTCGTAAAAGTAATTGTAATTTGACTATAGAAAGAATCCGACATTTAAATCTGAGAGTAGAACAAAGAATTTGTCAGTTATGCCATTAAGGTATATTGCAGATGAATTTCATTTTCTTTTGAAATGTAAAAAATTTATAATCGAACGGGCAATTATTCAGCAATGTTATTGATATTGTTCATAGTTTTTCTAAAATATTTGGAGCTGACAAGTTAAGATTAAGATATAACTAAATGTTGTAACCTCTGGTCACCGTGTAAGCAATATGTTTGTTTATTCGAACAACAGCATTTCAGCATTTGTTCAGCTATATCATGGCGTTTTTATTGGGGAGGAAGCCGGAGTAACCGGAAAAAATCCCGACCTTCAGTAGGAAAACTGGCAATCCTTGTCAATTGAGATTGGAGGCGAGTTCACCCTGCATGCAGCGAGACTCGAACCCGCAACTTCAGTGTTGACAGACCGCAAGATTATCAGTAGACGAATTACCCCATTTTCAACGTTTAATATGATGCACACTTAAATTTAAAATCGAAAGTGTTCCTGACCTTTCTTTTGTTGAATATCAAAACTTTTGTTTTATTCGTATTGACAGAGAGTTTCCACGTATCACAATACATCTCAAAAACGTCCAATGCCTTTTGTAGATTTTCACTGGATTCATCAAAAATAACTGTATTATCTGCATAGAGAAATGCAAAAATCTCCAAGTATATTTATAATATATCGTGTCTTTTTTGCTTTTCCAGATGCAGAGGTTCAGTGTAAATTTGTAAAGAAATTCTCCAACTCATTCAAAAATATAGAAAACAAAACCGGTGACAGGTTCTCCCCTTGACGCACCCCAACGAGACAAGGAAAAAACTCAGACTTTTTATTTTTGTATATCACGCATGATATTATTATACATATTGTATATTACCCGGAAACACTTCCCAATAATATTGCTGTTCTGAAGCTTCCTCCACAGGCCTGTTCTCCATATGGTATCAAAAGCTTTCCTGAAGTCTATAAACGTACACATTAGTGGACACTCTTGTGTTCTTTTTAACTTTTAAATCAATCAATATTGCACAAATAAACACTGTAAATAAATAAAATCTCAAAGATGTCGCAGTTTACTATTCATCATTTTTGGTGACTATAAATTAATTGAATGATTCCTTACCGAAGAGCTAACAGTGTTCTAGCTATATTCAGGACGCAAACAAGTTAACCAAGCATAAACAATTTGAAATGAAAACATTCACTGAGCACAAATATTTGATTTCCACTGGAACAGACAGAGAGGTAAGCATGCATTTTGCTTTTGGAACATAAATCTATACCATAAATCTAAGTTTGTGAACTTGTTCTACGCCTGAACATAGCTTAAAAATAACGTTAGCTGTACGTCTGTTACTAATCAGTTAAATCTGCGGGCTTCTGTGGCGGGGTGATTAAGGCAGTTAGTTACTCCCTAGGGTGTCAACACTGAGGCCCGAATGGACATTGGCCTGGGTATCTCGGATTGTCAGATTTCCTTCTGGAGGTCGCTGCTTTTCACCGCACAGTAAAAATTGTAGACATATGTAAAGATCAGATTTGCTGAACGTGGCGCACAAACAATTCAAACAAATATGAAACAAACTGTACTGTGCCATTAAAATCGGTCAGAAGTTGGATAAATTTTTATTGAATTATCCGTAAAATCCATTAGACTCACCACTATTCATAAGATCCTTAGTGAATCAGATTCTAACAGTTTAACCGTGTAATATTTTTTACTTTATATAGTTTTTACATTATAACAGACATCATGTAAGAATTGCAATATAAACTCTATAATTAAGTCATTTTATAATGCTTTTTTTTTACTTCGGGGCGTAGTTGCCATTAGGAACTTTAGGCATATACCGGGTATCTTTTCTGCACACGCCATGCATACCCCCAAACCGAATTAATTAATTAATTTATTTATTAGCACATTTATACCCCAAGGGGTTGATGGCAATACACAATTATACACAAACAATAAACAGATATAAAATTTTACAAGACATTATTAACTAAAATCAAATCAAAATCATGCAGTAACAGAGTCCACTTTCCTCAGTACTAACGACTTTTTATAAATAGTGCAACATACTGCAAATGACTTGATGAGGACATTAATTTTACTTATGTTTCAAATTCATTTTTTATACAAATATTTTTGAATAGTTCTTTTCTTATTTCTTGTATTTAGGGCAATGGAAAAAGTAGTGGATTTCATCTTCAACGATATTCATGCTGCACATTTGACATAATCTATCATTTTCGTTGTATTTTTTTTACAACGACCTCTTTCTATTTCAAGAAAGTGATCGCTAATTTTCATTTTACAAATATTTTTTTTCTTTTTTTCAAAGTTAGTTTTTAATAAATAATCATTAATTTCATAACTTGTTTTTATTTTGCTGTATAGATATATTTTATATTTTTCAATTAGTTTGTTCAGTTTTTGGAAAAATAATTTTCATTATTAGTTTTAACATCTTTTTGATTTGTTTTCCATAGGAAAACATTTCTTTTTTAAATTCAAGTTGGTCTACTGTATTCAAGTTAATGCTATTTGAGGAACATACATTCTCTATAAGAATACAAAGAATATGTGTTCTTGGAATGTAATGAAATTACAGATAGGCCATTTACCTTAATTGAATTGAATAAATGTATTAAAAAGTTAAACACAGGACAAAGTGCTGGTCCTGATAAAATTTCTATTGAAATTATTAATTTAGTAGTATTGTTATTAGCAAAGCTATTATTAAACTTTTTAATTTAATTTTGGACTCGAGCAAATATCCAACTAGTTGGAGAAAGTCTTTTATAATACTTATACATAAATCAGAAGATAAAAATAATATTAATAATTACAGGGGTATTTCCCTACAAAACTGCATGGCAAAACTGTTTAGTGCAGTAATTAATGCTAGACTAGTTGATTTTTATTAAGATAAATTTGCAAACCAACAATTTGGTTTTAGAGTCAATCACAGGACAACGGATAGTATATTTATATAAAAAATTTTAATAACTAAGTATTTAACTCAAATGAAAACTAAAATATTTTCTTGTTTTGTTGATTTAAGACATGTCTTTGATACAGTGTGGCATGA
Source organism: Limnoperna fortunei (assembly GCA_944474755.1). Lineage (NCBI taxonomy): Eukaryota > Metazoa > Mollusca > Bivalvia > Mytilida > Modiolidae > Limnoperna > Limnoperna fortunei. The sequence goes on from OX104120.1 coordinate 69,769,341, forward strand.
TGGGCTCCTGTATAAACTGAGGGAAACAATGTTGGCATTAAAGGTTTTAGCATTATTAAAGATATGTATAAATCGTGTGAGTCTTCGATTAAAATTGAAAACACCTTTTCAGACTATTTTCAAATCAAAAGAGGTGTAAAGCAAGGTGATAACTTGAGCCCCACATTGTTTAATTATTTCATTAATGACTTGCATTCAGAATTTGATAACCATTGTGATCCTGTATGCTTAGATAAGACATACCTTAGTACATTAAGCTTTGCTGATGATCTGGTAATTTTATCAGAAACAGCCTCAGGACTACAGCAATCACTTAATAAGTTGGAACTGTATTGTCATAAATGGCAATTAACAGTCAATACAAGTAAAACCAAAAATTATTGTTTTCCAAAAGAACGCCAAAACAAGTCAAATTGCTAATAATTTCTGCTATAAATATAATATATTAAATGAAGTGAAAGAATTTAACTTCTTAGGCACCAGTATTTGTCATACAGGAAAATTAAGGTCATCTCAGGAACTTTCCAAAAAGGGATTAAAAGCACTATTTTCTATTAAAAAGTATATGTCTAACTTTAAACATATACCAGTAGAACTATCATGTAAATTATTTGACAATTTAATCAGACCGATAATTTTATATAACAGTGAGATCTGGTATGTGGATGATTATTTGTCAATGTATAAAGCACTTCAAAGATTTGATGTAAGTGGAAAAAATGTTGATATACTATCATTTTCTGATAAGCCTGCTTTTGAAAAAGTACACAATAAATTTTGTAAAAGTGTTTTGGGTGTAAGAAAAACATCATGTAATATTGCTGCAAAATCTGAACTTGGTAGATTACCACTAGATTCTTTTATTTAAACACAAGTTATTTGCTATTTTTCTAGACTTAACTGTATAGATATAAACCCTCTCGAAAAAGAAGCATTCTATTTAAATAAAAATCTCCACACACATGGTGTGTATACTTGGTATAGCTTTGCTAGATCTGTAATGACGGAATTTGAAATAGATTATGCAAATTTTGAGAATGATAATAAAAGTTTCAAGGAAATTAAGTTACACATAAAAAGAGAAATCAAAAAGAATACTTGTTATAAATAAAATATCTAGCTTGACGCTTCTTCGAAATTATACCTTTACAGCAAGTAAATGTCTGATGTTTATGTTTCGGACTTTTTTAAATCTTCAAAACTTTAACAGTAGAAGAATACTTACCAAACTACGTATTAGTGACCATAACTTAGAGATTGAACTTGGTAGATACAAGAATATACCAAGAGGACAAAGACTCCGTAGATTATGCAAAATAATTGAAGATGAAGCTCATTTCTTTTTTCATTGACAAATTAATAATAGTATAAGAAGAACATTTATTGATTTTATAAAAACAAAATATGTTAATTTTAACCAGCTTTGTAACAACCCGTTTTGCAATAAAATTTTCAAACATGTACAAATTGTTTGTTATGATGTTGTGGGTTTTCTATACACAAGTATAAATATAACGATATACTATTATAAGTATATATCCTCTTTTTTATCATATTTTTCAACATCAGAATTTTATTGTGTCGCAGTGAAATTGGCTATACTTGTTACTGCTCAATTAAACAAACTCGTCTGTTTTCTATATTTATAATCTGCAAAATATATTATAAACACACATTCAGGAACATAAGCCTGACAAACAACTGTACATTAAGTATAGTTCGATATTATTCATGATACAATAATTATGTAAATCCCGCTTAAAGCTAAGGCTATAAATGATTAAAAATAATATTCTGGGATTGATCAATTTTGTATTACTTAAAATTCCAAATACAATATTATAAATGTAACTTTGTAAAAGATTTATCCATTAATAAGAATATATTTCTTACTTAAACATGTACGAAAGTATTTTAATAATTAAGAATACACTATACCTGCAAAACGGTAGATATTACTCTTCCGAAAATATGTGACATGGCTAATGAAATAATTTCGAGTGCAACTATTTATACTAATTTATTTTGTGACACGCATGCAGTGCTCGTGTAAGTATATGGCGGGAATCTTATATTCATTCATATATGTATTCAGTCTTCGTAGTAAAGTATAGTCCGTATTCTAGTCTATGTCGTCGTAGTAAAATAAAGTCTATTCTATTTTGTCGAATGATATGACGAATGTTACATGTAAATAAATGAAATGAAAATGACGAATGCAGTAATAAAGACAAGTAATGTAGTTTTTAATACTACATATATATATAAATTTATTTACACAAATGTTTCCTGGTTACACATTATATAAATGTTTACAGTACCCGGTGACACACACCCCCTCCGTAAACAAAAAGTTCGTCCCTGAACTTCCATTCCATACCAATCTACTACCGAAACAGCAAGTAGATTTAATATTATACAACACAAGTTAATAATATGAAGTTTGTTCATTTTTGCATTTGTATGCAGCAAGCGCCACTCTACGTAGAAAAATAAACAAAATTCATGTTGCAACAAAGCAAATTCATTACTGTTAAAGTAATATGTTAATTTCGTTTTGTTTCATAACATGATTTAGGTGTTCTGCCCATAACTTAGCCAGTTCATCCCCTGGGTGTACTCCATCCACTAATTTAGAATAGATATACCTAATCTTCCCCTTTTTACATTTCTGCACTGACGAGTGCAGAAAAGGAGTTAGGACGTGATTTTTAGTATTCAACACTGTTATTAATTTATTAATAACATGAAGACAAGAATTTAGTTTTTCTTGCATTATATCGTACTCATTATTATACATCAAACATGACGTTTTTCTCAGGGATAATCTAGTATTATTCCAGACTACAAAACTCATGGTAGTTATTGTAGCAAATACTATTTTACACCCAATGCTTTTCATTCTAGCCTCAACCGTATAGATTTTCTGCATGAAATTATCCACGTGATCGATCTCTTCACCTACTGAATTATACAGCTTCAAATACGACTCCTCATATTTTGAATACACGTCTTTAGCTAATGTACATATATCGGGAATCCCAGCGATGAAATACACAATTTTGTTACCTTGTATTAACTTAAGTTTTTCATATGCCAAGTCACCAAGTCTTAATACTTTCCCACCAGGTAAAACGTGAATAACTTGACAATTGACTCTCCCTTGCAGACACCTGCCTCTGCTCGAACCAAATATATAAGTATGGGTATTCATAACTGTCAATAAAAATACAAACATGATATAACTAAAAAAATACAAATGTATAAAACCACTTAATATCTTACATAATCTGTATATCGTACAGGTGGTTTTACTTGTCTATTTGATCGACGTAGTGGGACTTCTGGTTGCGGTTGTAAACTATTATCATTCAATGTACTATGTGAGGACGATACTTCCTCAGATTCACAGGAAGAAACTATATTAGTACTATCTATTGTACCATCAATTGTGCCATTTCGATTGGATGTTGTACCTTCAGGACTTGTCGAATGACTTGTATTTTGAGTAAATTGAGGACTCGGTATGAACTCGCACGCAAGAGGGTTCAAAGGTTTACTTGGTATCTTTGAAATATTTTTTATGAGTATTAACCCATCGTCCTCATCAGACTCGCTATCCAAACGATCCGTGACATCTTCAGTGCAAGCTGAAGAATTTAAAGTATCATTGTCTGTGACAATAACAGTATTTTCTGTTTGATCACTTTCTTGTTGAAGGTTAGCTTTTCGACTAGCCTTTTTGTCACGATCGTATTGAAAAGTAGGTACTGACGTTACAGGAAGTAACATATTTCTATGTACTGTCTTATGAGTACGACCATGTTCTGATTTAACTACATAAACTGGAATGTCAGAATCGGGTTTCGAAACGACTACATAAGGATCCCTGATCCACTTGTTTTCCAGTTTGTGTCTACCTTTGAAGGCAACATTTTTTAAGAGAACACGATCGCCCGGTTCTAATACCGACTGACGTACTTTCAAGTCGTACCTAGTTTTGTGACGTCTGCTAGCTTTTTCGGCAGTCCTGGAGGCAGTTTTGTAAGCAAATTCTAGCCTTTTCTTAAGATTTTGAACATACATTTCTCGGCTACTTGACGACGAACTGACAGGTTCCCCTATAAAGGCGTCGATAGCCAAACGTGGATGCCAGCCAAACATCAAGTAATGAGGACTATAGCCTGTGCTTTCATGTTTAGTGGCATTGTATGCATGTACTAACGGCGCAACATACAATTTCCAGTTCGCCTTTTTGTCGTCGTCAAGTGTCCCGAGCATGTTTAGAAGTGTTTGATTAAATCTCTCGCACTGCCCATTTCCCTGAGGATGATACGGAGTAGTGCGAGATTTTTTAATCCCAGCTAAATTGCATAGACTTTTTATTACCTTTGATTCAAAATTTCTTCCCTGATCGCTATGTATACGAGCGGGAAAGGAATAATGTTGTATAAAATTTTCCCATAAACATTTTGCTGTAGTTGTTGCGGACTGATTCCTCGTAGGTATAGCTTGGGCATACCTCGTGAAATGATCTGTTATGACAAGAATATTTTCATACCCCCCTTTTGATTTTTCCAGAGACAAATAATCTATGCAGACTACTTCTAGTGGGTGGGAGGAAATAATGTTTACCAACTTGGCAGAGTTAACGGACTTTGATTTTCTGAGAATACAGTTGGGACACGTAGATACTTTACGTTCTACATCCTTGTCAACACCTGGCCAAAAATATCTGGATTTCACAAGAGACAAAGTACGGTCACGGCCTTGATGACCCACGTCATCATGAAGCCCTATAAGAACAGCTTCATGAAACACACAAGGCAACACAAGCTGAAACGTGACTTCGTCATTGATATATGATTTTCTATATAAAATCCCTTCTCTGAAACATAATTTGTCCCATTCCCTCAGAAGTTTTCTGACATTGTCTGGTTCTGAAGCAATCTGCCTTTTTGTTGGAGTATTCCCGACCTTCAGTAATTCTACTATCCTATTAATTGTGACGTCATTCTTTTGTTCCGTCTTCCAATCAATCTTTCCTAGATCAGAACAATCTGGTAACTCAATGTCTTCGTTATCCACGATTTGAGCGTCAGGTGAAAGTAAAACACTTTCGATCACAGGTTGCTCACATCGTGATATAACAGAATTGCAAATAGCTTTAATAATATCATTTGAAACAGTTTTTGGCTCACTATGAATCCTAGACAAAATATCTGCGTCTACGTTAGATTTACCCGCCCGGTATGAGAGAGTGAAATCATAATTTGATAAAGCGGCAACCCACCGATGACCAGTAGCATCAAGTTTAGCTTTGTCCAATACATATGTGAGTGGATTATTGTCTGTTCTGACTTCGAATTTACTACCAAACAAATAATCATGGAATTTATCAGTTACTGCCCATTTTAAAGCCAAAAATTCTCTTTTATGGGCGGGATAAATTTTCTCTGGTCCACGTAGACTACGACTTGCGTATGCTATTACCCTTTCTCTTCCTTCTTGTTTCTGATACAAAATAGCACCTAAACCGGAACCACTTGCATCAATATTAATTATAAAAGGGAGAGAAAAATCAGCAAACGCTAAAACTGGAGGATTTGTAAGTTTGTCTATGATTGTATTCATAGCGTTTTGCTGTTCGGCATCCCATCTCCAAGGAGCGGGCTTTGTTTTCTTCGATTTGGCCCCCTTCTTGTTGGTGTGATGTCCTATTAACAAATCATTTAACGGCTTCATAATAGAGGCATAATCTTTTACAAATTTCCTATAGTATGAGGTAAATCCAATAAATTTTCTAAGATCTTTCACACGATTGATTTTAGGCCAATTTTTGACAGCAGAAACCTTGTCGGGATCCGTTTTAATACCTTCAGCAGATACAATAACCCCTAAATATTTTATCTCGCTTTTGAAGAATTCACATTTATCGGCTCTGAGTTTCAATCCGTGATCCTTTAAACGTTTTAGTGCCGACTCGAGTCTTTCAAAATGTTCCTCTATATTACGCGAAAAAATAACAATGTCGTCAAGGAAGACAAGGCACTCTTTTAAATGAGCTTCCCCCATACATCTTTCCATTAATCTTTGAAAAGTGGCACCAGAGTTTGATAGACCAAATGGTAACCTATTCCACTCATAAAAGCCCAGGGGTCCTAAACCAAAAGCGGTCTTAAATTTGTCCGATTCTTTTATGCCGCATTGCCAATAGGCGGACCTTAGGTCCAGTCTACTAAAGAATTTAGACCCTGATAGACAATCAATCGTTTCATCGATTCTGGGTAATGCATAAGCATCTTTTACAGTTCTTTTATTTAACTTTCTGAAATCTATACAAAATCTTAAACTCCCATCACGTTTACGAACAAGGCAAACATTACTTGAAAATGGACTATTAGATTCTCTAATACAACCAGCCTCTAACATTTCCTTAATATGTTCCCTCACTTCATCGAATAGAGCCGGAGGTATACGTCTATATGGCTCTTTAAAAGGTTTATCATCTGTAAGTTGAATCTCGTGTTCCAATAGATTTGTATACCCAAGATCAGTAGGTCCCTTGGAAAATACAGACCCATACTTTTGAACCAAACCTGTTAATCTCTGTTTCACTTCTATATCTAAATCATCATTAAATTTTAACCCCAAAGATTCAGCATCTTCCATCGGACTATCAACAGAGTTATCATCACTATGGTCATTTGAACCTAAATCGACATGTCTTATGACCTTGACCTCGCTTAAACTGCACAGTGGAGACTTGGGTTTAATTTCTATCACTTTGGCTGTCATGTTGAATAGTCTAACTGGGACCCTACAAATTTGACCCTTTAAATTAACTACACGGGGACAAACTGCAATAGTATCTGAATATGTACTATTGATAGTTTCTGTAAGGACGGAAGTTGCATTAGGACACTTTGACCTAGCAAGGCCCGTAACTGTCTTCACAGACATCGGGTACAACTTCATGACCTTTCTATTTGTCGATTTCACCATCCCAATCGACTGATCATTCATTGAATCAAATGCCAACCTCCACTGTTTCGGAATATCATTTGTACCGAAATCAGAAATACATGTATAATAATTTCTAATAACATTTGTACCAACAACAACAGGTACATTTCTATTATATTCTGTTGGTGCTACAACCAACAGTGGTATAAACAGATCTTCGCCTGAATAAAAATCAACTCGGACTTTTACTTCTACATAACCTGTGTAAGGAAGAGTTGATCCCCCTGCTACATTTACAGTCAAATTTAATTTGTCTAAACATTTAACTTCAGGTATAGGTTTCAACCTTTGAAGGACATCAGAGGAAATCGTAGAAATCATCGAGCCACTATCAATTAAAGCCTTAAGCTTTACACCATTTACTATGATAAATGACTCATTTGCCGAACCAACCATTCTATCCAACAAATTTTGTGTGAAAACAAAATCATCATTGACTTTGGGACAGGACTTCTGTCCAGAAGTCTCAGCCTTAAAATCTCTAGTTTGTCCCGCAACAGAGATTTTTACTAGTTTAAATCATCTTTCTGACCTTGATTTTGCTCCTTGCCTTGATAACTTCCGTTTCTGAAATTTCCTCGATTTCTGAAATTACGATTATTTCCCCGTGACTGACCTCTGTTTTTGTTCTGAAATTGCCCACGATTACTATTTGAATTGCCTTCGGATTTACTTTCCTTATACTTTTTCAACTCAACTTCCATCGACTCCATTCTCTGATTCAAAACTTTGACCGTTTTTAACAACTCATCTAATTTATCTGACTGAGCTACAGTTGCCTGTTGTTGAACCTTATTACTACATGAATTTTCAGAACAAATCGATAATTCAAGCTCAATCGATCGAATTTCTTTCCTCAATTGATCGAAATCTAAAACTGTGTCGTACTTGTATCTACTGGCATTCTTTAACAAAGGATCTCTTAGACCTGACCAAAATTTAGAACGTAACATTTCATTTTTAGCGCCAGGATTAATCTGACCCTTATCAACAGCAGCTTGTATCAAACTTTCCAACTTCATCCCATATTCAGCTACCGATTGATTAGGTTGCTGATACTCAGCATAGAACTTTTGCAATAACGCTTCGCTACTAAACACATTTCCATATACCCCCTCAAGTTTATCAATAATTTGCGTGGGTGCAGCATTTTCAGGCAAAGACAACAATAAGTTTCTTGCTTTACCCTTCAATGACCCTCGGATGCATTGCGTCATAATAGTGTCTGTATAATTTCCCTCCCTAAGTATACATTTAACCTCGTATTTAAAAACTTCAAATGAAACTTCACTCTTATCTTCACCCGAGAATATAGGGATTCTGGGCTTAGCATAAGACAGTGAGGTCATGTCATCCATATTTTGAATATGGCTTCTATCATGTATAGGGCGGGGTGGTAGCTCTGCGGATGTTCGTTTACTTTTAACAGCTGGGGTACTAGTGCTGGGTAGCCTAGTCTGATGTAATTGATCATATTCTTCAGATGTTACAACTTTATAGTCTGATTGTTTATTAATAATTTCAATCATCAGGGCTATCTTTTCGGGAGATATAGAATCAAGCATCTCCCTTTTGGGAGTAGTATGACCTCCACCTTGAGCCATATTGAATTTCAAGTAAATAAACTTGATATATAAATATATGATATATGTTATGATATGTTATGATATGATATGATAATGAAAATGTAACAGATATACTCACCTACGGTCAGTCAAAGTCAAAATTGTGTCTTATCAGTCAAAACAAATTTCAGCTATTAGTGCATACGTAGTGCATTGTGCATGGGTTTTCTGAAAAATATAATTAAATAAGTTAATAATACAATTGGATACATACAAAGTAAAACAGAAAGTAAAAAGTTTATAATTACAATTCATTTTTACACACCTAATTAAACAATATATTAATATACAAGTGCATTAATGTACTGTTAAAATAATCTACGTTTCATCAATGACTTCGCACGGACATGTCATTTAAATCTTTTCATGGTCATCGAATCGGAACACCATTGTTTACTAACTGACTACTCGCAGTTATTACGTATATGTTTACATAATCGAACACACCTCCAGAAACACTTTTGCAAGCATTACTGTAGAATATCAAACACGTGTACACTATGTTATCTCGGAAAACTAATTTTCCATTGAAGAACACATTTCAATATATCGAAATGAAATTTAATTGAGCAGTAACAAGTATAGCCAATTTCACTGCGACATTTGGAGGTTCCACCGAGATCTTTCGTCTGCATCTACCATATAGTAATGGTATTCCTGTCCCAGTCGGTGTTCACGTTCCGGAACAACGCAGAGTTCAACAACACAATATGATGTTTTGAAGCTGTGGTCAGTTTGTATTATTCCGACTGATGAGGAAATAAATTTATAAATTGTGACAACGAAGTATACCTGAATTTAAATTATTCATGTTATGGCCATACCAGATATAATAATTTAAATTCAGGTATACTTCGTTGTCACAATTTATAAATTTATTTCCTCAGTCGGAATAATACAAACTGACCACAGCTTCAAAACATCATATTGTGTTGTTGAACTCTGCGTTGTTCCGGAACGTGAACACCGACTGGGACAGGAATACCATTACTATATGGTAGATGCAGACGAAAGATCTCGGTGGAACCTCCAAATGTCGCAGTGAAATTGGCTATACTTGTTACTGCTCAATTAAACAAACTCGTCTGTTTTCTATATTTATAATCTGCAAAATATATTATAAACACACATTCAGGATCATAAGCCTGACAAACAACTGTACATTAAGTATAGTTCGATATTATTCATGATACAATAATTATGTAAATCCCACTTAAAGCTAAGGCTATAAATGATTAAAAATAATATTCTGGGATTGATCAATTTTGTATTACTTAAAATTCCAAATACAATATTATAAATGTAACTTTGTAAAAGATTTATCCATTAATAAGAATATATTTCTTACTTAAACATGTACGAAAGTATTTTAATAATTAAGAATACACTATACCTGCAAAACGGTAGATATTACTCTTCCGAAAATATGTGACATGGCTAATGAAATAATTTCGAGTGCAACTATTTATACTAATTTATTTTGTGACACGCATGCAGTGCTCGTGTAAGTATATGGCGGGAAGCTTATATTCATTCATATATGTATTCAGTCTTCGTAGTAAAGTATAGTCCGTATTCTAGTCTATGTCGTCGTAGTAAAATAAAGTCTATTCTATTTTGTCGAATGATATGACGAATGTTACATGTAAATAAATGAAATGAAAATGACGAATGCAGTAATAAAGACAAGTAATGTAGTTTTTAATACTACATATATATATAAATTTATTTACACAAATGTTTCCTGGTTACACATTATATAAATGTTTACAGTACCCGGTGACAATTGCAAAACGGGTTGTTACACAGCTTGATGCCCTTGATAAATTAAATTTTTGTTCTTAACCCAAATATGGATGTTTTGCTCATGGTTCTTGATTTTGTAAAGCAATCATTTGAGTTGCGACAATGAGATCCACATTGGTCAAATTCATATATATTTGTAAATACTAGATTATCTTAGGTTCTATATGTACACTAACATGTTCATTGTTTATGTATGCTTAACCTCTTGGGTTTATTATGCAATAAAGTATTATATTGACAAGTGTGTTGTAAACTATATACAAGTATTTTTAAATTGACACCGGATATAAAGGATAAATTCGCCCTCATTTGATTTCACTGAGTAAAGATGCACAGAACAGTTTTCATCCCGCTAATGTTTCTCGCGTTCGGTTTGATTGTTCCTGTTCTTTGTCAGACAAAGAATTCTTCCTCCTATATTTCGTCGCCATTATTGGACAGCTTACACGCACCGTTGGTGGCACAAATAGATGTAAATGCAATAAACAAAGAACTGAAAAAGTTTATTCAGCAGGAGGTTGACTGCAAAGTGAAAGAGTTCGTGAACCATTTAATTCAAAATATCGTGTCTGAGAAAATTGACGTGATACCAAATATTATTGAAAATACCATAGGACAGAAATTCGCCGTCGCAAGCAATGAGATAAAAGGTTTGTGTTATAATCCATTGTCTTGTCAAATATAATCTTTTTTTTTCAATTAAGGGTGTAGATGTTATTAAATTATTAAATATTAAAATTTGTTCACGTACTAAATCTTGCTGAACTATTGATTGATGGACGTTCAACATCGAGCTATCAATTTTTGCATGAGTGACCAATCATATGCTTCCTACAGAACTGGTAGATCGTAAAGATAGAGCACAAGTATACTCTGACTTCCTACAGAACTGGTAGATCGTAAAGATAGAGCACAAAGTATACTCTGACTTCCTACAGAACTGGTAGATCGTAAAGATGGAGCACAAAGTATACTCTGACGCCATAAACACAACTCATTATGTTATGTTATATTAAAGAACGAATATATTTACTCATGAATTTCTATTTCAGCGAAAGTTGGTGCAACCTACATTCAATGGGGCCGATCCACGTGTACTGCCAACGACAGCGAGATCGTATATTCAGGTATTTTATCATTATTCATCATAAATAATTATATCATTAATCGAAGATTGATCTGTTAGAGTTATTCGATTACGGTGATCAACATTAAAGTTTTATAATCAATTAATCTAAAACAAGAAAAGATATTTTGTTATTCTTCTGAAATTGAGTATAGTCTCGCATCTATTTTAGTAAAATAGTGTTACAATTCCAAATTACTTCCTCATACAATGGTAAAAAAAGTCACCTGACAGTAATTATCTGAGATGTAGACGTAAACATCTTACAAGTAGACTTTCTGAATTGGGACAGAGATTGTATAATCTGGTTTGTAATGGGTATACTGACATATTAAATATCCACATTTATCTAAGTGTGTTTCTGTTGACAGGATTTGTTGGAGGGTCTGCTTATACTACTTCCGGGTCAGCAGTCAATAACCTGTGTCTTCCATCACATCCACAATGGGGTACATATGATACAAAGGATAACAACCACCCATTTGTAGGAGCGGCTTTGTTCGACTTATTTGATATAAACGTCCCAAACACAGTGTTTGATTTTGATAAATACGACCACAACAGAGTTGCCTGCTCATTATGTCGAAAGAAGCTGAATACAGCAACCATGATGATTCCTGCCAGGCAAGACTGTTACGGCGACTGGGTCAAATTATATGACGGATATTTGTACGCTGGTTGGCATGCGCATGCAAGTGCATCAGAATTTATCTGTATGGATAGCAAGCCGGATGTGCTTGACAAAGGTTCAACTTGGACCCACAAAAAAATTCTTTATCCTGTGAAAGCTAATTGCGATGGAGCGATGCCTTGTCCGCCATATGTAAACGGAAGGGAGGTCACGTGTGTGGTTTGCTCTAAATGAATTGATGCAAGAACACTTTGTTAAATGTATGTTGAAAACGTCATACATAGTGTCAAACTTACAAACTTACAAATCAGTTTTCATATTCCGCATTAAGTGGTATCTCTTTTCGTAAGGCAAACATCGCTACTTCAGAATTTTGTTAGCATTCAATGTTTTATTTCAACACAATGTATACACGTGTACTTGAATATGCATTTATTGGTGTAATAATATATACATTTATTGCTGTAGATGTTTCTTCATTTTACTGGATGTGAATTCGCATGGTTGAAACACTATAGTGTCCACGTGCATTCCAAATGATCCAGCAGACGAACTCACGTTGTATATGGTTTTGTGTAAAGGGTTGGGGGGGGTCAGAGGTTGCAAGGTTACAATACTGAAGGCCTGACCGTGGACCAGTCGATAACGTGTATAAAGAGTGCCACTGTTCCGGCACCATACAATCATCACACCAAATAAACTTAGATACGTACTGCTCACTGAACATAAAGTCAAAATTCAATCAAAACTTAAACCACCCGTCAAAGGATGACACTTGAACTACCAATATTAACAGTGACCAGTATATCTATTTCGTGTTGAATCATAAATTTTTCATGACGAATTGGACTAATTTTAGGCAGGGTGTACTCGACTACAACCCTTATTGACATGGATAGTCAGTTTTCCTACCGAAGGTCAGGGTTTTCATATGGTATTCCGGCTTCCTCCACCAATAAAAGCTGTATGCCATGATACTGCTGAAAATTACTGAAACACAAAACAAAACAAATGCATACATAGTTTTGGGTGTAATAATTCCGGACAATGTATTCTGGTATAATATGTATTAATTTGTTATTGGTTACATATTTCTTTCTGTTGTTTTCTTAAAAAATTTGTATAATTGTTTACAAGATAAAAACAAAAGAAAATTGTAATATAAAATATCATGCACTTTAACATGTAGTAATCCGTGGTTTACAGTATCAATTTATGCGGAATTTGTCACCAGCGCCACTCTGGCTTTTATAACGCACCTTTTAATGCAAGCAGTTTTTGTTAAGAAATTGTTGTTGTTTCCTCCACACCCACCATACACAAACCGCCGACAACGATTGGACACGGGATCATAGTAAAACTGAAGGAAATATGCTCTGCAGCGTCCAGTATCTGCAGGGAGAAAACATTCTAAAACAAAAGAAAGGCAGTAAAGTGATACAAAAGTTTGATGCAAATATAATCATTCTTTTCATTTTTAAGATACAGGAATAATAGCTTAAATATGTTACTATATTCGTGAAATATGACAAATGGTTTCAAAAATTTAGCAAGCTTAGATAAACGTTTTTGAATAATTGAGCCGACCAATTAAAAATGTTGACACACGACTGGTGAGCGTTCCAAATAGATTACTTTCTCTTCATTCTCAACTGTCAAATGCTTACCAACCAAGCAATTCTGTTGGTTAAGGAGAGCCGTTCCTAGTACCTAGTTTGGCAGTCGTAAAATAGCCGGAAGTCGAAAAAGATGACAAATCGATATTTTATAGAAGTTTCTGTTCCTTTTAAGGCTGGGATTTGAAGGATTGCGAATCGATTTTTTTATTTATGAAGGTTCTGTAGAAATACTAATAATCGAAATCTAACTCATAATTCCTACTTATCAGAAACAGGTGAACATCTCAATTATAAAGACAGAAAAATTCCTATTTGTGATCGTTAAATATATAGCTTACCTGCCCCTTGTATGTTTCGAGTCTGTTTGACACTTTGTTGAATCCCAAACACAGAAAAAACCAACAAAACAAATATAACAACAATAATCAACCACGTGAACCTCATTTTCCTTTAGAATTCAGTGTTAAAATAAGATATTACATAATCTATAGCCTAAAATAATAAAGTTCAAGTGCACAATATCAGACGTACATGTAGACCCAATTATTGATTGGAATATTTAGTAAGATGTTAAATTTATAAGTTGAAATTATTTAAGTAAGATGCTTATCATCAAATGTTGGCATGTTTTTAGAACGAGGGCACGTTGACAACAACAAAATCACGTTGCTTTACAAAATACATCGATACTGTTATGTCTCAATATTTAGCCACCGTTTGCCTTACTATAGATGAAGTGTGTAAATTTGGCATGAAGGTTACTATAAACCACTCCTTCTAGCTAAAGCAGATGTTTATCTGCTTAGCCTTCAGCAACACTATCTTTGAAGGTGGACTTGCATTTCGCACAGAAGCGGACCTGTATGTAGGTGCTGTTTTATCCTGCCATAGGTTTAGACACCCAAGGGGGCTTGGATTGATGATGTTAGGCTATTACTGACAGTATTGAACATGATTTGTAAAATAAATTGTTTAAAAAAAATTTTTTAATATTTATTTTTTTGTGAATCTTAACCCGACTCTCTCTTTATACCACATACCCACTTCAGTTCTTCAACTGGAATAATTGAAGTGTTCGGTTATGGTTTTATCAAGTTAATTGGTTTTACTGTGTCAAACTAAAATAAGTTATAAACAATATACTCTTTCAGGTAAGTAAAGGTTCATTGTCAATATACATGATAAGATGGCGCTATACAGACTGAACGGGGAGCTATAATTACACGTTATCATGGCATAGTATTCGTTTTCTGTCTATGATACGAGTCTCTAAAACAAAACTTATTATTATTACATTATAAGTAAAGAGCTGCCTAACGTTCTGAAATTTCGGCAACATCCGTCAACATTTTCTCTATATTTAGAAACCTATAAATGCATGGGTAACATATTAGGAACGATCAGGATTCTATCACGTCCAACTTCCCATAGTTTTTTTCTGCAATTGTCGGGTAATCCGTCTTTCTCTAATAAACTTGTTATGCTATTATGCTAGACCCGTATTAATAATTTTAAGCTGCCCCTAGTACTCGGTTTTGCTCATACACCTACCACTGCATTTATCACGTGATAGAAGGTAGAACCGTGTTCTGTTTCCACATCATATACAAATGTCCTTTGTCGCAGAGATAAGTCCTTTACTGTAATGCAAAAACACTTCGATTCATAAAAATAAAATAAACCCTTTACAAAAACATTACCCAGAATTTCGTACATCTTATTACCAGGAACCAAGGAAAACGTCAACGTCCTTGAACAGCCTTCTTAAAATTATATACATGGTATCAACTATATTAGGAAGCATACTTCCTTTGCACTCTTTATTTTTGACATTTGAAGTGCTTTGCCCTATGTCGAGTTTACATTCTCTTGACTTACATGTATAAAGTCAAACTAGCATCTTTCGGGGATCGGGAAAGGAGAAAATTCCATATTAGATTATTTTGGCTGCAGAGCACCCCAGATTTTTTTTGTAAATTTTCATTTGCTTTTCCATATTACTCTTTCAGATATTAACTCGAAATTTAAATTCTCGCAATAATAATCTCGTAATTACATGTACGTGATAAAGTTCTCGTAATATAAAGATAAGTATTTTGTTATTGCGAGATAACTTTTTGTTTTTTACCAAAAATACTTGTCATTAGGACAATACTTGTAATAACGAGTTACTAAGGAGATAACTATCTAGTAGATACTATTTGGGAGTTTTAAGGTATATGGTAACAATCTTGGCAAAAAACTGGTATATTTCAAGTTTCAAAAATGGGGGTTATTACTAAACAGGATTATTTGTATAATCATATCATATGTATTATAGCTGGTCCAATATGGATTTTCCAGTTCGTGATGGCTTTACACCGGTTCATTATGGATTTTCTAGTTCGTGATGGCTTTACACCGGTTCATTATGGATTTTCAAGTCCGTTATAGCTTTACACGGTCCATTATGGATTTTCCAGTTCGTTATGGCTTTAAACGGTCATTTATGGATTTTGCAGTCCGTTTTGGTTTACATGGTCCACTGTCGATTGACCAGCCCGTATTGGTTTACACGGTCCATTATAGATTTTCCAGTCTGTGATGGCTTTACACGGTCATTTATGGATATACCAGCCCGTCATGGCTTTACACGGTCCATTATGGATTTTCCAGTTCGTAATGGCTTTACACGGTAATTTATGGATTTTCCAGTCCGTTATTGCTTTACACGGTCATTTATGGATTTTCCAGTTCGTTTTGGTTTACACAGCCTACTGTGGATTGACCAGCCTGTCATGGCTTTACACGGTCCATTATGGATTTGCCAGTCCGTTTTTGCTTTACACGTTCATTTAAGGATTTTCTTGTTCGTTATGGCTTTACACGGTCATTAATGGATTTTCCAGTCCATTTGGTTTACACGGTCCACTGTGGATTGACCAGCCAGTCTTGGTTTTACACGGTCCATTATGGATTTTCCAGTCCGTGATGGCTTTACACGTTCATTTATGGATTTTCGATCCAGTTCGTTATGGCTTTTCACGTTCCATTATGGATTTTCCAGTCCGTTATTGCTTTACACGTTCATTTATGGATTTTCCAGTTCGTTATAGCTTTACACGGTCATTTATGGATTTTCCAGTGCGTTTTGGTTACACGGTCCACTGTGGATTGACTAGCCCGTCTTGACTTTATGGATTTTCCAGTCCTTGATAAATTTACATTTCATTTATGGATATACCAGCCTGTCATGGCTTTACACGGTCAATTATGCATTTGCGAGTCCGTTATGACTTTACACGTTCATTTATAGATTTTGCCGTCCGTTATGGTTTTACACGACCCACTGTGGATTTTCCAGTTAGTTATGGCTTTACACGTTCATTAATGGATTTTCCAGTCCGTGATGGCTTTACACTGTCATTTATGGATTTTCCAGTACGTTAGTGTTTTACCCGGATTTACCAGCCCGTCTTGGTTTAAAACGGTCCATTATGATTTGTCAGTCCGTCATGCTTACATGGTCATTTATGGAGTTACCAGCCCGTCATGGCTTTACACGGTCCATTATGGATTTTCCAGTCCGTGATGGCTTTACACGGTCTACTGTGGATTTACTAGCTCGTCATGGCTTTACACAGCCCATTATAGATCTTCCAAAAGCCACGGTCATTTATGGATTTACCAACCCGTCGTGACTTTACACGTTCCAGTGTGGATTTTCCAGTCCGTTATGACTTTAAACGGTCTATTTTTGCTTTTCCATCCCGTTATGACTTTACACGGACATTTATAGATTTTCCAGTCCAAAAGAAATAAAAAAGCTTTCTATTCATTTGTGGATTCCAGCCCCTTATGGCTGTACACGTTCATCAAAGATTGCCAGTCCGTTATGGCTTTACACGGATTCTCAAGTCCGTGATGGCTTTACCAGCTCCATTATAGATTTTTCAGTCTGTTATGACTTTACACGGTTGATTATGGATTTGCCAGTCCGTTATGACTGTACACCGATCCAGTATGGATTTTGTTAATTCGTTATGACTTTACATGGTCCATTAATGGATATGCCAGTCCGTTATAACTTTACTCGGTCCATTACAGATTTGCCAGTCCATTATGACTTAACACTGTTCATTATGGATTTGCCAGTCCGTAATGATTTTACACCGGTCCATTATGGATTTTTTAAAATTCGTTATGACTTTACATGGTCCATTAATGGATTTGCCAGTCTGTTATAATTTTTACACGGTCCATTACAGATTTGCCAGTCCGTTATGACTTAAGGATGTATTCTGGTCATGTTTCGGTCTCGTTGAAATCTCGTTTGGGAATAATTTTAAAATAATTCAAAATTTATGTACAATGAAAATTAAAATATAAAATATATGTATACCATAAAATTGTGTCAAAAAACTCTGAATTTTCATAAAGTAGTTTCGGAGTTATTGCCATTTTAAAATATATGCTCTAAATTGCTGGTGGATTCATGTTAGATTTTCCGAAATTAGGGGTGGGGGTAGAAAAAGTCATCTCATGAAAAAAATATTCACTAGTTATTCATTTTTGCTTCTGAAAACATTGATTAGATATTTCTGTAATAAGAAACCACAAAACACATGAAGTTTTAACCATCAACTGCAAGAAAACTGAGAAAATCTGCATTTTTAGGGAATTTGGGAATGACCAAAATGCCCATAAAATGCATGAAAATCGGTCTAAACTTTCTTATATCCACACGTACATATGATTTTTTGTACTTTAATATATTCATTCTTGCTAGATATAACTTTTCAGAAAGTATGCGAAAAAGTTTAATACTCTAAGTTGAATTTTTTCCCTGAAAATGGTCAAAATTTGAGCAAAAATGGCTAAGAATGAGCAAAATCGTCAAAATTGGTCATCTTCAAATATCTGTAGCAAAGAAAAATGCACAGCAACTTATGAATTTTTCTTCATATATTGCTTTTTTGGGATCAAAACATTGCAAAAATTAAGGTTAGAAAAAAGTTTAATACTTCATAATTTTGGTTCCTGACCAGAGAACATCCTTAACATTGTCCATTATGGATTTTCCAGTTCGTTATGACTTTACACGGTCATTTATAGATTTTCAAGTCCAAATAAAAAATAAAGAATTTTTCTATTCATTTAATTAAGCAACATTTTACACTGAATGTAATCTTTTATTTAAGAGTAAAACAAAAAATTGTTAAATGTCCACGTATAGTATAACATATTATCAGCTACAGACGAGTCTTTCATTTGCTTGTCTAGATTTTTTAGGAAATATTTAGTTTGGCCCCTCCTCTTCCAAGAGAACTTTACACGAGTTTGTGCGACCTTTACAAGAATTTTGGCGTCCCTTACTAAAGTTTGGATAAAGTTTGGCTGACACTAAAGTTTGGGCGTGTATTCATAGATATATAGTTCCCAACAATGTTGTTGACTCTGCAAACTAATGGCTCCCTGACTACAGCATAGTCTAATTACTAATAAAGGACTTATATAAATGTAATTGAAAGTTTCATAACTTTTTCTAAAATATTTATTTATGTATTTAACATCTTCTGATTGTAGACATCTAATCTGAAAGTAGAGACAAGTAGATAATATACTGGTTAAACAATAACTGTATATGAAACATTTAACAGAAAATGTCAACTGTGGTAATTCATAAAAATGTATTTGCATAAAAACCAGACAACATTGTGTAATCTTTGATTTTGGAAGTGTAGCCTGCATTAATGCTCAACGATGTGTTTATTATATATTTTACAATGATATTATATTGATTTTTCACCTCTGTTAAGAAGCAGTAAGTATTAAATTCTGGACGTACCGAACCATAAAAGCATTAGATGGATGGATCAAGCTTTTCTGCATATTATTAGTTTACGCGTATGTTTTGGGGTCCGTTTTTCTTAGTCAGGATCAGTATTGGTACAGGATGTTTTTTTTCGGTTTTTTTTCATTTCGTCACATTAATTTTAATCAAAATTAACAGGACGGGCCCTAGTAAGCAGGATTTACTGAAACACCTTATATTAATCCCTTTGTGTGTTGTTTATATGTTTGTTGCGTGATTGATTGATTGATATCCATCATTATCGCTATTTTACAGTATTTTCCTTTGATCTTTGTGTGCGATATTATTCCATCTCACTCTACTAGCGTGAGATGGGCCCATCTCAGCTCGCTGTCAATACGTCGTTAAGTAACACTGTGACGTCACAATGTTACAAAACAGCGATAAACAGATTATTTACGTTTTATGAAACTCGATGCTGTCGCCCTTCGATGAGATATGAACGAGAAAACGCATCTCGTTTCACAAAACGTAAATAATCTATAAATATATAGCTATTCTGGGACGAATTCTGTAAAATATTGTCTTTGTAATTTTTATACTTTACAATTTACAGCTTTTTCTAACGTTTAAGCTTAAATAGTGAAAGTTTTGTTTTTGTTTGTTTTATGGTGTTTAACGCCACTTTCAGCAATTTTTCAGCTAAATCATGGCGTCCAGTTTTTATTGGGTGAGGAAGCCGGAGTTCCCGGAGAAATCCCCCGACCTGCAGTAGGAAAACTGGCAATCCTTCTCAATTAAGATGGAAGTCGAATGCACCCTGCCCGCAGTAAGACTCGAACCCGCAGCCTCAGTGTTGACAGACCACGTGATCAATATTATACGAACTACCTTAACCACTCGGCCACCGAGGCCCCTAAAAGGTGAAAGACTCAAAAATACTAACAATAAACTGTTTCCAAAATAGTGTTCTAATGTTTGACAACAGAAGACAGCTGTTTTTACAAACGCATGACGTCACAGAATGACATAAATGCATAAAGGAGAACCTAGACATATACACCTATAATAGTTACACTTACGTCGAAGCTGTGAGAAAAAAAATTTCCGATTTTCTTAAGGACCCGTAAAGGAAAGCGAATAAAAAGGCAGGTTAAAAATTGATGAAAATCGGTTGAAATAACTATTTTAAAATCTTATAATGTGAAACATTTGATATAGAATAAAAGAGGGCCCCTAATTAAGTTTTTGTCAAAAAGAAATTCACTATTAAAAAGGCGAGTAGAAATTACAGTGGCGAATCTAAGGGTATGCTGGTAACGCCCCTGCCCCCTCCTTCAAGCTACATTTATAAAATGCGTCCATAAGACCCTGTGAAAATTATTGTTACATGGAACTGTAAATTGTTATTACTGTAATATGATGGTATTATTATGGTAAATGTTTTAACTGGAATGTAGAATAATTAAAGAGAAAAATTTGAGAATATCAACATCATAAACATAAAATATATATTTCTAAGTTTTCAGAAAATAGGTGGATAGTGGTCCTCATTAAATATATAATAGAACTATAAACCAAACTTGGTATATATGGAGATCAATAACATAAAATATCTGTTGTTGAAATGTATTTCGTAAACATCAAGCAGACGAAAGACTAAGAAACATTAGACTGGCAAAGCAAACTGTACAGGTACTTACCAGTCGAGTGTATAGAATCCCCAGTAACCACACACCAGCCTAAATGTTCCATAATCTTCTATTGTGTCTCCGACTTTGTAATGTTTTCCGATATAGTTACAACCGTCTGAAAAGCCAAGATTTAGTGGTTGTTGCCTTGTCGAAATTCATTTTTGTCAAATCTACTGCAGCCAGATTAGTAAGTTATTTCCTTATTATTATTATAAAAAAATTAATGTCAGAAAAAAGAGCTGGATGCCGATGAGTATTCATAATTTAATGCTTACCTGATTTGTTCAACAAGTTAGACGCTTTTGTTGAGGGCAGCTTTGTTGGGGGCGGCGTAGTTTTCACCAGAGTAGTAACTTCCGGATACAAAGCTAAAAACCAAAATAAATTAATGAAGAAAGGCTTTTATTTATACGACGTCAGCTGTTATGAGTTATTTTATGGTCCGTTATGGCGGAGTGTGGTTGCCAAGAGAAAACTAGCTGATGGAGCACAGAGTTTCGTGTTTCTGTTTAAAAATGAGTATTCTTCCCCAGTACAACGATTACCACCAGTTATTTGGAATGGTCTCCGGGCTCGACCTACAGTGTTGCGCGTCCATAGGTATGTCCTCGCTTGAAAGGGAACTAGGTGTCTCAATATAACATAGAAAGCATGAACATATTCGTGTTTAAGTGTGACACACCTTGCAAGTGAAACGATCTGTTTGTAGATGTTGATTACAGTTGTATCCGCTACAAAATAAGTTTGGTCCATCCTATGTCTACCGTTGACTTATGATTTGTTTACCTGTTCTTGTAAAGAAATACTGCTCTCTGGACGTGAAGCTACTTGTCAATCAGTAAATCATTACGTGCTATGTAACCAGATCAACTTAGCCGTTACATTCAAGACCTTTAATGCAAATGAGCGGTGGTTTTCTGATTGTTTATCAAGTATTCACTATTTTTGCTCGTATACCTAATATATTCTGTATTCAATATTTAAAAAGGTAGCTTTTTAGTTTGTCACGAAGTAAATGCGCGACATTGCCTTTTATTCCTTGTTCTCTCATTACCGATGAAACTAACGTGGATCTATCATTTTAATAGAACTACGAAGACATGTCTCGTTCATATGTGATGCATCGTGTGTAATACAAATTGCAATATAAACATCCTCGTTACAAAGCCTTTCATACGATCTCACGTTTGAAATCCCAACATCTTAACAGCACCACCATCACCGCCTCCACCCACCTCCTCACCCCCCCCCCCCCCAAAAAAAAAAATTAAAAAAAAAACAAAAAAGAAAAAAAACACGTAAAACAACAAAACAAAAACTTAGGAGAAGGAGGGAGCGATGGTGTCGAGAAGAAATAGTTGGAGACTTAATAAAACCAGACTGTAATACCATTGTATATATTACTCACCCTCGTAATTGTCCCATGCGTAAATACCCCATTCACCACAGGCCAAACCCGATTTTCCATTATCTGTTATTTTAGCACCAACTCGATATCGTCTGCCTTCATAAACACAGCCGTCTATGAGAAACACAAATGAATGTAGAAAGATGACATTTGATAATCTAGATTTTCCCTGTAATACTACATCATCATCCGTCTTGGCGGACTACACAACTTGTATCCAAGTAAAATATCATGTATGTACAGTGCATGCTGATGTGTTTGTAGTTTTAAACGTAAATGACAGAACCGTATTTAAGGTTAAACTTTCTGTTTCCATAATGGTAGCTGTTTGAATTAGAAACTGTACTATTAAAATTTAGTGTTGCATCATTAATAATTTACTTAAAAAGGAATGACGTGTCTGTCAGTAACTATACCCTGGGAATGACGTGTCTGTCAGTAACTAGGTATATCCTGGGAATGTCGTGTCTGTCAGTAACTATACTCTGGGAATGACATGTCTTTCAGTAATTATACCCTGGGAATGACGTGTCTGTCAGTAACTATACCCTGGGAATGACGTGTCTGTCAGTAACTAGGTATATCCTGGGAATGTCGTGTCTGTCAGTAACTATACTCTGGGAATGACGTGTCTTTCAGTAATTATACCCTGGGAATGACGTGTCTGTCAGTAACTATACCCTGGGAATGACGTGTCTGTCAGTAACTATACCCTGGGAATGACGTGTCTGTCAGTAACTTTACCCTGGGAATGACGTGTCTGTCAGTAACTATACCCTGGGAATGACGTGTCTGTCAGTAACTATACCCTGGGAATGACGTGTCAGTCAGTAACTATACCCTGGGAATGACGTGTCTGTCAGTAACTTTACCCTGTAACATTAATTCATAAAATGAATTTTACATTAACTCAGTTATAATGCCATAAAGTTGTATAATGCTTTATCACATATTTAGCAGTGATATGGATGTTTTTGCCCATGCAATACATCCGGAAGTTGATACCCTATATCAGCCCAGATGAGGTTACGAAAGACAACGGGCTGATATCGACGACACCAGTAACCACAGGCTGATACGCGTATTAGCCCGTCGTCAGTAGTAACGTCATCTATATCAGCCTGCCTTCAATGTGACGTCGCGGATCAACAAAAGTTATTTTACACCATAAATTTAGCAGACTGATGTCTCAAGTCATTGCATGTAAAACCCCAACGCCTTGTTGGACGAACAATGAGTTAGCTCAGACATAGTTTTGACTAATGACACAAATAATTGGACTGGAAAGACTAACCTTTCAACTGGTGTAGACTATCAATGTTCTATGCAGACCTTGGGACTTGTCCAGCAGAACTTAAAACAGGACAGGAACATATTGTGACTGGTCAGAAGTACCTTAGTACTAGACAGGCACATCTTGGAACCGGTCAGAAATACCTTACTACTAGAAAGGCACATCTTGGAACTGTCATAAATACATTAGTACTAGACAGGCAGATCTTGAGACTGGTCAGAAATAATAGACAGGCACATCTTGAGACTGGTCAGAAATACCTTAAAACAGACAGGCACATCTTGGGACTGATCAGAAATACCTTAGAACTAGTCAGGCCCATCTTGGCACTGACCAGAAATACCTCAGTCATAGACTGGCATATCTTGGGATTGGTCAGAAATATCTAAGTCCTAGACAAGCACATCTTGGGACTTGTCATAACTAATAGACAGGCACATCTTGGGACATGTCATAAATAACAGACAAGCACGTCTTGGGACTAGGCAGAAATAAAAAAACATGCAGGCACATCTTGGAACTTGCCAGAAATAACTTAGTACTAGACATGCACATCTTAGGACAAGTCAGAAATAGTCTTGGGACTAGTAAGAAATCCCTTAGTACTAGACGGGCACATCTTGGGACTGGTCCGAAATAACTTAGTACTAGACAGGCACATCTTAGGACTAGTCAGAACAAATAGACATGAGCATCTTGGGACTGGTCAGAAATACCTTAGTACTAGACAGGCACATCTTGGGACTGGTCAGAAATACCTAAGTACTAGACAGGCACATCTTGGGACTAATCAGAAATACCTAAGTAGTAGACAGGCACATTTTGGGACTAGTCAGTAATACCTAAGTACTAGACATTCACATCTTGGGACTAGTCAGAAATACCTAAGTAGTAAACAGGCACATTTTGGGACTAGTCAGAAATACCTAAGTAGTAGACAGGCACACTTTGGGACTTGTCAGAAATACCTCAGTACTAGACAGGCACACTTTGGGACTAGTCAGAAATACCTCAGTACTAGACAGGCACATCTTGGGACTGGTCAGAAATACTATCTTATGTCCTCTTCAGGATACATGTACGACTTCATTGATCATCAAATCTCCGTTTCGAGCTACATGCATGACTTCAAAGATCATCTAATAATCTTTTTCATTTGAACGACTTTAAGTTTGTGTACTGTAAAATAGAAAAAAAACTTACGAGGCAAAGGAGTTGTTGTTGTTGATGATGTTGTCGTTGATGATGTTGTCTTTCGAGAAACTTTAGTCGTTCTTTTATTATCATTTGGTAATTTTAATCTTGGTTGTGCTATCACGGAGGAAACGGCTATAATCAGAACAAAATGGCGTAAGCTCATTTCTGGTTGGTATGTTAAAAATGTATAAATATTATGTTAACATTGAAATATCCGGCAACTAATTGTTATTACGTCATGTCCTGATGATTCATAAAATTATAACAAGTGTTATTCAAATGGTGAAATTGATTGATAATACTAATGTCTGTCTGTTCGGAACGAAGTAGATTCTAATTCAACGTCGTTTTTAACCTCAAATTTTATAGGACAACACTTATTAAATTTTCATGTTATATATTTTATAATTGATGACTTAAACGTCTTACTTGATGGTTTTAAAAGTTCGTTTTAATGCCTTCTTGCCGAGTATCATTAGAATTGAGATACCCGAATTTTAATTTGTGTCAGCGTCATTTAAGATTTGACCGATTACAGTCGAAGCATCGCCAGTAAAACTCAGTTTGTGACTGTCAAATGACACATTAACGCCTCCAAATCTTACAATACAGTACAGTGTACGTCCTACACATAATGTATATTTGTGTTTGTGAACCTATGAAATCGACTTCAATTAACTTATAATTTTCATATATTATCAAAATAAATCCATTCAGCAGCCATTCTCTAGTATTTGACTCGTTATAAATTTGAAAAATTGAAAAACAAAATATGACCTATCTAATACAGTTTTGAAATTTATGCAGTATTAAAGTTAACACATTGCACTGAAAACTCGCTAAATTACATCCACACCAACCTAAGAACAACAAAACTCGCTTAATTACATCCACACCAACCTAAGAACAACAAAACTCGCTTAATTACATCCACACCAACCTAAGAACAACAAAACTCGCTTAATTACATCCACACCAACCTAAGAACAACAAAACTCGCTTAATTACATTCACACCAACCTAAGAACAACAAAACTCGCTTAATTACATCCACACCAACCTAAGAACAACAAAACTCGCTTAATTACATCCACACCAACCTAAGAACAACAAAACTCGCTTAATTACATCCACACCAACCTAAGAACAACAAAACTCGCTTAATTACATCCACACCAACCTAAGAACAACAAAACTCGCTTAATTACATCCACACCAACCTAAGAACAACAAAACTCGCTTAATTACATCCACACCAACCTAAGAACAACAAAACTCGCTTAATTACATCCACACCAACCTAAGAACAACAAAACTCGCTTAATTACATCCACACCAACCTAAGAACAACAAAACTCGCTTAATTACATCCACACCAACCTAAGAACAACAAAACTCGCTTAATTACATCCACACCAACCTAAGAACAACAAAACTCGCTTAATTACATCCACACCAACCTAAGAACAACAAAACTCGCTTAATTACATCCACACCAACCTAAGAACAACAAAACTCGCTTAATTACATCCACACCAACCTAAGAACAACAAAACTCGCTTAATTACATCCACACCAACCTAAGAACAACAAAACTCGCTAAATTACATCCACACCAACCTAAGAACAACAAAACTCGCTAAATTACATCCACACCAACCTAAGAACAACAAAACTCGCTAAATTACATCCACACCAACCTAAGAACAACAAAACTCGCTTAATTACATCCACACCAACCTAAGAACAACAAAACTCGCTTAATTACATCCACACCAACCTAAGAACAACTCTTTAATGTATAAATAGATCTAATTTAAAAAGCGTTATAAAATTAGATAAAAATAATTAGGATATTCATAAAGGATTATGAACTATTCGATGTAAAGAGAAATTTGACAAAAAAGTTTGTTTGCATTGAGTTGTGGGAAAATTAGCTGTAGGTACATTTCGTTATGCAACATAGGCAGTTAGTAAGATATATATGTAAAACCATTCCTACGGGAACAGATTCTTAGTAATACGGAACATTTACAGATGTTTATTAAAGAAATAAAAAATTATCATATTTTTTTACTCAAAAATTGTTTTTGAATAAAAAAAAATTTCCCATTTCGATTTTGGGATTTTCAGTGAACAAATGAAAAAAAAAAAACAATTTGTAAACCCACTTAATTCTTTGATTACTATTGAATAAGCGCGAATTTTTACGTGTGTACCATCTTCAATACAGATGTACATGAAAGAAAGAAGCAGCTGTTATAGTTTTCACTACTTTTAAAGAATTATTATATCCGTAACGCAATTAACAAAATGAAAAAAAGAACATTTCTAAAACTGACTTTGATTATTCCTTAATTTTCTTGGTAGTGAATTTTGTTTCCATGAGTATTCTTCGGCACCACTTAGTTTGTACTTTGCAGCCCTATGATTCCGTAACATATATTTCACCGAACAGTACAATAAGGCTACTTGTTCTTCTAATATCAGTTATTCACAATACAACAAAGACAAACAAAACCACAAGTGTTGAATAATTCAAGCTTAATAGTATACAATTATATTGTTGATCAATAAAGCAAAATGCTATGTTCCGTAAATTTGTCGAATAGATTTATTGTATATACTGTATATACTGTAATTTAAGCTTTCTTTTTCGTTTTAAATGACGAATTATACAATGTTTATAAACCAACATACGACGTATTTACTGTTGCATTATGGAAAACTGTGCATATGGAAACTTTCTTTAAATACAGAGTAGAAACTTCACATTTGGCGTTTTTGATTTTTATTTCTACAATTGCAAAAGACAATTTTGCATGCCTTTGTTATATATCAGATTATCTGTCTTGTAAGGCTTCAATATTGTGCAGATGATTTGTATTTTGCATTGATTGTTTTTGTTTGTTTGACTGATGCCTTTTTAATCCACTTTCAGATTTTTTCAGCATACCTGCGTCTGATTTTTTTGGGGGGTTGGGGTTGGGGAGGGGGTCGGGAGGAACATGCAGTACACGGAGAAAAAACCTCGAAAAGTTTTGCATTGAACCATTTGAAAAAAGAAGAAAAATGCATTCACGGTTCGGTACGTGTTATTGTAATACAGCCTGTGAGCCAAGCGTGTTAAATGCAGCAAATGACAAACAAACATGTAGAATTATTCGGCGGCGAATTGATGCTCTGCATAAAAAGTTTTCTTGTTGATCCAATGTATTTGAATTTATTAACACTTGGTTAGTGAAGGTAATAACAAAATACCGAACACCAAGGAAACTGTCAAAAAGAACATCCACAAATCAAACTTTAAGAAATTGCAAAACTTTAGAACCAATTAACAAAGATATAGCAACTACACTTAACAATCATAATGACTTCTAAATGAATGCCCTCGTTAATTAAGAACCCATGATTTGTTTGAGATTTAACTATGGTTAGCACTAGACTATATTTTCATGTACGTTTTACAGAATTTGTATAAGGTCTGGTAGATTTGATCCTGTGAATAGTGAACTTTGTCATTTGGGTTTTTATTGTATTTTAAAAGCTTGACTAAACATTAAATTTCAGTAATGTAATATTCGAGTCTTGACAAAGACACAATCATTTTTGTGTAAGAAAAATGTAAGAATTGTTGGATAATATCTAAAGAGACTTGTCTCTCAATACTTTTAATCAGTTTTCCAATGATGGTAGTTTTCTAAGGCTGCCACGGCTATCTTCACCAATACAACTCATGACCCGAATACACACAACACTGTATGTCTCAAGAAAAGGAAGCATTGATATTTTACCCAGTTTTCCATACATTTGAAGGACAATTGTTTTAACAAATAATTTTAAAGATTTTAATCATTTTGAATTATTTGAAATATTATTTAAACATTTGCATTGTTAATGAACAATTATTTAAAGATTTATTGTGGAGCAGTATAATTTTATGTAATGAGAATTTTTAAGATAGTATAATGAGCGCATTGAAGCATAATCGTTTCCTATCCTATACATAACAATTAACAATCAGTTGTTGAAAATTTTTTTTAGCTTAATCGCTAAACAGCAGCATGACTGTGCGAAAATTTGTCGCCTATCAATTTTGGGGCATTCCATTAAAATAACTGTGCGTATAGCCATTAGCCTGGCCTAGGGTGTGCGGTGTTAAAGTTTTGAAGTTTAACACCCATCAACACAATCCAAACACCTTGGTGGACAAGGATTTCCAGTTTTCCTACCGAAGGTCGGGGATTTTTCTTGGTACTTCGATCCGCTCCAAATATAAAATCTGGAAGTAACGATATAGCTGAAAATTGATGAAGGTGGCATTAAACACCATTGAGACATTCTTATTATTTGCAGTCACTATGTGTGTCAGCATCGAAACTTTTAAATGTTTTGCTGTAACCGCATGAGTCTGTCGGTGGTTACATGTACCCTTGTGTTTCTGTTACCGCGTGAGTCTGTCGGTGTGTGCCTTGTTTTTGCTGGTACCGCGTGAGTCTGTCGGTTGTTAGCCTTGTTTTGCTGTTACCGCGTGAGTCTGTCGGTTGTTAGCCTTGTTTTGCTGTTACCGCGTGAGTCTGTCGGTTGTTGGCCTTGTTTTGCTGTTACCGCGCGAGTCTGTCGGTTGTAAGCATTGTTTTACTGTTACCGCGAGAGTCTGTAGGTGTGTGCTTTGTCCGTCTATAGACTGCTTTTTTTCTGGCTTAGCGTCATAATCTCGTTTATAGATTGATTTTACACGATACGAGCATGGTATACAGGACAAAAAAAAGATTGGTAAGATAAATATTTTAATACTATTTTATTTTTTGTTTACTTGCAGTTTCCACGGAAACTGATTGTACATAAATTGAATAGAACAGAATAACAAGGCATACAATTAATTAACATTTCCATGCTTCAAGTGCTACAAAAGATCAATTATCGGCAGTCGTGTTGTTGAAAAATGTTCTTTTTTATAGAAAAAAGTGAAAGCCCCGAATTGTCATTGATTTCAATTGCAGTAAAGTTGGGTGCAATAATTCATAATGTGATGTGTCAGATATTTGTTTTATAATTGCGCATATTCAACCTCGAGGTTATACTCGAAATAGGTAATTTCAAGTTAAGACAAAACCTCCGAGTCAGTCATAGAAAAATTAAATTTAATATGACATCTGTAGATTAAATTATTTGTGAAGGTTGACAAGTACATACGAGTCCTGGAGGAAAATTGTTAAAAAGGAGTATAAGTGTCGTTTGAGATATGCACTTGTGTCTGAGCTCTTGATAATAAAATTTGTTATTTTAGTGGGTGTTTAATGCCGCTTTTAGCATTTTTTCATTTGTATCATAGCATTCAGTTTGTTTTGGTTTTTTTTTTTTTTTTTTGGGGGGGGGGGGGGGGGGGGTGGGCAGTAAGCTGAAGTACACAGAAACCCCCTTGTCATTAAGATTTTGAGTCCAGAAGTGAGACTCGAACCAACAATCTCAGTGTTCAAACTATCTTAACCACTCGGCGACCAATGGTCATTTAATTAACTTGTCAATTAAGGTTACAGTCGAGCACATCACGCCCACAGTAAGACTCAAAACTGCAACGTCAGTGTTGACAGGCATTTCATCAACAGTAGACGACTACCTTAAACACTTCTCCACCACGACTCCTAATATAGTTCGACAAGAATTGTTTTCATTTATTGAAACAGAGTTCACAATATTTTGGATCAAAGTTTTACCAAAAGGGAAATACTATGACTTGTATCAATATAAGAAACACAATTTCATTTTATTTACTATTAGACTGGTCTCAAGTGAATAATTAATGACAGCCCCTTTATGATCTATTGTGACAAACACGTGTACATGTGACACATGTTGATGGGACAATAGACCACATTCTTTTGTCTCTATAGTGCAAACATTTCACAATGCTCGTTTTCATTTTCTATTTTTGCTGCCCCATAGTCTGTATATAACATGACACCTGTGTAGATGCAACTTTTTTTGTTGTTTTTTTTATTTCGATGGTGTTTAACGCTAATTTCAGCAATTTTGAGTTAAATGATGCAATCTGGTTTTTGGTGGGATGGAAGCTGTAGTACTACAATATTAGTAATACATGTACAATCATTAGGCAGTTGTCACATAATAAAACCATGACATTAAGTAACCCCAAACAACTTTTTCTAGAAACATGAAATTAAATGCATCTTTTTGAGTGGTATCTCCTTGCTAGGCAAATCTTTTAAGAGCAAAAAATATCAACATTGCCCCAACGAGAAAACAATCGGAAGACAGTTATCACATGACAAAACCATGAAATTAAGTATACACAAACTGCAACTTTTTCTTGAACCATTAAAATGGGTATCCATATCATGAATCTTCAAACATAAGAAGTAGTATACATCCAACATCCTATCCGTGTCATCTACCTTGGTAAAAGGCAAAAGGTCAAACTGGTCAATGTTCATATTTTACCATTTTTAATTTGTTTGGAATTGCAAAGATAGCACTTGTATGCCAGAAAAACAAAACCCTTCTGCTGGACCATTATTTACAGATCTTTATAGTGAATTTCATTTAAAGGAACTTGTATTACAACACCACATTTCTCCTCCGTTGTTTATAAATGGAATATTTTAAGGATAGTTTGTTAATTCCCATACATTTATATCGACCAAAAAATGTCAACTTTGTGTGTCTAACTGAATTAAGTTGTTTCCAATGTCTACTTCTTTCATTTATACATGTAGCTATATTTTGCTCCCATATGGCCCAATGCAGCCAAGGGCAGTGAAGTATTTTGTCTGTCTGAACGCAACTCTCAGCCATTTTTCAGCTATATCATGGATTCCAGTTTGTATTGGGGGGGGGGGGAGGTACCCAGAGAAAACCCTTGACCTCCAGAACAAAAACTGACAATCCTTGTCAATTAAAGTTGGAGTACTTGAACGCACAACCTGTGTTTGGATTCTTAAACAAATGAAACAACACATCATGATATGATGAAAAATGTCGAAAGCAGAACTAAAAAACACTATCTTTAAAGGCACAGGCATTAAAATATGTCTACAAAAATGATATTTATTTAAAAACACCAGACCTATACACAACAACTTTTAATTGAATTTCTCATACAAACATTACAGAAAACACAAGCTCTGATCAGCTTTACACATAAAACAAATAAGCTCTAATAAGATTTTACATGAAACAAACAAAGTACAAAAAACACAAGCTCTGATCAGCTTCACTTCAAACATAGTACAGAAACATAAGCTCTGATCAGCTTCACTTACAACAAACATAATTAAATAAACATACAATTATAGTCTTGTGTTTAAGTTGATATGAGGTTTAATGGACCAAAGAAAGTAGTATTAACTGAGGCTGACATTCTACTCAGGCTGACGGTATACTGAGGCTGATGGTCTAATGAGGATAACAGTCTACTCAGGCTGACGGTATACTGAGGCTGATGGTCTAATGAGGATAACAGTCTACTCAGGATGACGGTTTACTGAGGCTGATGGTCCGGCAGATGGTCCACTTAAGCTGATGGGTCTACTGAGGCTGAAGGAGCACTAAGCCTGATGGTCTACTGTGGCTGACAGTCTACTAAGGCTTAAGGTCTACTGTGGCTGATGGTCTACTAAGGTGGACAGTCTACTGTGGCTGGCGGTCTACTGAGGCTGATGGTCTACTGAGGCTAATTGTCTACCGAGGCTGGTCTACTGAGCTGACAGTCTACTGAGGCTGACGGTCTAAGTCAACATTGCTTTCTTGGTCTATTCAACCTCATATCGACATATACAAGACTAATTTTTTTATTACATAATGATTTTCTATTAGTTAAAGGCATATTTACCCTACATTCTCATCAGTAAACATACAATCATAGTCTTTTGTTTTAAGTTAATATGATGTTTAATGGGCCAGAGAAAGCAATATGGACTGTGAACATTGCTTTCTTAGCCATTTCAACCTCAAATTGACTTGTTTTCAAGACTACTTTTAACATTTTTTTTTATCAGTTAAGAGCATAATCAAAAATATTATATATTCTCATACCTGCCTGCCTCCACTTTTTAAATTTTAAAATCACATTTTGAAAAAAAATTACCCAAGATGAAAATTCTGCAGATATCCATTGCTGTGTCCGACTTTGGGTTCTGTGATATTCAATTTTAATGTTACTTCCAGTTTCAATTTTATTTATATTAAAAAGGAAACATTGTCTTCGCCATTATTTCCTTTTCAAATTCCCCAAAACTAAAAAATAAAATGCACCCCCATTCCATGCCCCAAACCAAACTTTTAGAAAAGTTGGATAAGAATCTAGCATTTTTGTTATGGATTATAAATGATACTGACTGGTCATAATTTGTTGAAAGTTAGCCAATCAATTTAAATCAGGAAAATGAAAGCAGAAGCAAGCTAAAATGTGTTTTTTTCTGAACATTTTCATTTATGATAAAACTGCAGCAAATGGCTTTTTAACCAATAAAATGCAGAATTAAAAATTCATTATGTAATAAAACCTCTGATAAGCTTTTCACAGAAAAAAAAAAACAAAATAAACAACATTCCAAAAACTACCGTATTACAGAAACCATAAGGGGACATGACAAATAAGAAGAAACTTTTTTTTAATTCACTATCTCGATAAACAAAATTGTATAGTTATCTCTAGAAAATGATATTGTTATATCATGATCTCGATACAAAGATATCATTATCTCGAGGAAACCATATTGTTATATTGAGAAAACAATATTGTTAACTTGAGATAACGATGCACTTGTTTTATCGAGATCACGATATGACAATCTAGTTTTCTTGAAATAATGACAGTTCATCGAGATCTCCAACAATTTTGTTTTCTTGAGATAACAATATCTTTATATTGAGATCACTATATAACAGTATCGTTTTCTCAAGATAATGATATAACAGTGTCGTTTTCTCGAGATTACGATATCTTTATATTGAGATCACAATACAACAGTATCATTTTCTTGAGATAACTAAAGACTGTTTTATAGGGATAATGAATTTAAAAAAAAAGTTCTTCTTATTTTTCATGTCCCCTTACAGCTTAAAAACAAAACAACTGAATACAGTCATTCAATCTCTTAGACAATAAATATATTAACTTATTTTAACAAGCTGCAATCAAGGGTTTGTAAGGCTCTGACTTATTAAATTAAAACAAACTTTTTAGGAAATAGGAACTTTCCTACAAATTTTGGAAGATTTTTTAATTTCCTGGCAATTGGAATGTATTAATGGTCCTAATAGCCAGGTTGAATATTAAGTCAACACCAACTTCTTTAGGTACCACCGAATAAACATGGCAGCCATGTTTGTTCCAATTAGCCATGTACTTTAAAAGAATGAATTGAAATGTGAAAAGTTTTTACAGACTTTACAACATCAGACACCAAGTAATAAGAATATTTCACATGGCCCTTTAGGTCAGTAAGTGGAAATGAAATTTGAAAAAACATTGTTCATTGAGCATTTTAGAAAAATCTTAGAAAATGGGTTTAAAAATTGCTTTGCAAGGGTAAATTAACTCGAAACATTTTTTAATGTTTTAATAATTATTAAGAAAGTCAACATGGCAACCGTTCAATCTATGTACAGACAAAATCCATAAAAATTGCATACTTTATTACAATTATTCAAGGGGATGCAAGACACCATCTGCCATTTATTCTGAAAATTTAAGAATAGTTGTGGCATGGTGGAGTCAATATTTCTTTCAATATTAACTGTTAATCTCCTAACAATTAAAAACTCTTAAACAATACTAACACCAATTTATTAAATGGTTTAAATACATAGTTTTCGCTAAAACGAGTTTAGTATAGGCAAAATAGACAAAAATAATGGAAAAGGAAATTTGTAACAAGGGAGATAATTCTGGCCAAAAAATCCCTAATTGTTACTCCTTTTTTTGACTAGTTAATTTTCAAAAGACAAACACTAACTTTGAGACACATTTTTTCTTTCAATTGCTTGACATTCTTTCGGTATCAGTTGGATAGAGTTTTGGAAATAAATTATTTCAGTGCTTTTTATTATTCTCTTCTCTGTACAATTTATTAGAAAATTTTCAAATGTCTGTGCAGCAACCCTTGGAAAAAAGCTGTGAATTTCACTGATTTGTTTTAATTTGAAATATGATTACTTGAACACAAAAACTAAATATATAGCAAGATTGAAAAAAAATGATAAATTTTTTTCAGTGTATGTGTCGTGAACCCCCTTAATGGAGACAATGTATTTAAAACATTTAAGTTTAGCTTTGAAAAACTTGTCAATGAGTTTGATATAATACAAAATACATTTTGTATCATGAAACAATTTTAATGACTTTCAACACTTCAAATTGTCTTTGAACACCATTCAAATCAAATCACATTTTGCAAAACATTAGAATTGTCCATCACAATAAACTATGCTTTTCCACCAGTCCCTGTAATCAGCTACACATCAGGTCCAACTAGAAGTAATATGTTCATCTTTCTGAGAAATAAAAAGATAAATTTTAGTGTTAATGTGTGAATGCTAAGTGAGAAATAATTCTCCAAAAAAGTATTATATAAAATGCAACTAATTTTGTTCATAAATACTTGCCCAAATATACAAACAAGCATTATTTGAAGCTACTTAAACAAGGGTTCATTACACATAGATTGATGTTATCCCTTCAGAAGTTTTTGGCCATAACCAGGACTTAATTATCTTAAATATGATGGAACATTTTTGCATTCATAGGTTGTGTTTCCTATTCCTAGATTTGACCATTTCCTTGACATGACAATGAGTAATTTGATGGATGTCTCATTAGAGCCAGACACTGCTTACTCGTTTGAAGCACAGGAGTGCACCTATGATTTTTATCGAGTTCAAGTTACTCACTTCGTTTTTGTGCTTTTGGATTTGTTTGTACCAAAAGCACAAAAACTTGTCCTAATCCTCTTTTGACTTTCAGAACCTGGTTTAGTCAGTTGATTTTCGTTTTTTTCTTTTTTTAGCAGCGGTGTTGGTCAAATGGGACATATTATGCAGACTTTGACTTTCCTCAACATATCTATACAACTACTTAATGCTACATGCATACTGGAGCCTCAGCTAAGGTTTAAGAATCAACTATTCACATGCTTGTCAACTCTAAATTTTGCTGGTTTGAGTCTTACTGCAGGCAGGATGTGCTTGCCTCTAACCTTGATTGAAAGGAATTTTATTTTCCTCAGGTTTTTTGGTAATCCACTGATAAAGCTGAAATATTGCTAAATAGAAAAAACATATTCCCCTAAAAACACTACGTTTACCTACCTCATGATCTGCCTCTCCTTTGACATTGCCCTTATCTTTGACCTTGACCTTGCCGTTCTATCTGAAACGAGAAAATAAAAATAGCTATAGAAACCGTTGTAAACAAAGAAACCTCCCCCCTACAAACACTACGTTTACCTACCTCATGATCTGCCTCTCCTTTGACATTGCCCTTATCTTTGACCTTGACCTTGCTGTTCTATCTGAAACGAGAAAATAAAAATAGTTATAGAAACCGTTGTAAACAAAGAAACCTCCCCCCTACAAACACTACGTTTACCTACCTCATGATCTGCCTCTACTTTGACATTGCCCTTATCTTTGACCTTGCCCTTCAATCTGAAACTAGAAAATGAAAATTGTTATAGAACCAGTTGTAAACAAAGAAACCTCCCCCCTACAAACACTACGTTTACCTACCTCATGATCTGCCTCTCCTTTGACATTGTCCTTATCTTTGACCTTGCCCTTCAATCTGAAACGAGAAAATAAAAATTGTTATAGAACCGGTTGTAAACAAAGAAACCTCCCCCCTACAAACACTATGTTTACCTACCTCATGATCTGCCTCTCCTT
This sequence comes from Limnoperna fortunei, assembly GCA_944474755.1. Classification (NCBI taxonomy): domain Eukaryota; kingdom Metazoa; phylum Mollusca; class Bivalvia; order Mytilida; family Modiolidae; genus Limnoperna; species Limnoperna fortunei. The sequence goes on from OX104120.1 coordinate 69,806,468, forward strand.
TGACATTGCCGTTGCCGTTCAATCTGAAACGAGAAAATAAAAATTGTTATAGAACCGGTAGTAAGCAAAGAAACCTCCCCCCAATAAACACTACGTTTACCTACCTCATGTTCTGCCTCTCCTTTGACATTGTCCTTATCTTTGACCTTGACCTTGCCATTTGATCTGAAATGAGAAAATAAAAATTGTTATATAAACCGTTGTAAACAAAGAAACCTCCCCCCTACAAACACTACGTTTACCTACCTCATGTTCTGCCTCTCCTTTGACATTGCCCTTATCTTTGACCTTGGCGTTCAATCTGAAATGAGAAAATAAAAATTGTTATAGAACCCGTTGTAAACAAAGAAACCTCCCCCCTTACAAACACTACGTTTACCTACCTCATGATCTGCCTCTCCTTTGACATTCCCCTTATCTTTGACCTTGCCCTTGCCGTTCAATCTGAAACAAGAAAATAAAATTGTTATAGATCCGGTTGTAAACAATGAAACCTCCCCCTACAAACACTATGTTTACCTACCTCATGATCTGCCTCTCCTTTGACATTGCCCTTATCTTTGACCTTGACCTTGCCGTTCAACCTGAAACGAGAAAATAAAAATAGTTATATAAACCGTTGTAAACAAAGAAACCTCCCCCCTACAAACAGTACGTTTACCTACCTCATGTTCTGCCTCTCCTTTGACATTGCCCTTATCTTTGACCTTGACGTTCAATCTGAAACGAGAAAATAAAAATTGTTATAGAACCCGTTGTAAACAAAGAAACCTCCCCCCTACAAACACTATGTTTACCTACCTCATGATCTGCCTCTCCTTTGACATTCCCCTTATCTTTGACCTTGCCCTTGCCATTCAATCTGAAACGAGAAAATACAAATTGTTATAGAACCCGTTGTAAACAAAGAAACCTCCCCCCTACAAACACTATGTTTACCTACCTCATGATCTGCCTCTCCTTTGACATTGCCCTAATCTTTGACCTTGCCCTTCAATCTGAAACGAGAAAATAAAAATTGTTATAGGACCGGTTGTAAACAAAAAAACCTCCCCCCTAAAAACACTACGTTTACCTACCTCATGATCTGCCTCTCCTTTGACATTGCCCTTATCTTTGACCTTGACCTTGCCGTTCTATCTGAAACGAGAAAATAAAAATAGCTATAGAAACCGTTGTAAACAAAGAAACCTCCCCCCTACAAACACTACGTTTACCTACCTCATGATCTGCCTCTCCTTTGACATTGCCCTTATCTTTGACCTTGACCTTGCTGTTCTATCTGAAACGAGAAAATAAAAATAGTTATAGAAACCGTTGTAAACAAAGAAACCTCCCCCCTACAAACACTACGTTTACCTACCTCATGATCTGCCTCTACTTTGACATTGCCCTTATCTTTGACCTTGCCCTTCAATCTGAAACTAGAAAATGAAAATTGTTATAGAACCAGTTGTAAACAAAGAAACCTCCCCCCTACAAACACTATGTTTACCTACCTCATGATCTGCCTCTCCTTTGACATTGCCCTAATCTTTGACCTTGCCCTTCAATCTGAAACGAGAAAATAAAAATTGTTATAGGACCGGTTGTAAACAAAAAAACCTCCCCCCTACAAACACTATGTTTACCTACCTCATGATCTGCCTCTCCTTTGACATCGCCCTTATATTTGACCTTGCCCTTCAATCTGAAACGAGAAAATAAAAATTGTTATAAAACCGGTTGTAAACAAAGAAACCTACCCCTACAAACACTACGTTTACCTACCTCATGATCTGCCTCTCCTTTGACATTGCCCTCATCTTTGACCTTGCCCTTCAATCTGAAACGAGAAAATAAAAATTGTTATAGAACCGGTTGTAAACAAAGAAACCTCCCCCCTACAAACACTACGTTTACCTACCTCATGATCTGCCTCTCCTTCGACATTGCCCTTATCTTTGACCTTGCCCTTCAATCTGAAACGAGAAAATAAAAATTGTTATAGAACCGGTTGTAAACAAAGAAACCTCCCCCCTATAAACACTACATTTACCTACCTCATGATCTGCCTCTCCTTTGACATTGCCCTTATCTTTGACCTTGCCCTTTCAATCTGAAACGAGAAAATAAAAATTGTTATAGAACCGGTTGTAAACAAAGAAACCTCCCCCCTACAAACACTACGTTTACCTACCTCATGATCTGCCTCTCCTTTGACATTGCCCTTGCCGTTCAATCTGAAACGAGAAAATAAAAATTGTTATAGAACCGGTTGTAAACAAAGAAACCTCCCCCTACAAACACTACGTTTACCTACCTCATGATCTGCCTCTCCTTTGACATTCCCCTTATCTTTGACCTTGCCCTTCAATCTGAAACGAGAAAATAAAAATTGTTATAGAACCGGTTGTAAACAAAGAAACCTCCCACCTATAAACACTACGTTTACCTACCTCATGATCTGCCTCTCCTTTGACATTGCCCTTATCTTTGACCTTGACCTTGCCTTTCGATCTGAAACGAGAAAATAAAAATAGTTATAGAAATTGTTGTAAACAAAGAAACCTCCCCCCTATAAACACTACGTTTACCTACCTCATGATCTGCCTCTCCTTTGACATTGCCCTTATCTTTGACCCTGCCCTTGCCGTTCAATCTGAAACGAGAAAATATAAATTGTTATAGAACCGGTTGTAAACAAAGAAACCTCCCCCCTACAAACACTACGTTTACCTACCTCATGATCTGCCTCTCCGTTGACATTGCCCTTATCTTTGACCTTGCCCTTCAATCTGAAACGAGAAAATAAAAATTGTTATAGAACCGGTTGTAAACAAAGAAACCTCCCCCCTACAAACACTACGTTTACCTACCTCATGATCTGCCTCTCCTTTGACATTGCCCTTGCCGTTCAATCTGAAACGAGAAAATAAAAATTGTTATAGAACCGGTTGTAAACAAAGAAACCTCCCCCCTACAAACACTACGTTTACCTACCTCATGATCTGCCTCTCCTTTGACATTGCCCTCATCTTCGACCTTGCCCTTCAATCTGAAACGAGAAAATAAAAATTGTTATAGAACCGGTTGTAAACAAAGAAACCTCCCCCCTACAAACACTACGTTTACCTACCTCATGATCTGCCTCTCCTTTGACATTGATCTTATCTTTGACCTTGCCCTTCAATCTGAAACGAGAAAATAAAAATTGTTATAGAACCGGTTGTAAACAAAGAAACCTACCCCCTATAAACACTACGTTTACCTACCTCATGATCTGCCTCTCCTTTGACATTGCCCTTATCTTTGACCTTGACTTTGCCGTTCGATCTGAAACGAGAAAATAAAAATAGTTATATAAATCGTTGTAAACAAAGAAACCTCCCCCCTATAAACACTACGTTTACCTACCTCATGATCTGCCTCTCCTTTGACATTGCCCTTGCCGTTCAATCTGAAACGAGAAAATAAAAATTGTTATAGAACCGGTTGTAAACAAAGAAACCTCCCCCCTACAAACACTACGTTTACCTACTTCATGATCTGCCTCTCCTTTGACATTGCCCTCATCTTTGACCTTGCCCTTCAATCTGAAACGAGAAAATAAAATTGTTATAGAACCGGTTGTAAACAAAGAAACCTCCCCCCTACAAACACTACCTTTACCTACCTCATGATCTGCCTCTCCTTTGACATTGCCCTTGTCTTTGACCTTGACCTTGCCTTTCGATCTGAAACGAGAAAATAAAAATTGTTATAGAACCGGTTGTAAACAAAGAAACCTCCCCCCTACAAACACTACATTTACCTACCTCATGATCTGCCTCTCCTTTGACATTGCAATTATCTTTGACCTTGACCTTGCCTTTCGATCTGAAACGAGAAAATAAAAATAGTTATAGAAATCGTTGTAAACAAAGAAACCTCCCCCCTATAAACACTATGTTTACCTACCTCATGATCTGCCTCTCCTTTGACATTGCCTTATCTTTGACCTTGACGTTCAATCTGAAACGAGAAAATAAAAATTGTTATAGAACCGGTTGTAAATAAAGAAACGTCCCCCCTATAAACACTACGTTTACCTACCTCATGATCTGCCTCTCCTTTGACATTGCCCTTATCTTTGACCCTGCCCTTGCCGTTCAATCTGAAACAAGAAAATATAAATTGTTATAGAACCGGTTGTAAACAAAGAAACCTCCCCCCTACAAACACTACGTTTACCTACCTCATGATCTGCCTCTCCTTTGACATTGCCCTTATCTTTGACCTTGCCCTTCAATCTGAAACGAGAAAATAAAAATTGTTATAGAACCGGTTGTAAACAAAGAAACCTCCCCCCTACAAACACTACGTTTACCTACCTCATGATCTGCCTCTCCTTTGACATTGCCCTTGCCGTTCAATCTGAAACGAGAAAATAAAAATTGTTATAGAACCGGTTGTAAACAAAGAAACCTCCCCCCTACAAACACTACGTTTACCTACCTCATGATCTGCCTCTCCTTTGACATTGCCCTCATCTTTGACCTTGCCCTTCAATCTGAAACGAGAAAATAAAAATTGTTATAGAACCGGTTGTAAACAAAGAAACCTCCCCCCTATAAACACTACGTTTACCTACCTCATGATCTGCCTCTCCTTTGACATTGCCCTTGCCGTTCAATCTGAAACGAGAAAATAAAAATTGTTATAGAACCGGTTGTAAACAAAGAAACCTCCCCCCTACAAACACTACGTTTACCTACCTCATGATCTGCCTCTCCTTTGACATTGCCCTCATCTTTGACCTTGCCCTTCAATCTGAAACGAGAAAATAAAATTGTTATAGAACCGGTTGTAAACAAAGAAACCTCCCCCCTACAAACACTACCTTTACCTACCTCACGATCTGCCTCTCCTTTGACATTGCCCTTGTCTTTGACCTTGACCTTGCCTTTCGATCTGAAACGAGAAAATAAAAATAGTTATAGAAATCGTTGTAAACAAAGAAACCTCCCCCCTATAAACACTACGTTTACCTACCTCATGATCTGCCTCTCCTTTGACATTGCCTTATCTTTGACCTTGACCTTGCCGTTCAATCTGAAACGAGAAAATAAAAATTGTTATAGAACCGGTTGTAAATAAAGAAACCTCCCCCCTACAAACACTACGTTTACCTACCTCATGATCTGCGTCTCCATTGACATTGCCCTTATCTTTGACCTTGCCCTTCAATCTGAAACGAGAAAATAAAAATTGTTATAGAACCGGTTGTAAACAAAGAAACCTCCCCCCTACAAACACTACGTTTACCTACCTCATGATCTGCCTCTCCTTTGACATTGCCCTTGCCGTTCAATCTGAAACGAGAAAATTAAAATTGTTATAGAACCGGTTGTAAACAAAGAAACCTCCCCCCTACAAACACTACGTTTACCTACCTCATGATCTGCCTCTCCTTTGACATTGCCCTCATCTTTGACCTTGCCCTTCAATCTGAAACGAGAAAATAAAAATTGTTATAGAACCGGTTGTAAACAAAGAAACCTCCCCCCTACAAACACTACGTTTACCTACCTCATGATCTGCCTCTCCTTTGACATTGCCCTTATCTTTGACCTTGCCCTTCAATCTGAAACGAGAAAATAAAAATTGTTATAGAACAGGTTGTAAACAAAGAAACCTACCCCCTATAAACACTACGTTTACCTACCTCATGATCTGCCTCTCCTTTGACATTGCCCTTATCTTTGACCTTGACCTTGCCGTTCGATCTGAAAAGAGAAAATAAAAATAGTTATAGAAATCGTTGTAAACAAAGAAACCTCCCCCCTATAAACACTACGTTTACCTACCTCATGATCTGCCTCTCCTTTGACATTGCCTTATCTTTGACCTTGACCTTGCCATTCAATCTGAAACGAGAAAATAAAAATTGTTATAGAACCGGTTGTAAATAAAGAAACCTCCCCCCTACAAACACTACATTTACCTACCTCATGATCTGCGTCTCCTTTGACATTGCCCTTATCTTTGACCTTGCCCTTCAATCTGAAACGAGAAAATAAAAATTGTTATAGAACCGGTTGTAAACAAAGAAACCTCCCCCCTACAAACACTACGTTTACCTACCTCATGATCTGCCTCTCCTTTGACATTGCCCTTGCCGTTCAATCTGAAACGAGGAAATAAAAATTGTTATAGAACCGGTTGTAAACAAAGAAACCTCCCCCCTACAAACACTACGTTTACCTACCTCATGATCTGCCTCTCCTTTGACACTGCCCTCATCTTTGACCTTGCCCTTCAATCTGAAACGAGAAAATAAAAATTGTTATAGAACCGGTTGTAAACAAAGAAACCTCCCCCCTACAAACACTACGTTTACTTACCTCATGATCTGCCTCTTGCTTTGACCTTGCCCTTCAATCTGAAACGAGAAAAAAAATTGTTATAGAACCGGTTGTAAACAAAGAAACCTACCCCCTATAAACACTACGTTTACCTACCTCATGATCTGCCTCTCCTTTGACATTGCCCTTATCTTTGACCTTGACCTTGCAGTTCGATCTGAAACGAGAAAATAAAAATAGTTATAGAAACCGTTGTAAACAAAGAAACCTCCCCCCTATAAACACTACGTTTACCTACCTCATGATCTGCCTCTCCTTTGACATTGCCCTTGCCGTTCAATCTGAAACGAGAAAATAAAAATTGTTATAGAACCGGTTGTAAACAAAGAAACCTCCCCCCTACAAACACTACCTTTACCTACCTCATGATCTGCCTCTCCTTTGACATTGCCCTTATCTTTGACCTTGACCTTGCCGTTCGATCTGAAACGAGAAAATAAAAATAGTTATAGAAATCGTTGTAAACAAAGAAACCTCCCCCCTATAAACACTACGTTTACCTACCTCATGATCTGCCTCTCCTTTGACATTGCCTTATCTTTGACCTTGACCTTGCCGTTCAATCTGAAACGAGAAAATAAAAATTGTTATAGAACCGGTTGTAAATAAAGAAACATCCCCCCTACAAACACTACGTTTACCTACCTCATGATCTGCGTCTCCTTTGACATTGCCCTTATCTTTGACCTTGCCCTTCAATCTGAAACGAGAAAATAAAAATTGTTATAGAACCGGTTGTAAACAAAGAAACCTCCCCCCTACAAACACTACGTTTACCTACCTCATGATCTGCGTCTCCTTTGACCTTGCCCTTGCCGTTCAATCTGAAACGAGAAAATATAAATTTTTATAGAACCGGTTGTAAACAAAGAAACCTCCCCCTATAAACACTACGTTTACCTACCTCATGATCTGCCTATCCTTTGACATTGTCCTTATCTTTGACCTTGACCTTGCCGTTTGATCTGAAAGAAGAACATAAAAACAGTTATAGAAACCGTTGTAAACAAAGAAACCTCCCCCCTACAAACACTACGTTTACCTACCTCATGATCTGCCTCTCCTTTGACATTGCCCTTGCCGTTCAATCTGAAACGAGAATATAAAAATTGTTATAGAACCAGTTGTAAACAAAGAAACCTCCCCCCTATAAACCCTATGTTTATCTACCTCATGATCTGCCTCACCTTTGACATTGTCCTTGCTGTTTGATCTGAAACGAGAAAATAAAAACAGTTATAGAAACCGTTGTAAACAAAGAAACCTCCCCCCTACAAACACTACGTTTACCTACCTCATGTTCTGCCTCTCCTTTGACATTGCCCTTATCTTTGACCTTGACCTTGCCATTCGATCTGAAACGAGAAAATAAAAATAGTTATAGAAACCGTTGTAAACAAAGAAACCTCCCCATCAAAATGGAGAAAACCTACCAATATAAGCATTATTGATTATAAATGTCTGAAATAAAACAATCCTTCTCCAAGTTTGACGTAATATTTCAACCGCTTGACCGGTGTGGAAAATATAGTTCTCGTCACTAGTGAATTTGTTGTTCTCAGCAGTTGATTGGTTAAAAATAATAACGTCAGAATAAGAACTCATGAAGTCTTAAACAAAACACCTTCCATTTACTGCGTATTCAAGTCATGAACACAAAATTGGTGTTGGGTGAATTTGTACTTCGTTTGGCAAATGTACTACTTTTTAAAATTTGAGAAACAGAATCTTACTTTAGTACTCTTGGATTATCAGATTTCTACAATCTCGATAGTTAAATTATGGAAATTTCAGTCCAATATAAACATAACTGAATAGAAAAGTCTGAAATAAAACAAGAGCCTTGGTATCCCAGTGGTTATGGTTGTTAGTCATCTACTATTTATTACGTGGCCTTTCAACAATGAGGTTGCGAGTTCAAGCCTTACTGGGAGTAGGCAGTGCTCAACTCCAAAGCCACATGTAACTGACATGGATTGCAAGTATTCCTGCCTAGAGTCTGCTTCCTGGTACTCTAGCTTCCTCCACAATAAATCTGGAGGCCATCATATAAGAAATACTAAGCGCAAAATGTGTGCCCCTTTTCAGGGGGGTTCTACCCCTCAAGCCAAGGGCTGGCTAGGTCCTATTTCTATACCCCATGGTACCTGTGGGGGGGGGGGGGGGGTTGAAATGTCTAAATAAAAGAGAAACAAGCCACATAAATAGCAATAATTTGCAAACATAATGAAACAGAAACAAGCCAAATGAGTGGCAGAAAAAACAAAAGCATGCCACAATTAAGTGGCAACATTCTATCAATGTATGCATAATTGAATATTAATGTCAGAAATGATTATAAACATGCCATAAAAATGGCAAAAACCTACCAATTAATGCATTAATGAATATAAATGTCTGAAATAAAACAATCACGTCACACATTAAGTGGCAATTACCTACCAATATCAGCATAACTGAATATAAATGTCAGAAATCAACAGAAACATGGCATAAATGTGGCAAAAACCTATCAATATAAGCCACACTGAATATAACTATCAGAAATGAAACTTTCCACACAAGTGGCAATAACCTGCCAATGTAAGTAAAATTGATAATGATGCTGGAAATGAGAGAAAATCATGTCTCAAGTGGCAATAACCTACTAATATAAGAGTCACAGAATACAAATGGCACAAATAAACCAAAAATTGCAACACAATTGGCAACAACATACCAAAATAGCTGAATTGCCAAAAATAAACAAAGACATGCCACAAAAGTGGCAACAATCTACCAATAAAAGCATAATTGAACACAAATGCTAGAAATAGAAAAATGGCAACACCTACTAATATAAGCACAATTGAATATAAATGTCGGAAATAAAACAATCATTACACACAAGTGGCAATAACCTACCTTTAAAACCATTACTGAATATAAAAAAATTCAGAAATTAACAGAAACATGCCACAAAAGTGGCAACAACCTACCAATATAAGTTAATATCAATACCATTGCCAAAAATGTGCCACACAATTGGCAATATCTTACCAATCCAGTAAGCATAATTATTTTAAATATCTGAAATAAATCAGAATCATCAAATATAACAGACGAGTGACAATAACTAACCAAAATCAACATTACTCAAATAGATTTATTTGGAATAAAATTAAGTTCAATAAGAGGCAATTAAAAAACCTTCCAATATAAACATAACTGAATAGAAAAGTCTAAAATAAAACAAGAGCCTTGGTATCCCAGTGGTTATGGTTGTTAGTCATCTACTATTTATTATGTGGCCTGTCAACAATGAGGTTGCGAGTTCGAGCCTTACTGGGAGTAGGCAGTGCTCGACTCCAAAGCCACATGTAACTGACATGGATTGCCAGTTTTCCTGCCAAAGGTCTGCGGTTTCACCTGGTACTCTAGCTTATTCTACAATAAATCTGGAGGCCATCATATAGTTAAAAATTGCTGAAAGTTGTATTAAATAAAAAAACCTACACAAGAAATACTAAGCGCAAATTGTGTGCCCCTTTTCAGGGGCGTTCTACCCCTCAAGCCAAGGGCGGGCTAGGTCCTATTTCTATACCCCGGGGTTCCTTCGGGGGGGGGGGGGAGGGGGGGACTGAAATGTCTAAATAAAAGAGAAACAAGCCACATAAATAGCAATAATTTGCAAATATAAGCATGTCAACAATGAAACAGAAACAAGACAAATGAGTGGCAGAAAAAACAAAAGCATGCCACAATTAAGTGGCAACATTCTATCAATGTATGCATAATTGAATATTAATGTCAGAAATGATTATAAACATGCCATAAAAATGGCAAAAACCTACCAATTAATGCATTAATGAATATAAATGTCTGAAATAAAACAATCACGTCACACAAGTGGCAATTACCTACCAATATCAGCATAACTGAATATAAATGTCAGAAATCAACAGAAACATGGCATAAATGTGGCAAAAACCTACCAATATAAGCCACACTGAATATAACTATCAGAAATGAAACTTGCCACACAAGTGGCAATAACCTGCCAATGTAAGCATAATTGATCATGATGTCTGAAATGAGAAAATCATGTCACAAGTGGCAATAACTTACCAATATAACTCTCACAGAATAGAAATGGCACAAATAAACCAAAAATTGCCACACAATTGGCACCAACTTACCAAAATAGCTGAATTGCCAAAAATAAACAAAGACATGCCACAAAAGTGGCAACAATCTACCAATAAAAGCATAATTGAACACAAAAGCTAGAAATAGAAAAATGGCAAAACCTACCAATATAAGCATAATTGAATATAAATGTCTGAAATAAAACAATCATTTCACACAAGTGGCAATAACCTACCTTTAAAACCATTACTGAATATAAAAAAATTCAGAAATTAACAGAAACATGCCACAAAAGTGGCAACAACCTACCAATATAAGTTAATATCAATACCATTGCCAAAAATGTGCCACACAATTGGCAATATCTTACCAATCCAGTAAGCATTATTATTATAAATGTCTGAAATAAAACAGAATCATCAAATATAACAGACGAGTGGCAATAATTTACCAAAATAAACATTACTCAAATAGATTTATTTGGAACAAAATATCAAGTTCAATAGGAAGCAATTAAAAAACCTTCCAATATAAACATAACTGAATAGAAAAGTCTAAAATAAAACAAGAGCCTTGGTATCCCAGTGGTTATGGTTGTTAGTCATCTACTATTTATTATGTGGCCTGTCAACAATGAGGTTGCGAGTTCGAGCCTTACTGGGAGTAGGCAGTGCTCGACTCCAAAGCCACATGTAACTGACATGGATTGCCAGTTTTCCTGCCAAAGGTCTGCGGTTTCACCTGGTACTCTAGCTTATTCTACAATAAATCTGGAGGCCATCATATAGTTAAAAATTGCTGAAAGTTGTATTAAATAAAAAAACCTACACAAGAAATACTAAGCGCAAATTGTGTGCCCCTTTTCAGGGGCGTTCTACCCCTCAAGCCAAGGGCGGGCTAGGTCCTATTTCTATACCCCGGGGTTCCTTCGGGGGGGGGGGGGGGGGGGGATTGAAATGTCTAAATAAAAGAGAAACATGCCACATAAATAGCAATAATTTGCAAATATAAGCATGTCAACAATGAAACAGAAACAAGCCAAATGAGTGGCAGAAAAAACAAAAGCATGCCACAATTAAGTGGCAACATTCTATCAATGTATGCATAATTGAATATTAATGTCAGAAATGATTATAAACATGCCATAAAAATGGCAAAAACCTACCAATTAATGCATTAATGAATATAAATGTCTGAAATAAAACAATCACGTCACACATTAAGTGGCAATTACCTACCAATATCAGCATAACTGAATATAAATGTCAGAAATCAACAGAAACATGGCATAAATGTGGCAAAAACCTACCAATATAAGCCACACTGAATATAACTATCAGAAATGAAACTTTCCACACAAGTGGCAATAACCTACCAATGTAAGTAAAATTGATAATGATGCTGGAAATGAGAGAAAATCATGTCTCAAGTGGCAATAACCTACTAATATAAGAGTCACAGAATACAAATGGCACAAATAAACCAAAAATTGCAACACAATTGGCAACAACATACCAAAATAGCTGAATTGCCAAAAATAAACAAAGACATGCCACAAAAGTGGCAACAATCTACCAATAAAAGCATAATTGAACACAAATGCTAGAAATAGAAAAATGGCAACACCTACTAATATAAGCACAATTGAATATAACTGTCGGAAATAAAACAATCATTACACACAAGTGGCAATAACCTACCTTTAAAACCATTACTGAATATAAAAAATTCAAAAATGAACAGAAACATGCCACAAAAGTGGCAACAACCTACCAATATAAGTTAATATCAATACCATTGCCAAAAATGTGCCACACAATTGGCAATATCTTACCAATCCAGTAAGCATAATTATTTTAAATATCTGAAATAAATCAGAATCATCAAATATAACAGACGAGTGGCAATAACTTACCAAAATCAACATTACTCAAATAGATTTATTTGGAATAAAATTAAGTTCAATAAGAGGCAATTAAAAAACCTTCCAATATAAACATAACTGAATAGAAAAGTCTGAAATAAAACAAGAGCCTTGGTATCCCAGTGGTTATGGTTGTTAGTCATCTACTATTTATTATGTGGCCTGTCAACAATGAGGTTACGAGTTCGAGCCTTACTGGGAGTAGGCAGTGCTCGACTCCAAAGCCACATGTAACTGACATGGATTGCCAGTTTTCCTGCCAAAGGTCTGCGGTTTCACCTGGTACTCTAGCTTCTTCTACAATAAATCTGGAGGCCATCATATAGTTAAAAATTGCTGAAAGTTGTATTAAATAAAAAAACCTATACAAGAAATACTAAGCGCAAATTGTGTGCCCCTTTTCAGGGGGGTTCTACCCCTCAAGCCAAGGGCTGGCTAGGTCCTATTTCTATACCCCGGGGTTCCTGGGGGGGGGGATTGAAATGTCTAAATAAAAGAGAAACAAGCCACATAAATAGCAATAATTTGCAAATATAAGCATGTCAACAATGAAACAGAAACAAGCCAAATGAGTGGCAGAAAAAACAAAAGCATGCCACAATTAAGTGGCAACATTCTATCAATGTATGCATAATTGAATATTAATGTCAGAAATGATTATAAACATGCCATAAAAATGGCAAAAACCTACCAATTAATGCATTAATGAATATAAATGTCTGAAATAAAACAATCACGTCACACAAGTGGCAATTACCTACCAATATCAGCATAACTGAATATAAATGTCAGAAATCAACAGAAACATGGCATAAATGTGGCAAAAACCTACCAATATAAGCCACACTGAATATAACTATCAGAAATGAAACTTGCCACACAAGTGGCAATAACCTACCAATGTAACCTACCTTTAAAACCATTACTGAATATAAAAAAATTCAGAAATTAACAGAAACATGCCACAAAAGTGGCAACAACCTACCAATATAAGTTAATATCAATACCATTGCCAAAAATGTGCCACACAATTGGCAATATCTTACCAATCCAGTAAGCATAATTATTATAAATGTCTGAAATAAAACAGAATCATCAAATATAACAGACGAGTGGCAATAATTTACCAAAATAAACATTACTCACATAGATTTATTTGGAATAAAATTTCAAGTTCAATAAGAGGCAATTAAAAAACCTTCCAATATAAACATAACTGAATAGAAAAGTCTGAAATAAAACAAGAGCCTTGGTATCCCAGTGGTTATGGTTGTTAGTCATCTACTATTTATTATGTGGCCTGTCAACAATGAGGTTGCGAGTTCAAGCCTTACTGGGAGTAGGCAGTGCTCGACTCCAAAGCCACATGTAACTGACATGGATTGCCAGTTTTCCTGCCAAAGGTCTGCGGTTTCACCTGGTACTCTAGCTTATTCTACAATAAATCTGGAGGCCATCATATAGTTAAAAATTGCTGAAAGTTGTATTAAATAAAAAAACCTACACAAGAAATACTAAGCGCAAATTGTGTGCCCCTTTTCAGGGGGGTTCTACCCCTCAAGCCAAGGGCTGGCTAGGTCCTATTTCTATACCCCGGGGTTCCTTCGGGGGGGGGGGGATTGAAATGTCTAAATAAAAGAGAAACAAGCCACATAAATAGCAATAATTTGCAAATATAATTATGTCAACAATGAAACAGAAACAAGCCAAATGAGTGGCAGAAAAAACAAAAGCATGCCACAATTAAGTGGCAACATTCTATCAATGTATGCATAATTGAATATTAATGTCAGAAATGATTATAAACATGCCATAAAAATGGCAAAAACCTACCAATTAATGCATTAATGAATATAAATGTCTGAAATAAAACAATCACGTCACACAAGTGGCAATTACCTACCAATATCAGCATAACTGAATATAAATGTCAGAAATCAACAGAAACATGGCATAAATGTGGCAAAAACCTACCAATATAAGCCACACTGAATATAACTATCAGAAATGAAACTTGCCACACAAGTGGCAATAACCTACCAATGTAACCTACCTTTAAAACCATTACTGAATATAAAAAAATTCAGAAATTAACAGAAACATGCCACAAAAGTGGCAACAACCTACCAATATAAGTTAATATCAATACCATTGCCAAAAATGTGCCACACAATTGGCAATATCTTACCAATCCAGTAAGCATAATTATTATAAATGTCTGAAATAAAACAGAATCATCAAATATAACAGACGAGTGGCAATAATTTACCAAAATAAACATTACTCAAATAGATTTATTTGGAACAAAATATCAAGTTCAATAGGAAGCAATTAAAAAACCTTCCAATATAAACATAACTGAATAGAAAAGTCTGAAATAAAACAAGAGCCTTGGTATCCCAGTGGTTATGGTTGTTAGTCATCTACTATTTATTATGTGGCCTGTCAACAATGAGGTTGCGAGTTGGAGCCTTACTGGGAGTAGGCAGTGCTCGACTCCAAAGCCACATGTAACTGACATGGATTGCCAGTTTTCCTGCCAAAGGTCTGCGGTTTCACCTGGTACTCTAGCTTATTCTACAATAAATCTGGAGGCCATCATATAGTTAAAAATTGCTGAAAGTTGTATTGTATTAAATAAAAAAACCTACACAAGAAATACTAAGCGCAAATTGTGTGCCCCTTTTCAGGGGCGTTCTACCCCTCAAGCCAAGGGCGGGCTAGGTCCTATTTCTATACCCCGGGGTTCCTTCGGGGGGGGGGGGGGATTGAAATGTCTAAATAAAAGAGAAACAAGCCACATAAATAGCAATAATTTGCAAATATAAACATGTCAACAATGAAACAGAAACAAGCCAAATGAGTGGCAGAAAAAACAAAAGCATGCCACAATTAAGTGGCAACATTCTATCAATGTATGCATAATTGAATATTAATGTCAGAAATGATTATAAACATGCCATAAAAATGGCAAAAACCTACCAATTAATGCATTAATGAATATAAATGTCTGAAATAAAACAATCACGTCACACAAGTGGCAATTACCTACCAATATCAGCATAACTGAATATAAATGTCAGAAATCAACAGAAACATGGCATAAATGTGGCAAAAACCTACCAATATAAGCCACACTGAATATAACTATCAGAAATGAAACTTGCCACACAAGTGGCAATAACCTACCAATGTAACCTACCTTTAAAAACATTACTGAATATAAAAAAATTCAGAAATTAACAGAAACATGCCACAAAAGTGGCAACAACCTACCAATATAAGTTAATATCAATACCATTGCCAAAAATGTGCCACACAATTGGCAATATCTTACCAATCCAGTAAGCATAATTATTATAAATGTCTGAAATAAAACAGAATCATCAAATATAACAGATGAGTGGCAATAATTTACCAAAATAAACATTACTCAAATAGATTTATTTGGAATAAAATTTCAAGTTCAATAAGAGGCAATTAAAAAACCTTCCAATATAAACATAACTGAATAGAAAAGTCTGAAATAAAACAAGAGCCTTGGTATCCCAGTGGTTATGGTTGTTAGTCATCTACTATTTATTATGTGGCCTGTCAACAATGAGGTTGCGAGTTCGAGCCTTACTGGGAGTAGGCAGTGCTCGACTCCAAAGCCACATGTAACTGACATGGATTGCCAGTTTTCCTGCCAAAGGTCTGTGGTTTCACCTGGTACTCTAGCTTCTTCTACAATAAATCTGGAGGCCATCATATAGTTAAAAATTGCTGAAAGTTGTATTAAATAAAAAAACCTACACAAGAAATACTAAGCGCAAATTGTGTGCCCCTTTTCAGGGGCGTTCTACCCCTCAAGCCAAGGGCGGGCTAGGTCCTATTTCTATACCCCGGGGTTCATTCGGGGGGAGGGGGGGGATTGAAATGTCTAAATAAAAGAGAAACAAGCCACATAAATAGCAAAAATTTGCAAATATAAGCATGTCAACAATGAAACAGAAACAAGCCAAATGAGTGGCAGAAAAAACAAAAGCATGCTACAATTAAGTGGCAACATTCTATCAATGTATGCATAATTGAATATTAATGTCAGAAACGATTATAAACATGCCATAAAAATGGCAAAAACCTACCAATTAATGCATTAATGAATATAAATGTCTGAAATAAAACAATCACGTCACACATTAAGTGGCAAAAACCTACCAATATCAGCATAACTGAATATAAATGTCAGAAATCAACAGAAACATGGCATAAATGTGGCAAAAACCTACCAATATAAGCCACACTGAATATAACTATCAGAAATGAAACTTGCCACACAAGTGGCAATAACCTGCCAATGTAAGCATAATTGATCATGATGTCTGAAATGAGAAAAGCATGTCACAAGTGGCAATAACTTACCAATATAACTCTCACAGAATAGAAATGGCACAAATAAACCAAAAATTGCCACACAATTGGCACCAACTTACCAAAATAGCTGAATTGCCAAAAATAAACAAAGACATGCCACAAAAGTGGCAACAATCTACCAATAAAAGCACAATTGAACACAAAAGCTAGAAATAGAAAAATGGCAAAACCTACCAATATAAGCATAATTGAATATAAATGTCTGAAATAAAACAATCATTTCACACAAGTGGCAATAACCTACCTTTAAAACCATTACTGAATATAAAAAAATTCAGAAATTAACAGAAACATGCCACAAAAGTGGCAACAACCTACCAATATAAGTTAATATCAATACCATTGCCAAAAATGTGCCACACAATTGGCAATAATTTACCAAAATAAACATTACTCAAATAGATTTATTTGGAATAAAATTTCAAGTTCAATAAGAGGCAATTAAAAAACCTTCCAATATAAACATAACTGAATAGAAAAGTCTGAAATAAAACAAGAGCCTTGGTATCCCAGTGGTTATGGTTGTTAGTCATCTACTATTTATTATGTGGCCTGTCAACAATGAGGTTGCGAGTTCGAGCCTTACTGGGAGAAGGCAGTGCTCCACTACAAAGCCACATGTAACTGACATGGATTGCCAGTTTTCCTGCCAAAGGTCTGCGGTTTCACCTGGTACTCTAGCTTCTTCTACAATAAATCTGGAGGCCATCATATAGTTAAAAATTGCTGAAAGTTGTATTAAATAAAAAAACCTACATAAGAAATACTAAGCGCAAATTGTGTGCCCCTTTTCAGGGGGCGTTCTACCCTTCAAGCCAAGGGCTGGCTAGGTCCTATTTCTATACCCCGGGGTTCCTTCGGAGGAGGGGGGGGATTGAAATGTCTAAATAAAAGAGAAACAAGCCAGATAAATAGCAATAATTTGCAAATATAGGCATGTCAACAATGAAACAGAAACAAGACAAATGAGTGGCAGAAAAAACAAAAGCATGCCACAATTAAGTGGCAACATTCTATCAATGTATGCATAATTGAATATTAATGTCAGAAATGATTATAAACATGCCATAAAAATGGCAAAAACCTACCAATTAATGCATTAATGAATATAAATGTCTGAAATAAAACAATCACGTCACACATTAAGTGGCAATTACCTACCAATATCAGCATAACTGAATATAAATGTCAGAAATCAACAGAAACATGGCATAAATGTGGCAAAAACCTACCAATATAAGCCACACTGAATATAACTATCAGAAATGAAACTTGCCACACAAGTGGCAATAACCTGCCAATGTAAGCATAATTGATCATGATGTCTGAAATGAGAAAATCATGTCACAAGTGGCAATAACTTACCAATATAACTCTCACAGAATAGAAATGGCACAAATAAACCAAAAATTGCCACACAATTGGCACCAACTTACCAAAATAGCTGAATTGCCAAAAATAAACAAAGACATGCCACAAAAGTGGCAACAATCTACCAATAAAAGCATAATTGAACACAAAAGCTAGAAATAGAAAAATGGCAAAACCTACCAATATAAGCATAATTGAATATAAATGTCTGAAATAAAACAATCATTTCACACAAGTGGCAATAACCTACCTTTAAAACCATTACTGAATATAAAAAAATTCAGAAATTAACAGAAACATGCCACAAAAGTGGCAACAACCTACCAATATAAGTTAATATCAATACCATTGCCAAAATTGTGCCACACAATTGGCAATATCTTACCAATCCAGTAAGCATAATTATTATAAATGTCTGAAATAAAACAGAATCATCAAATATAACAGACGAGTGGCAATAATTTACCAAAATAAACATTACTCAAATAGATTTATTTGGAATACAATTTCAAGTTCAATAAGAGGCAATTAAAAAACCTTCCAATATAAACATAACTGAATAGAAAAGTCTGAAATAAAACAAGAGCCTTGGTATCCCAGTGGTTATGGTTGTTAGTCATCTACTATTTATTATGTGGCCTGTCAACAATGAGGTTGCGAGTTGGAGCCTTACTGGGAGTAGGCAGTGCTCGACTCCAAAGCCACATGTAACTGACATGGATTGCCAGTTTTCCTGCCAAAGGTCTGCGGTTTCACCTGGTACTCTAGCTTCTTCTACAATAAATCAGGAGGCCATCATATAGTTAAAAATTGCTGAAAGTTGTATTAAATAAAAAAACCTACACAAGAAATACTAAGCGCAAATTGTGTGTCCCTTTTCAGGGGGGTTCTACCCCTCAAGCCAAGGGCTGGCTAGGTCCTATTTCTATACCCCGGGGTTCCTTCGGGGGGGGGGGGGGGGATTGAAATGTCTAAATAAAAGAGAAACAAGCCAGATAAATAGCAATAATTTGCAAATATAAGCATGTCAACAATGAAACAGAAACAAGACAAATGAGTGGCAGAAAAAACAAAAGCATGCCACAATTAAGTGGCAACATTCTATCAATGTATGCATAATTGAATATTAATGTCAGAAATGATTATAAACATGCCATAAAAATGGCAAAAACCTACCAATTAATGCATTAATGAATATAAATGTCTGAAATAAAACAATCACGTCACACATTAAGTGGCAATTACCTACCAATATCAGCATAACTGAATATAAATGTCAGAAATCAACAGAAACATGGCATAAATGTGGCAAAAACCTACCAATATAAGCCACACTGAATATAACTATCAGAAATGAAACTTGCCACACAAGTGGCAATAACCTGCCAATGTAAGCATAATTGATCATGATGTCTGAAATGAGAAAATCATGTCACAAGTGGCAATAACTTACCAATATAACTCTCACAGAATAGAAATGGCACAAATAAACCAAAAATTGCCACACAATTGGCACCAACTTACCAAAATAGCTGAATTGCCAAAAATAAACAAAGACATGCCACAAAAGTGGCAACAATCTACCAATAAAAGCATAATTGAACACAAAAGCTAGAAATAGAAAAATGGCAAAACCTACCAATATAAGCATAATTGAATATAAATGTCTGAAATAAAACAATCATTTCACACAAGTGGCAATAACCTACCTTTAAAACCATTACTGAATATAAAAAAATTCAGAAATTAACAGAAACATGCCACAAAAGTGGCAACAACCTACCAATATAAGTTAATATCAATACCATTGCCAAAATTGTGCCACACAATTGGCAATATCTTACCAATCCAGTAAGCATAATTATTATAAATGTCTGAAATAAAACAGAATCATCAAATATAACAGACGAGTGGCAATAATTTACCAAAATAAACATTACTCAAATAGATTTATTTGGAATACAATTTCAAGTTCAATAAGAGGCAATTAAAAAACCTTCCAATATAAACATAACTGAATAGAAAAGTCTGAAATAAAACAAGAGCCTTGGTATCCCAGTGGTTATGGTTGTTAGTCATCTACTATTTATTATGTGGCCTGTCAACAATGAGGTTGCGAGTTGGAGCCTTACTGGGAGTAGGCAGTGCTCGACTCCAAAGCCACATGTAACTGACATGGATTGCCAGTTTTCCGGCCAAAGGTCTGCGGTTTCACCTGGTACTCTAGCTTCTTCTACAATAAATCAGGAGGCCATCATATAGTTAAAAATTGCTGAAAGTTGTATTAAATAAAAAAACCTACACAAGAAATACTAAGCGCAAATTGTGTGCCCCTTTTCAGGGGCGTTCTACCCCTCAAGCCAAGGGCGGGCTAGGTCCTATTTCTATACCCCGGGGTTCATTCGGGGGGTGGGGGGGGATTGAAATGTCTAAATAAAAGAGAAACAAGCCACATAAATAGCAAAAATTTGCAAATATAAGCATGTCAACAATGAAACAGAAACAAGCCAAATGAGTGGCAGAAAAAACAAAAGCATGCTACAATTAAGTGGCAACATTCTATCAATGTATGCATAATTGAATATTAATGTCAGAAACGATTATAAACATGCCATAAAAATGGCAAAAACCTACCAATTAATGCATTAATGAATATAAATGTCTGAAATAAAACAATCACGTCACACATTAAGTGGCAAAAACCTACCAATATCAGCATAACTGAATATAAATGTCAGAAATCAACAGAAACATGGCATAAATGTGGCAAAAACCTACCAATATAAGCCACACTGAATATAACTATCAGAAATGAAACTTGCCACACAAGTGGCAATAACCTGCCAATGTAAGCATAATTGATCATGATGTCTGAAATGAGAAAAGCATGTCACAAGTGGCAATAACTTACCAATATAACTCTCACAGAATAGAAATGGCACAAATAAACCAAAAATTGCCACACAATTGGCACCAACTTACCAAAATAGCTGAATTGCCAAAAATAAACAAAGACATGCCACAAAAGTGGCAACAATCTACCAATAAAAGCACAATTGAACACAAAAGCTAGAAATAGAAAAATGGCAAAACCTACCAATATAAGCATAATTGAATATAAATGTCTGAAATAAAACAATCATTTCACACAAGTGGCAATAACCTACCTTTAAAACCATTACTGAATATAAAAAAATTCAGAAATTAACAGAAACATGCCACAAAAGTGGCAACAACCTACCAATATAAGTTAATATCAATACCATTGCCAAAAATGTGCCACACAATTGGCAATAATTTACCAAAATAAACATTACTCAAATAGATTTATTTGGAATAAAATTTCAAGTTCAATAAGAGGCAATTAAAAAACCTTCCAATATAAACACAACTGAATAGAAAAGTCTGAAATAAAACAAGAGCCTTGGTATCCCAGTGGTTATGGTTGTTAGTCATCTACTATTTATTATGTGGCCTGTCAACAATGAGGTTGCGAGTTCGAGCCTTACTGGGAGAAGGCAGTGCTCCACTACAAAGCCACATGTAACTGACATGGATTGCCAGTTTTCCTGCCAAAGGTCTGCGGTTTCACCTGGTACTCTAGCTTCTTCTACAATAAATCTGGAGGCCATCATATAGTTAAAAATTGCTGAAAGTTGTATTAAATAAAAAAACCTACATAAGAAATACTAAGCGCAAATTGTGTGCCCCTTTTCAGGGGGCGTTCTACCCTTCAAGCCAAGGGCTGGCTAGGTCCTATTTCTATACCCCGGGGTTCCTTCGGAGGAGGGGGGGGATTGAAATGTCTAAATAAAAGAGAAACAAGCCAGATAAATAGCAATAATTTGCAAATATAAGCATGTCAACAATGAAACAGAAACAAGACAAATGAGTGGCAGAAAAAACAAAAGCATGCCACAATTAAGTGGCAACATTCTATCAATGTATGCATAATTGAATATTAATGTCAGAAATGATTATAAACATGCCATAAAAATGGCAAAAACCTACCAATTAATGCATTAATGAATATAAATGTCTGAAATAAAACAATCACGTCACACATTAAGTGGCAATTACCTACCAATATCAGCATAACTGAATATAAATGTCAGAAATCAACAGAAACATGGCATAAATGTGGCAAAAACCTACCAATATAAGCCACACTGAATATAACTATCAGAAATGAAACTTGCCACACAAGTGGCAATAACCTGCCAATGTAAGCATAATTGATCATGATGTCTGAAATGAGAAAATCATGTCACAAGTGGCAATAACTTACCAATATAACTCTCACAGAATAGAAATGGCACAAATAAACCAAAAATTGCCACACAATTGGCACCAACTTACCAAAATAGCTGAATTGCCAAAAATAAACAAAGACATGCCACAAAAGTGGCAACAATCTACCAATAAAAGCATAATTGAACACAAAAGCTAGAAATAGAAAAATGGCAAAACCTACCAATATAAGCATAATTGAATATAAATGTCTGAAATAAAACAATCATTTCACACAAGTGGCAATAACCTACCTTTAAAACCATTACTGAATATAAAAAAATTCAGAAATTAACAGAAACATGCCACAAAAGTGGCAACAACCTACCAATATAAGTTAATATCAATACCATTGCCAAAATTGTGCCACACAATTGGCAATATCTTACCAATCCAGTAAGCATAATTATTATAAATGTCTGAAATAAAACAGAATCATCAAATATAACAGACGAGTGGCAATAATTTACCAAAATAAACATTACTCAAATAGATTTATTTGGAATACAATTTCAAGTTCAATAAGAGGCAATTAAAAAACCTTCCAATATAAACATAACTGAATAGAAAAGTCTGAAATAAAACAAGAGCCTTGGTATCCCAGTGGTTATGGTTGTTAGTCATCTACTATTTATTATGTGGCCTGTCAACAATGAGGTTGCGAGTTGGAGCCTTACTGGGAGTAGGCAGTGCTCGACTCCAAAGCCACATGTAACTGACATGGATTGCCAGTTTTCCTGCCAAAGGTCTGCGGTTTCACCTGGTACTCTAGCTTCTTCTACAATAAATCAGGAGGCCATCATATAGTTAAAAATTGCTGAAAGTTGTATTAAATAAAAAAACCTACACAAGAAATACTAAGCGCAAATTGTGTGTCCCTTTTCAGGGGGGTTCTACCCCTCAAGCCAAGGGCTGGCTAGGTCCTATTTCTATACCCCGGGGTTCCTTCGGGGGGGGGGGGGGGATTGAAATGTCTAAATAAAAGAGAAACAAGCCAGATAAATAGCAATAATTTGCAAATATAAGCATGTCAACAATGAAACAGAAACAAGACAAATGAGTGGCAGAAAAAACAAAAGCATGCCACAATTAAGTGGCAACATTCTATCAATGTATGCATAATTGAATATTAATGTCAGAAATGATTATAAACATGCCATAAAAATGGCAAAAACCTACCAATTAATGCATTAATGAATATAAATGTCTGAAATAAAACAATCACGTCACACATTAAGTGGCAATTACCTACCAATATCAGCATAACTGAATATAAATGTCAGAAATCAACAGAAACATGGCATAAATGTGGCAAAAACCTACCAATATAAGCCACACTGAATATAACTATCAGAAATGAAACTTGCCACACAAGTGGCAATAACCTGCCAATGTAAGCATAATTGATCATGATGTCTGAAATGAGAAAATCATGTCACAAGTGGCAATAACTTACCAATATAACTCTCACAGAATAGAAATGGCACAAATAAACCAAAAAATTGACACACAATTGGCACCAACTTACCAAAATAGCTGAATTGCCAAAAATAAACAAAGACATGCCACAAAAGTGGCAACAATCTACCAATAAAAGCATAATTGAACACAAAAGCTAGAAATAGAAAAATGGCAAAACCTACCAATATAAGCATAATTGAATATAAATGTCTGAAATAAAACAATCATTTCACACAAGTGGCAATAACCTACCTTTAAAACCATTACTGAATATAAAAAAATTCAGAAATTAACAGAAACATGCCACAAAAGTGGCAACAACCTACCAATATAAGTTAATATCAATACCATTGCCAACATTGTGCCACACAATTGGCAATATCTTACCAATCCAGTAAGCATAATTATTATAAATGTCTGAAATAAAACAGAATCATCAAATATAACAGACGAGTGGCAATAATTTACCAAAATAAACATTACTCAAATAGATTTATTTGGAATACAATTTCAAGTTCAATAAGAGGCAATTAAAAAACCTTCCAATATAAACATAACTGAATAGAAAAGTCTGAAATAAAACAAGAGCCTTGGTATCCCAGTGGTTATGGTTGTTAGTCATCTACTATTTATTATGTGGCCTGTCAACAATGAGGTTGCGAGTTGGAGCCTTACTGGGAGTAGGCAGTGCTCGACTCCAAAGCCACATGTAACTGACATGGATTGCCAGTTTTCCTGCCAAAGGTCTGCGGTTTCACCTGGTACTCTAGCTTCTTCTACAATAAATCAGGAGGCCATCATATAGTTAAAAATTGCTGAAAGTTGTATTAAATAAAAAAACCTACACAAGAAATACTAAGCGCAAATTGTGTGCCCCTTTTCAGGGGCGTTCTACCCCTCAAGCCAAGGGCGGGCTAGGTCCTATTTCTATACCCCGGGGTTCATTCGGGGGGAGGGGGGGGGATTGAAATGTCTAAATAAAAGAGAAACAAGCCACATAAATAGCAAAAATTTGCAAATATAAGCATGTCAACAATGAAACAGAAACAAGCCAAATGAGTGGCAGAAAAAACAAAAGCATGCTACAATTAAGTGGCAACATTCTATCAATGTATGCATAATTGAATATTAATGTCAGAAACGATTATAAACATGCCATAAAAATGGCAAAAACCTACCAATTAATGCATTAATGAATATAAATGTCTGAAATAAAACAATCACGTCACACATTAAGTGGCAAAAACCTACCAATATCAGCATAACTGAATATAAATGTCAGAAATCAACAGAAACATGGCATAAATGTGGCAAAAACCTACCAATATAAGCCACACTGAATATAACTATCAGAAATGAAACTTGCCACACAAGTGGCAATAACCTGCCAATGTAAGCATAATTGATCATGATGTCTGAAATGAGAAAAGCATGTCACAAGTGGCAATAACTTACCAATATAACTCTCACAGAATAGAAATGGCACAAATAAACCAAAAATTGCCACACAATTGGCACCAACTTACCAAAATAGCTGAATTGCCAAAAATAAACAAAGACATGCCACAAAAGTGGCAACAATCTACCAATAAAAGCACAATTGAACACAAAAGCTAGAAATAGAAAAATGGCAAAACCTACCAATATAAGCATAATTGAATATAAATGTCTGAAATAAAACAATCATTTCACACAAGTGGCAATAACCTACCTTTAAAACCATTACTGAATATAAAAAAATTCAGAAATTAACAGAAACATGCCACAAAAGTGGCAACAACCTACCAATATAAGTTAATATCAATACCATTGCCAAAAATGTGCCACACAATTGGCAATAATTTACCAAAATAAACATTACTCAAATAGATTTATTTGGAATACAATTTCAAGTTCAATAAGAGGCAATTAAAAAACCTTCCAATATAAACATAACTGAATAGAAAAGTCTGAAATAAAACAAGAGCCTTGGTATCCCAGTGGTTATGGTTGTTAGTCATCTACTATTTATTATGTGGCCTGTCAACAATGAGGTTGCGAGTTGGAGCCTTACTGGGAGTAGGCAGTGCTCGACTCCAAAGCCACATGTAACTGACATGGATTGCCAATTTTCCTGCCAAAGGTCTGCGGTTTCACCTGGTACTCTAGCTTCTTCTACAATAAATCAGGAGGCCATCATATAGTTAAAAATTGCTGAAAGTTGTATTAAATAAAAAAACCTACACAAGAAATACTAAGCGCAAATTGTGTGTCCCTTTTCAGGGGGGTTCTACCCCTCAAGCCAAGGGCTGGCTAGGTCCTATTTCTATACCCCGGGGTTCCTTCGGGGGGGGGGGGGGGGGGGGGATTGAAATGTCTAAATAAAAGAGAAACAAGCCAGATAAATAGCAATAATTTGCAAATATAAGCATGTCAACAATGAAACAGAAACAAGACAAATGAGTGGCAGAAAAAACAAAAGCATGCCACAATTAAGTGGCAACATTCTATCAATGTATGCATAATTGAATATTAATGTCAGAAATGATTATAAACATGCCATAAAAATGGCAAAAACCTACCAATTAATGCATTAATGAATATAAATGTCTGAAATAAAACAATCACGTCACACATTAAGTGGCAATTACCTACCAATATCAGCATAACTGAATATAAATGTCAGAAATCAACAGAAACATGGCATAAATGTGGCAAAAACCTACCAATATAAGCCACACTGAATATAACTATCAGAAATGAAACTTGCCACACAAGTGGCAATAACCTGCCAATGTAAGCATAATTGATCATGATGTCTGAAATGAGAAAATCATGTCACAAGTGGCAATAACTTACCAATATAACTCACAGAATAGAAATGGCACAAATAAACCAAAAATTGACACACAATTGGCACCAACTTACCAAAATAGCTGAATTGCCAAAAATAAACAAAGACATGCCACAAAAGTGGCAACAATCTACCAATAAAAGCATAATTGAACACAAAAGCTAGAAATAGAAAAATGGCAAAACCTACCAATATAAGCATAATTGAATATAAATGTCTGAAATAAAACAATCATTTCACACAAGTGGCAATAACCTACCTTTAAAACCATTACTGAATATAAAAAAATTCAGAAATTAACAGAAACATGCCACAAAAGTGGCAACAACCTACCAATATAAGTTAATATCAATACCATTGCCAAAATTGTGCCACACAATTGGCAATATCTTACCAATCCAGTAAGCATAATTATTATAAATGTCTGAAATAAAACAGAATCATCAAATATAACAGACGAGTGGCAATAATTTACCAAAATAAACATTACTCAAATAGATTTATTTGGAATACAATTTCAAGTTCAATAAGAGGCAATTAAAAAACCTTCCAATATAAACATAACTGAATAGAAAAGTCTGAAATAAAACAAGAGCCTTGGTATCCCAGTGGTTATGGTTGTTAGTCATCTACTATTTATTATGTGGCCTGTCAACAATGAGGTTGCGAGTTGGAGCCTTACTGGGAGTAGGCAGTGCTCGACTCCAAAGCCACATGTAACTGACATGGATTGCCAGTTTTCCTGCCAAAGGTCTGCGGTTTCACCTGGTACTCTAGCTTCTTCTACAATAAATCAGGAGGCCATCATATAGTTAAAAATTGCTGAAAGTTGTATTAAATAAAAAAACCTACACAAGAAATACTAAGCGCAAATTGTGTGTCCCTTTTCAGGGGGGTTCTACCCCTCAAGCCAAGGGCTGGCTAGGTCCTATTTCTATACCCCGGGGTTCCTTCGGGGGGGGGGGGGGGGGGGGGATTGAAATGTCTAAATAAAAGAGAAACAAGCCAGATAAATAGCAATAATTTGCAAATATAAGCATGTCAACAATGAAACAGAAACAAGACAAATGAGTGGCAGAAAAAACAAAAGCATGCCACAATTAAGTGGCAACATTCTATCAATGTATGCATAATTGAATATTAATGTCAGAAATGATTATAAACATGCCATAAAAATGGCAAAAACCTACCAATTAATGCATTAATGAATATAAATGTCTGAAATAAAACAATCACGTCACACATTAAGTGGCAATTACCTACCAATATCAGCATAACTGAATATAAATGTCAGAAATCAACAGAAACATGGCATAAATGTGGCAAAAACCTACCAATATAAGCCACACTGAATATAACTATCAGAAATGAAACTTGCCACACAAGTGGCAATAACCTGCCAATGTAAGCATAATTGATCATGATGTCTGAAATGAGAAAATCATGTCACAAGTGGCAATAACTTACCAATATAACTCTCACAGAATAGAAATGGCACAAATAAACCAAAAATTGACACACAATTGGCACCAACTTACCAAAATAGCTGAATTGCCAAAAATAAACAAAGACATGCCACAAAAGTGGCAACAATCTACCAATAAAAGCATAATTGAACACAAAAGCTAGAAATAGAAAAATGGCAAAACCTACCAATATAAGCATAATTGAATATAAATGTCTGAAATAAAACAATCATTTCACACAAGTGGCAATAACCTACCTTTAAAACCATTACTGAATATAAAAAAATTCAGAAATTAACAGAAACATGCCACAAAAGTGGCAACAACCTACCAATATAAATTAATATCAATACCATTGCCAAAATTGTGCCACACAATTGGCAATATCTTACCAATCCAGTAAGCATAATTATTATAAATGTCTGAAATAAAACAGAATCATCAAATATAACAGACGAGTGGCAATAATTTACCAAAATAAACATTACTCAAATAGATTTATTTGGAATACAATTTCAAGTTCAATAAGAGGCAATTAAAAAACCTTCCAATATAAACATAACTGAATAGAAAAGTCTGAAATAAAACAAGAGCCTTGGTATCCCAGTGGTTATGGTTGTTAGTCATCTACTATTTATTATGTGGCCTGTCAACAATGAGGTTGCGAGTTGGAGCCTTACTGGGAGTAGGCAGTGCTCGACTCCAAAGCCACATGTAACTGACATGGATTGCCAGTTTTCCTGCCAAAGGTCTGCGGTTTCACCTGGTACTCTAGCTTCTTCTACAATAAATCAGGAGGCCATCATATAGTTAAAAATTGCTGAAAGTTGTATTAAATAAAAAAACCTACACAAGAAATACTAAGCGCAAATTGTGTGCCCCTTTTCAGGGGCGTTCTACCCCTCAAGCCAAGGGCGGGCTAGGTCCTATTTCTATACCCCGGGGTTCATTCGGGGGGAGGGGGGGGGATTGAAATGTCTAAATAAAAGAGAAACAAGCCACATAAATAGCAAAAATTTGCAAATATAAGCATGTCAACAATGAAACAGAAACAAGCCAAATGAGTGGCAGAAAAAACAAAAGCATGCTACAATTAAGTGGCAACATTCTATCAATGTATGCATAATTGAATATTAATGTCAGAAACGATTATAAACATGCCATAAAAATGGCAAAAACCTACCAATTAATGCATTAATGAATATAAATGTCTGAAATAAAACAATCACGTCACACATTAAGTGGCAAAAACCTACCAATATCAGCATAACTGAATATAAATGTCAGAAATCAACAGAAACATGGCATAAATGTGGCAAAAACCTACCAATATAAGCCACACTGAATATAACTATCAGAAATGAAACTTGCCACACAAGTGGCAATAACCTGCCAATGTAAGCATAATTGATCATGATGTCTGAAATGAGAAAAGCATGTCACAAGTGGCAATAACTTACCAATATAACTCTCACAGAATAGAAATGGCACAAATAAACCAAAAATTGCCACACAATTGGCACCAACTTACCAAAATAGCTGAATTGCCAAAAATAAACAAAGACATGCCACAAAAGTGGCAACAATCTACCAATAAAAGCACAATTGAACACAAAAGCTAGAAATAGAAAAATGGCAAAACCTACCAATATAAGCATAATTGAATATAAATGTCTGAAATAAAACAATCATTTCACACAAGTGGCAATAACCTACCTTTAAAACCATTACTGAATATAAAAAAATTCAGAAATTAACAGAAACATGCCACAAAAGTGGCAACAACCTACCAATATAAGTTAATATCAATACCATTGCCAAAAATGTGCCACACAATTGGCAATAATTTACCAAAATAAACATTACTCAAATAGATTTATTTGGAATAAAATTTCAAGTTCAATAAGAGGCAATTAAAAAACCTTCCAATATAAACACAACTGAATAGAAAAGTCTGAAATAAAACAAGAGCCTTGGTATCCCAGTGGTTATGGTTGTTAGTCATCTACTATTTATTATGTGGCCTGTCAACAATGAGGTTGCGAGTTCGAGCCTTACTGGGAGAAGGCAGTGCTCCACTACAAAGCCACATGTAACTGACATGGATTGCCAGTTTTCCTGCCAAAGGTCTGCGGTTTCACCTGGTACTCTAGCTTCTTCTACAATAAATCTGGAGGCCATCATATAGTTAAAAATTGCTGAAAGTTGTATTAAATAAAAAAACCTACATAAGAAATACTAAGCGCAAATTGTGTGCCCCTTTTCAGGGGGCGTTCTACCCTTCAAGCCAAGGGCTGGCTAGGTCCTATTTCTATACCCCGGGGTTCCTTCGGAGGAGGGGGGGGATTGAAATGTCTAAATAAAAGAGAAACAAGCCAGATAAATAGCAATAATTTGCAAATATAAGCATGTCAACAATGAAACAGAAACAAGACAAATGAGTGGCAGAAAAAACAAAAGCATGCCACAATTAAGTGGCAACATTCTATCAATGTATGCATAATTGAATATTAATGTCAGAAATGATTATAAACATGCCATAAAAATGGCAAAAACCTACCAATTAATGCATTAATGAATATAAATGTCTGAAATAAAACAATCACGTCACACATTAAGTGGCAATTACCTACCAATATCAGCATAACTGAATATAAATGTCAGAAATCAACAGAAACATGGCATAAATGTGGCAAAAACCTACCAATATAAGCCACACTGAATATAACTATCAGAAATGAAACTTGCCACACAAGTGGCAATAACCTGCCAATGTAAGCATAATTGATCATGATGTCTGAAATGAGAAAATCATGTCACAAGTGGCAATAACTTACCAATATAACTCTCACAGAATAGAAATGGCACAAATAAACCAAAAATTGCCACACAATTGGCACCAACTTACCAAAATAGCTGAATTGCCAAAAATAAACAAAGACATGCCACAAAAGTGGCAACAATCTACCAATAAAAGCATAATTGAACACAAAAGCTAGAAATAGAAAAATGGCAAAACCTACCAATATAAGCATAATTGAATATAAATGTCTGAAATAAAACAATCATTTCACACAAGTGGCAATAACCTACCTTTAAAACCATTACTGAATATAAAAAAATTCAGAAATTAACAGAAACATGCCACAAAAGTGGCAACAACCTACCAATATAAGTTAATATCAATACCATTGCCAAAATTGTGCCACACAATTGGCAATATCTTACCAATCCAGTAAGCATAATTATTATAAATGTCTGAAATAAAACAGAATCATCAAATATAACAGACGAGTGGCAATAATTTACCAAAATAAACATTACTCAAATAGATTTATTTGGAATACAATTTCAAGTTCAATAAGAGGCAATTAAAAAACCTTCCAATATAAACATAACTGAATAGAAAAGTCTGAAATAAAACAAGAGCCTTGGTATCCCAGTGGTTATGGTTGTTAGTCATCTACTATTTATTATGTGGCCTGTCAACAATGAGGTTGCGAGTTGGAGCCTTACTGGGAGTAGGCAGTGCTCGACTCCAAAGCCACATGTAACGGACATGGATTGCCAGTTTTCCTGCCAAAGGTCTGCGGTTTCACCTGGTACTCTAGCTTCTTCTACAATAAATCAGGAGGCCATCATATAGTTAAAAATTGCTGAAAGTTGTATTAAATAAAAAAACCTACACAAGAAATACTAAGCGCAAATTGTGTGTCCCTTTTCAGGGGGGTTCTACCCCTCAAGCCAAGGGCTGGCTAGGTCCTATTTCTATACCCCGGGGTTCCTTCGGGGGGGGGGGGATTGAAATGTCTAAATAAAAGAGAAACAAGCCAGATAAATAGCAATAATTTGCAAATATAAGCATGTCAACAATGAAACAGAAACAAGACAAATGAGTGGCAGAAAAAACAAAAGCATGCCACAATTAAGTGGCAACATTCTATCAATGTATGCATAGTTGAATATTAATGTCAGAAATGATTATAAACATGCCATAAAAATGGCAAAAACCTACCAATTAATGCATTAATGAATATAAATGTCTGAAATAAAACAATCACGTCACACATTAAGTGGCAATTACCTACCAATATCAGCATAACTGAATATAAATGTCAGAAATCAACAGAAACATGGCATAAATGTGGCAAAAACCTACCAATATAAGCCACACTGAATATAACTATCAGAAATGAAACTTGCCACACAAGTGGCAATAACCTGCCAATGTAAGCATAATTGATCATGATGTCTGAAATGAGAAAATCATGTCACAAGTGGCAATAACTTACCAATATAACTCTCACAGAATAGAAATGGCACAAATAAACCAAAAATTGACACACAATTGGCACCAACTTACCAAAATAGCTGAATTGCCAAAAATAAACAAAGACATGCCACAAAAGTGGCAACAATCTACCAATAAAAGCATAATTGAACACAAAAGCTAGAAATAGAAAAATGGCAAAACCTACCAATATAAGCATAATTGAATATAAATGTCTGAAATAAAACAATCATTTCACACAAGTGGCAATAACCTACCTTTAAAACCATTACTGAATATAAAAAAATTCAGAAATTAACAGAAACATGCCACAAAAGTGGCAACAACCTACCAATATAAGTTAATATCAATACCATTGCCAAAATTGTGCCACACAATTGGCAATATCTTACCAATCCAGTAAGCATAATTATTATAAATGTCTGAAATAAAACAGAATCATCAAATATAACAGACGAGTGGCAATAATTTACCAAAATAAACATTACTCAAATAGATTTATTTGGAATACAATTTCAAGTTCAATAAGAGGCAATTAAAAAACCTTCCAATATAAACATAACTGAATAGAAAAGTCTGAAATAAAACAAGAGCCTTGGTATCCCAGTGGTTATGGTTGTTAGTCATCTACTATTTATTATGTGGCCTGTCAACAATGAGGTTGCGAATTCGAGCCTTACTGGGAGTAGGCAGTGCTCGACTCCAAAGCCACATGTAACTGACATGGATTGCCAGTTTTCCTGCCAAAGGTCTGCGGTTTCACCTGGTACTCTAGCTTCTTCTACAATAAATCAGGAGGCCATCATATAGTTAAAAATTGCTGAAAGTTGTATTAAATAAAAAAACCTACACAAGAAATACTAAGCGCAAATTGTGTGTCCCTTTTCAGGGGGGTTCTACCCCTCAAGCCAAGGGCTGGCTAGGTCCTATTTCTATACCCCGGGGCTCCTTCCGGGGGGGGGGGGGGATTGAAATGTCTAAATAAAAGAGAAACAAGCCACATAAATAGCAATAATTTGCAAATATAAGCATGTCAACAATGAAACAGAAACAAGCCAAATGAGTGGCAGAAAAAACAAAAGCATGCCACAATTAAGTGGCAACATTCTATCAATGTATGCATAATTGAATATTAATGTCATAAATGATTATAAACATGCCATAAAAATGGCAAAAACCTACCAATTAATGCATTAATGAATATAAATGTCTGAAATAAAACAATCACGTCACACAAGTGGCAATTACCTACCAATATCAGCATAACTGAATATAAATGTCAGAAATCAACAGAAACATGGCATAAATGTGGCAAAAACCTACCAATATAAGCCACACTGAATATAACTATCAGAAATGAAACTTGCCACACAAGTGGCAATAACCTACCAATGTAAGCATAATTGATCATGATGTCTGAAATGAGAAAATCATGTCACAAGTGGCAATAACTTACCAATATAACTCTCACAGAATAGAAATGGCACAAATAAACCAAAAATTGCCACACAATTGGCTCCAACTTACCAAAATAGCTGAATTGCCAAAAATAAAGAAAGACATGCCACAAAAGTGGCAACAATATACCAATAAAAGCATAATTGAACACAAAAGCTAGAAATAGAAAAATGGCAAAACCTACCAATATAAGCATAATTGAATATAAATGTCTGAAATAAAACAATCATTTCACACAAGTGGCAATAACCTACCTTTAAAACCATTACTGAATATAAAAAAATTCAGAAATTAACAGAAACATGCCACAAAAGTGGCAACAACCTACCAATATAAGTTAATATCAATACCATTGCCAAAAATGTGCCACACAATTGGCAATATCTTACCAATCCAGTAAGCATAATTATTATAAATGTCTGAAATAAAACAGAATCATCAAATATAACAGACGTAGGCAATAATTTACCAAAATAAACATTACTCAAATAAATTTATTTGGAATACAATTTCAAGTTCAATAAGAGGCAATTAAAAAACCTTCCAATATAAACATAACTGAATAGAAAAGTCTGAAATAAAACAAGAGCCTTGGTATCCCAGTGGTTATGGTTGTTAGTCATCTACTATTTATTATGTGGCCTGTCAACAATGAGGTTGCGAGTTCGAGCCTTACTGGGAGTAGGCAGTGCTCGACTCCAAAGCCACATGTAACTGACATGGATTGCCAGTTTTCCTGCCAAAGGTCTGCGGTTTCACCTGGTACTCTAGCTTCTTCTACAATAAATCAGGAGGCCATCATATAGTTAAAAATTGCTGAAAGTTGTATTAAATAAAAAAACCTACACAAGAAATACTAAGCGCAAATTGTGTGTCCCTTTTCATGGGGGGTTCTACCCCTCAAGCCAAGGGCTGGCTAGGTCCTATTTCTATACCCCAGGGTTCCTTAGGGGGGGGATTGAAATGTCTAAATAAAAGAGAAACAAGCCACATAAATAGCAATAATTTGCAAATATAAGCATGTCAACAATGAAACAGAAACAAGCCAAATGAGTGGCAGAAAAAACAAAAGCATGCCACAATTAAGTGGCAACATTCTATCAATGTATGCATAATTGAATATTAATGTCAGAAATGATTATAAACATGCCATAAAAATGGCAAAAACCTACCAATTAATGCATTAATGAATATAAATGTCTGAAATAAAACAATCACGTCATACAAGTGGCAATTACCTACCAATATCAGCATAACTGAATATAAATGTCAGAAATCAACAGAAACATGGCATAAATGTGGCAAAAACCTACCAATATAAGCCACACTGAATATAACTATCAGAAATGAAACTTGCCACACAAGTGGCAATAACCTACCAATGTAAGCATAATTGATCATGATGTCTGAAATGAGAAAATCATGTCACAAGTGGCAATAACTTACCAATATAACTCTCACAGAATAGAAATGGCACAAATAAACCAAAAATTGCCACACAATTGGCTCCAACTTACCAAAATAGCCGAATTGCCAAAAATAAACAAAGACATGCCACAAAAGTGGCAACAATATACCAATAAAAGCATAATTGAACACAAAAGCTAGAAATAGAAAAATGGCAAAACCTACCAATATAAGCATAATTGAATATAAATGTCTGAAATAAAACAATCATTTCACACAAGTGGCAATAACCTACCTTTAAAACCATTACTGAATATAAAAAAATTCAGAAATTAACAGAAACATGCCACAAAAGTGGCAACAACCTACCAATATAAGATAATATCAATACCATTGCCAAAAATGTGCCACACAATTGGCAATATCTTACCAATCCAGTAAGCATAATTATTATAAATGTCTGAAATAAAACAGAATCATCAAATATAACAGACGAGTGGCAATAATTTACCAAAATAAACATTACTCAAATAGATTTATTTGGAATACAATTTCAAGTTCAATAAGAGGCAATTAAAAAACCTTCCAATATAAACATAACTGAATAGAAAAGTCTGAAATAAAACAAGAGCCTTGGTATCCCAGTGGTTATGGTTGTTAGTCATCTACTATTTATTATGTGGCCTGTCAACAATGAGGTTGCGAGTTGGAGCCTTACTGGGAGTAGGCAGTGCTCGACTCCAAAGCCACATGTAACTGACATGGATTGCCAGTTTTCCTGCCAAAGGTCTGCGGTTTCACCTGGTACTCTAGCTTCTTCTACAATAAATCTGGAGGCCATCATATAGTTAAAAATTGCTGAAAGTTGTATTAAATAAAAAAACCTATACAAGAAATACTAAGCGCAAATTGTGTGCCCCTTTCCAGGGGGGGTTCTACCCCTCAAGCCAAGGGCTGGCTAGGTCCTATTTCTATACCCCAGGGTTCCTTTGCGGGAGGGGGGGATTGAAATGTCTAAATAAAAGAGAAACAAGCCACATAAATAGCAATAATTTGCAAATATAAGCATGTCAACAATGAAACAGAAACAAGCCAAATGAGTGGCAGAAAAAACAAAAGCATGCCACAATTAAGTGGCAACATTCTATCAATGTATGCATAATTGAATATTAATGTCAGAAATGATTATAAACATGCCATAAAAATGGCAAAAACCTACCAATTAATGCATTAATGAATATAAATGTCTGAAATAAAACAAT
The DNA here is from genome assembly GCA_944474755.1 of Limnoperna fortunei. Taxonomy (NCBI): domain Eukaryota; kingdom Metazoa; phylum Mollusca; class Bivalvia; order Mytilida; family Modiolidae; genus Limnoperna; species Limnoperna fortunei. The sequence goes on from OX104120.1 coordinate 69,843,161, forward strand.
CACGTCACACATTAAGTGGCAATTACCTACCAATATCAGCATAACTGAATATAAATGTCAGAAATCAACAGAAACATGGCATAAATGTGGCAAAAACCTACCAATATAAGCCACACTGAATATAACTATCAGAAATGAAACTTGCCACACAAGTGGCAATAACCTACCAATGTAAGCATAATTGATCATGATGTCTGAAATGAGAAAATCATGTCACAAGTGGCAATAACTTACCAATATAACTCTCACAGAATAGAAATGGCACAAATAAATCAAAAATTGCCACACAATTGGTACCAACTTACCAAAATAGCTGAATTGCCAAAAATAAACAAAGACATGCCACAAAAGTGGCAACAATCTACCAATAAAAGCATAATTGAACACAAATGCTAGAAATAGAAAAATGGCAATACCTACCAATATAAGCATAATTGAATATAAATGTCTGAAATAAAACAATCATTTCACACAAGTGGCAATAACCTACCTTTAAAACCATTACTGAATATAAAAAAATTCAGAAATTAACAGAAACATGCCACAAAAGTGGCAACAACCTACCAATATAAGTTAATATCAATACCATTGCCAAAAATGTGCCACACAATTGGCAATATCTTACCAATCCAGTAAGCATTATAAATGTCTGAAATAAAACAGAATCATCAAATATAACAGACGAGTGGCAATAATTTACCAAAATCAACATTACTCAAATAGATTTATTTGGAATAAAATTTCCAAGTTCAATAAGAGGCAATTAAAAAACCTTCCAATATAAACATAACTGAATAGAAAAGTCTGAAATAAAACAAGAGCCTTGGTATCCCAATGGTTATGGTTGTTAGTCATCTACTATTTATTATGTGGCCTGTCAACAATGAGGTTGCGAGTTCGAGCCTTACTTGTAGTAGGCAGTGCTCGACTCCAAAGCCACATGTAACTGACACGGATTGCCAGTTTTCCTGCCAAAGGTCTGCGGTTTCACCTGGTACTCTAGCTTCTTCTACAATAAATCTGGAGGCCATCATATAGTTAAAAATTGCTGAAAGTTGTATTAAATAAAAAAACCTACATAAGAAATACTAAGCGCAAATTGTGTGCCCCTTTTCAGGGGGCGTTCTACCCCTCAAGCCAAGGGCTGGCTAGGTCCTATTTCTATACCCCGGGGTTCCTTCGGAGGAGGGGGGGATTGAAATGTCTAAATAAAAGAGAAACAAGCCACATAAATAGCAATAATTTGCAAATATAAGCATGTCAACAATGAAACAGAACAAGCCAAATGAGTGGCAGAAAAAACAAAAGCATGCCACAATTAAGTGGCAACATTCTATCAATGTATGCATAATTGAATATTAATGTCAGAAATGATTATAAACATGCCATAAAAATGGCAAAAACCTACCAATTAATGCATTAATGAATATAAATGTCTGAAATAAAACAATCACGTCACACATTAAGTGGCAATTACCTACCAATATCAGCATAACTGAATATAAATGTCAGAAATCAACAGAAACATGGCATAAATGTGGCAAAAACCTACCAATATAAGCCACACTGAATATAACTATCAGAAATGAAACTTGCCACACAAGTGGCAATAACCTGCCAATGTAAGCATAATTGATCATGATGTCTGAAATGAGAAAATCATGTCACAAGTGGCAATAACTTACCAATATAACTCTCACAGAATAGAAATGGCACAAATAAACCAAAAATTGCCACACAATTGGCACCAACTTACCAAAATAGCTGAATTGCCAAAAATAAACAAAGACATGCCACAAAAGTGGCAACAATCTACCAATAAAAGCATAATTGAACACAAAAGCTAGAAATAGAAAAATGGCAAAACCTACCAATATAAGCATAATTGAATATAAATGTCTGAAATAAAACAATCATTTCACACAAGTGGCAATAACCTACCTTTAAAACCATTACTGAATATAAAAAAATTCAGAAATTAACAGAAACATGCCACAAAAGTGGCAACAACCTACCAATATAAGTTAATATCAATACCATTGCCAAAAATGTGCCACACAATTGGCAATATCTTACCAATCCAGTAAGCATAATTATTATAAATGTCTGAAATAAAACAGAATCATCAAATATAACAGACGAGTGGCAATAATTTACCAAAATAAACATTACTCAAATAGATTTATTTGGAATAAAATTTCAAGTTCAATAAGAGGCAATTAAAAAACCTTCCAATATAAACATAACTGAATAGAAAAGTCTGAAATAAAACAAGACCCTTGGTATCCCAGTGGTTATGGTTGTTAGTCATCTACTATTTATTATGTGGCCTGTCAACAATGAGGTTGCGAGTTCAAGCCTTACTGGGAGTAGGCAGTGCTCGACTCCAAAGCCACATGTAACTGACATGGATTGCCAGTTTTCCTGCCAAAGGTCTGCGGTTTCACCTGGTACTCTAGCTTCTTCTACAGTAAATCAGGAGGCCATCATATAGTTAAAAATTGCTGAAAGTTGTATTAAATAAAAAAACCTACACAAGAAATACTAAGCGCAAATTGTGTGTTCCTTTTCAGGGGGGTTCTACCCCTCAAGCCAAGGGCTGGCTAGGTCCTATTTCTATACCCCGGGGTTCCTTCGGGGGGGGGATTGAAATGTCTAAAAAAAAAGAGAAACAAGCCACATAAATAGCAATAATTTGCAAATATAAGCATGTCAACAATGAAACAGAAACAAGCCAAATGAGTGGCAGAAAAAACAAAAGCATGCCACAATTAAGTGGCAACATTCTATCAATGTATGCATAATTGAATATTAATGTCAGAAATGATTATAAACATGCCATAAAAACGGCAAAAACCTACCAATTAATGCATTAATGAATATAAATGTCTGAAATAAAACAATCACGTCACACAAGTGGCAATTACCTACCAATATCAGCATAACTGAATATAAATGTCAGAAATCAACAGAAACATGGCATAAATGTGGCAAAAACCTACCAATATAAGCCACACTGAATATAACTATCAGAAATGAAACTTGCCACACAAGTGGCAATAACCTACCAATGTAAGCATAATTGATCATGATGTCTGAAATGAGAAAATCATGTCACAAGTGGCAATAACTTACCAATATAACTCTCACAGAATAGAAATGGCACAAATAAACCAAAAAATGCCACACAATTGGCACCAACTTACCAAAATAGCTGAATTGCCAAAAATAAACAAAGACATGCCACAAAAGTGGCAACAATCTACCAATAAAAGCATAATTGAACAGAAAAGCTAAGAAATAGAAAAATGGCAAAACCTACCAATATAAGCATAATTGAATATAAATGTCTGAAATAAAACAATCATTTCACACAAGTGGCAATAACCTACCTTTAAAACCATTACTGAATATAAAAAAAATTCAGAAATTAACAGAAACATGCCACAAAAGTGGCAACAACCTACCAATATAAGTTAATATCAATACCATTGCCAAAAATGTGCCACACAATTGACAATAGCTTACCAATCCAGTAAGCATAATTATTACAAATGTCTGAAATAAAACAGAATCATCAAATATAACAGATGAGTGGCAATAATTTACCAAAATAAACATTACTCAAATAGATTTATTTGGAACAAAATTTCAAGTTCAATAGGAAGCAATTAAAAAACCTTCCAATATAAACATAACTGAATAGAAAAGTCTAAAATAAAACAAGAGCCTTGGTATCCCAGTGGTTATGGTTGTTAGTCATCTACTATTTATTATGTGGCCTGTCAACAATGAGGTTGCGAGTTCGAGCCTTACTGGGAGTAGGCAGTGCTCGACTCCAAAGCCACATGTAACTGACATGGATTGCCAGTTTTCCTGCCAAAGGTCTGCGGTTTCACCTGGTACTCTAGCTTCTTCTACAATAAATCTGGAGGCCATCATATAGTTAAAAATTGCTGAAAGTTGTATTAAATAAAAAAACCTATACAAGAAATACTAAGCGCAAATTGTGTGCCCCTTTCCAGGGGGGGTTCTACCCCTCAAGCCAAGGGCTGGCTAGGTCCTATTTCTATACCCCAGGGTTCCTTTGGGGGAGGGGGGGATTGAAATGTCTAAATAAAAGAGAAACAAGCCACATAAATAGCAATAATTTGCAAATATAAGCATGTCAACAATGAAACAGAAACAAGCCAAATGAGTGGCAGAAAAAACAAAAGCATGCCACAATTAAGTGGCAACATTCTATCAATGTATGCATAATTGAATATTAATGTCAGAAATGATTATAAACATGCCATAAAAATGGCAAAAACCTACCAATTAATGCATTAATGAATATAAATGTCTGAAATAAAACAATCACGTCACACATTAAGTGGCAATTACCTACCAATATCAGCATAACTGAATATAAATGTCAGAAATCAACAGAAACATGGCATAAATGTGGCAAAAACCTACCAATATAAGCCACACTGAATATAACTATCAGAAATGAAACTTGCCACACAAGTGGCAATAACCTACCAATGTAAGCATAATTGATCATGATGTCTGAAATGAGAAAATCATGTCACAAGTGGCAATAACTTACCAATATAACTCTCACAGAATAGAAATGGCACAAATAAATCAAAAATTGCCACACAATTGGTACCAACTTACCAAAATAGCTGAATTGCCAAAAATAAACAAAGACATGCCACAAAAGTGGCAACAATCTACCAATAAAAGCATAATTGAACACAAATGCTAGAAATAGAAAAATGGCAAAACCTACCAATATAAGCATAATTGAATATAAATGTCTGAAATAAAACAATCATTTCACACAAGTGGCAATAACCTGCCAATGTAAGCATAATTGATCATGATGTCTGAAATGAGAAAATCATGTCACAAGTGGCAATAACTTACCAATATAACTCTCACAGAATAGAAATGGTACAAATAAACCAAAAAATGCCACACAATTGGCACCAACTTACCAAAATAGCTGAATTGCCAAAAATAAACAAAGACATGCCACAAAAGTGGCAACAATCTACCAATAAAAGCATAATTGAACAGAAAAGCTAAGAAATAGAAAAATGGCAAAACCTACCAATATAAGCATAATTGAATATAAATGTCTGAAATAAAACAATCATTTCACACAAGTGGCAATAACCTACCTTTAAAACCATTACTGAATATAAAAAAAATTCAGAAATTAACAGAAACATGCCACAAAAGTGGCAACAACCTACCAATATAAGTTAATATCAATACCATTGCCAAAAATGTGCCACACAATTGGCAATAGCTTACCAATCCAGTAAGCATAATTATTACAAATGTCTGAAATAAAACAGAATCATCAAATATAACAGATGAGTGGCAATAATTTACCAAAATAAACATTACTCAAATAGATTTATTTGGAACAAAATTTCAAGATCAATAGGAAGCAATTAAAAAACCTTCCAATATAAACATAACTGAATAGAAAAGTCTAAAATAAAACAAGATCCTTGGTATCCCAGTGGTTATGGTTGTTAGTCATCTACTATTTATTATGTGGCCTGTCAACAATGAGGTTGCGAGTTCGAGCCTTACTGGGAGTAGGCAGTGCTCGACTCCAAAGCCACATGTAACTGACATGGATTGCCAGTTTTCCTGCCAAAGGTCTGCGGTTTCACCTGGTACTCTAGCTTCTTCTACAATAAATCTGGAGGCCATCATATAGTTAAAAATTGCTGAAAGTTGTATTAAATAAAAAAACCTATACAAGAAATACTAAGCGCAAATTGTGTGCCCCTTTCCAGGGGGGGTTCTACCCCTCAAGCCAAGGGCTGGCTAGGTCCTATTTCTATACCCCAGGGTTCCTTTGGGGGAGGGGGGGATTGAAATGTCTAAATAAAAGAGAAACAAGCCACATAAATAGCAATAATTTGCAAATATAAGCATGTCAACAATGAAACAGAAACAAGCCAAATGAGTGGCAGAAAAAACAAAAGCATGCCACAATTAAGTGGCAACATTCTATCAATGTATGCATAATTGAATATTAATGTCAGAAATGATTATAAACATGCCATAAAAATGGCAAAAACCTACCAATTAATGCATTAATGAATATAAATGTCTGAAATAAAACAATCACGTCACACATTAAGTGGCAATTACCTACCAATATCAGCATAAGTGAATATAAATGTCAGAAATCAACAGAAACATGGCATAAATGTGGCAAAAACCTACCAATATAAGCCACACTGAATATAACTATCAGAAATGAAACTTGCCACACAAGTGGCAATAACCTACCAATGTAAGCATAATTGATCATGATGTCTGAAATGAGAAAATCATGTCACAAGTGGCAATAACTTACCAATATAACTCTCACAGAATAGAAATGGCACAAATAAATCAAAAATTGCCACACAATTGGTACCAACTTACCAAAATAGCTGAATTGCCAAAAATAAACAAAGACATGCCACAAAAGTGGCAACAATCTACCAATAAAAGCATAATTGAACACAAATGCTAGAAATAGAAAAATGGCAAAACCTACCAATATAAGCATAATTGAATATAAATGTCTGAAATAAAACAATCATTTCACACAAGTGGCAATAACCTGCCAATGTAAGCTTAATTGATCATGATGTCTGAAATGAGAAAATCATGTCACAAGTGGCAATAACTTACCAATATAACTCTCACAGAATAGAAATGGTACAAATAAACCAAAAAATGCCACACAATTGGCACCAACTTACCAAAATAGCTGAATTGCCAAAAATAAACAAAGACATGCCACAAAAGTGGCAACAATCTACCAATAAAAGCATAATTGAACAGAAAAGCTAAGAAATAGAAAAATGGCAAAACCTACCAATATAAGCATAATTGAATATAAATGTCTGAAATAAAACAATCATTTCACACAAGTGGCAATAACCTACCTTTAAAACCATTACTGAATATAAAAAAAATTCAGAAATTAACAGAAACATGCCACAAAAGTGGCAACAACCTACCAATATAAGTTAATATCAATACCATTGCCAAAAATGTGCCACACAATTGGCAATAGCTTACCAATCCAGTAAGCATAATTATTACAAATGTCTGAAATAAAACAGAATCATCAAATATAACAGATGAGTGGCAATAATTTACCAAAATAAACATTACTCAAATAGATTTATTTGGAACAAAATTTCAAGATCAATAGGAAGCAATTAAAAAACCTTCCAATATAAACATAACTGAATAGAAAAGTCTAAAATAAAACAAGAGCCTTGGTATCCCAGTGGTTATGGTTGTTAGTCATCTACTATTTATTATGTGGCCTGTCAACAATGAGGTTGCGAGTTCGAGCCTTACTGGGAGTAGGCAGTGCTCGACTCCAAAGCCACATGTAACTGACATGGATTGCCAGTTTTCCTGCCAAAGGTCTGCGGTTTCACCTGGTACTCTAGCTTCTTCTACAATAAATCTGGAGGCCATCATATAGTTAAAAATTGCTGAAAGTTGTATTAAATAAAAAAACCTATACAAGAAATACTAAGCACAAATTGTGTGCCCCTTTCCAGGGGGGGTTCTACCCCTCAAGCCAAGGGCTGGCTAGGTCCTATTTCTATACCCCAGGGTTCCTTTGGGGGAGGGGGGGATTGAAATGTCTAAATAAAAGAGAAACAAGCCACATAAATAGCAATAATTTGCAAATATAAGCATGTCAACAATGAAACAGAAACAAGCCAAATGAGTGGCAGAAAAAACAAAAGCATGCCACAATTAAGTGGCAACATTCTATCAATGTATGCATAATTGAATATTAATGTCAGAAATGATTATAAACATGCCATAAAAATGGCAAAAACCTACCAATTAATGCATTAATGAATATAAATGTCTGAAATAAAACAATCACGTCACACATTAAGTGGCAATTACCTACCAATATCAGCATAACTGAATATAAATGTCAGAAATCAACAGAAACATGGCATAAATGTGGCAAAAACCTACCAATATAAGCCACACTGAATATAACTATCAGAAATGAAACTTGCCACACAAGTGGCAATAACCTACCAATGTAAGCATAATTGATCATGATGTCTGAAATGAGAAAATCATGTCACAAGTGGCAATAACTTACCAATATAACTCTCACAGAATAGAAATGGCACAAATAAATCAAAAATTGCCACACAATTGGTACCAACTTACCAAAATAGCTGAATTGCCAAAAATAAACAAAGACATGCCACAAAAGTGGCAACAATCTACCAATAAAAGCATAATTGAACACAAATGCTAGAAATAGAAAAATGGCAAAACCTACCAATATAAGCATAATTGAATATAAATGTCTGAAATAAAACAATCATTTCACACAAGTGGCAATAACCTACCTTTAAAACCATTACTGAATATAAAAAAATTCAGAAATTAACAGAAACATGCCACAAAAGTGGCAACAACCTACCAATATAAGTTAATATCAATACCATTGCCAAAAATGTGCCACACAATTGGCAATATCTTACCAATCCAGTAAGCATAATTATTATAAATGTCTGAAATAAAACAGAATCATCAAATATAACAGACGAGTGGCAATAATTTACCAAAATCAACATTACTCAAATAGATTTATTTGGAATAAAATTTCCAAGTTCAATAAGAGGCAATTAAAAAACCTTCCAATATAAACATAACTGAATAGAAAAGTCTGAAATAAAACAAGAGCCTTGGTATCCCAATGGTTATGGTTGTTAGTCATCTACTATTTATTATGTGGCCTGTCAACAATGAGGTTGCGAGTTGGAGCCTTACTGGGAGTAGGCAGTGCTCGACTCCAAAGCCACATGTAACTGACATGGATTGCCAGTTTTCCTGCCAAAGGTCTGCGGTTTCACCTGGTACTCTAGCTTCTTCTACAATAAATCTGGAGGCCATCATATAGTTAAAAATTGCTGAAAGTTGTATTAAATAAAAAAACCTACATAAGAAATACTAAGCGCAAATTGTGTGCCCCTTTTCAGGGGGCGTTCTACCCCTCAAGCCAAGGGCTGGCTAGGTCCTATTTCTATACCCCGGGGTTCCTTCGGAGGAGGGGGGGGGATTGAAATGTCTAAATAAAAGAGAAACAAGCCACATAAATAGCAATAATTTGCAAATATAAGCATGTCAACAATGAAACAGAAACAAGCCAAATGAGTGGCAGAAAAAACAAAAGCATGCCACAATTAAGTGGCAACATTCTATCAATGTATGCATAATTGAATATTAATGTCAGAAATGATTATAAACATGCCATAAAAATGGCAAAAACCTACCAATTAATGCATTAATGAATATAAATGTCTGAAATAAAACAATCAAGTCACACATTAAGTGGCAATTACCTACCAATATCAGCATAACTGAATATAAATGTCAGAAATCAACAGAAACATGGCATAAATGTGGCAAAAACCTACCAATATAAGCCACACTGAATATAACTATCAGAAATGAAACTTGCCACACAAGTGGCAATAACCTGCCAATGTAAGCATAATTGATCATGATGTCTGAAATGAGAAAATCATGTCACAAGTGGCAATAACTTACCAACATAACTCTCACAGAATAGAAATAGCACAAATAAACCAAAAATTGCCACACAATTGGCACCAACTTACCAAAATAGCTGAATTGCCAAAAATAAACAAAGACATGCCACAAAAGTGGCAACAATCTACCAATAAAAGCATAATTGAACACAAAAGCTAGAAATAGAAAAATGGCAAAACCTACCAATATAAGCATAATTGAATATAAATGTCTGAAATAAAACAATCATTTCACACAAGTGGCAATAACCTACCTTTAAAACCATTACTGAATATAAAAAAATTCAGAAATTAACAGAAACATGCCACAAAAGTGGCAACAACCTACCAATATAAGTTAATATCAATACCATTGCCAAAAATGTGCCACACAATTGGCAATATCTTACCAATCCAGTAAGCATAATTATTATAAATGTCTGAAATAAAACAGAATCATCAAATATAACAGACGAGTGGCAATAATTTACCAAAATCAACATTACTCAAATAGATTTATTTGGAATAAAATTTCCAAGTTCAATAAGAGGCAATTAAAAAACCTTCCAATATAAAAATAACTGAATAGAAAAGTCTGAAATAAAACAAGAGCCTTGGTATCCCAATGGTTATGGTTGTTAGTCATATACTATTTATTATGTGGCCTGTCAACAATGAGGTTGCGAGTTCGAGCCTTACTGGGAGTAGGCAGTGCTCGACTCCAAAGCCATATGTAACTGACATGGATTGCCAGTTTTCCTGCCAAAGGTCTGCGGTTTCACCTGGTTCTCTAGCTTCTTCTACAATAAATCTGGAGGCCATCATATAATTAAAAATTGCTGAAAGTTGTATTAAATAAAAAAACCTACATAAGAAATACTAAGCGCAAATTGTGTGCCCCTTTTCAGGGGGCGTTCTACCCCTCAAGCCAAGGGCTGGCTAGGTCCTATTTCTATACCCCGGGGTTCCTTCGGAGGAGGGGGGGGATTGAAATGTCTAAATAAAAGAGAAACAAGCCACATAAATAGCAATAATTTGCAAATATAAGCATGTCAACAATGAAACAGAAACAAGCCAAATGAGTGGCAGAAAAAACAAAAGCATGCCACAATTAAGTGGCAACATTCTATCAATGTATGCATAATTGAATATTAATGTCAGAAATGATTATAAACATGCCATAAAAATGGCAAAAACCTACCAATTAATGCATTAATGAATATAAATGTCTGAAATAAAACAATCACGTCACACAAGTGGCAATTACCTACCAATATCAGCATAACTGAATATAAATGTCAGAAATCAACAGAAACATGGCATAAATGTGGCAAAAACCTACCAATATAAGCCACACTGAATATAACTATCAGAAATGAAACTTGCCACACAAGTGGCAATAACCTACCAATGTAAGCATAATTGATCATGATGTCTGAAATGAGAAAATCATGTCACAAGTGGCAATAACTTACCAATATAACTCTCACAGAATAGAAATGGCACAAATAAACCAAAAAATGCCACACAATTGGCACCAACTTACCAAAATAGCTGAATTGCCAAAAATAAACAAAGACATGCCACAAAAGTGGCAACAATCTACCAATAAAAGCATAATTGAACAGAAAAGCTAAGAAATAGAAAAATGGCAAAACCTAACAATATAAGCATAATTGAATATAAATGTCTGAAATAAAACAATCATTTCACACAAGTGGCAATAACCTACCTTTAAAACCATTACTGAATATAAAAAAAATTCAGAAATTAACAGAAACATGCCACAAAAGTGGCAACAACCTACCAATATAAGTTAATATCAATACCATTGCCAAAAATGTGCCACACAATTGGCAATAGCTTACCAATCCAGTAAGCATAATTATTATAAATGTCTGAAATAAAACAGAATCATCAAATATAACAGACGAGTGGCAATAATTTACCAAAATAAACATTACTCAAATAGATTTATTTGGAATAAAATTTCAAGTTCAATAAGAGGCAATTAAAAAACCTTCCAATATAAACATAACTGAATAGAAAAGTCTGAAATAAAACAAGAGCCTTGGTATCCCAGTGGTTATGGTTGTTAGTCATCTACTATTTATTATGTGGCCTGTCAACAATGAGGTTGCGAGTTCGAGCCTTACTGGGAGAAGGCAGTGCTCGACTCCAAAGCCACATGTAACTGACACGGATTGCCAGTTTTCCTGCCAAAGGTCTGCGGTTTCACCTGGTACTCTAGCTTCTTCTACAATAAATCTGGAGGCCATCATATAGTTAAAAATTGCTGAAAGTTGTATTAAATAAAAAACCTACATAAGAAATACTAAGCGCAAATTGTGTGCCCCTTTTCAGGGGGCGTTCTACCCCTCAAGCCAAGGGCTGGCTAGGTCCTATTTCTATACCCCGGGGTTCCTTCAGAGGAGGGGGGGGTTGAAATGTCTAAATAAAAGAGAAACAAGCCACATAAATAGCAATAATTTGCAAATATAAGCATGTCAACAATGAAACTGAAACAAGCCAAATGAGTGGCAGAAAAAACAAAAGCATGCCACAATTAAGTGGCAACATTCTATCAATGTATGCATAATTGAATATTAATGTCAGAAATGATTATAAACATGCCATAAAAATGGCAAAAACCTATCAATTAATGCATTAATGAATATAAATGTTTGAAATAAAACAATCAAGTCACACATTAAGTGGCAATTACCTACCAATATCAGCATAACTGAATATAAATGTCAGAAATCAACAGAAACATGGCATAAATGTGGCAAAAACCTACCAATATAAGCCACACTGAATATAACTATCAGAAATGAAACTTGCCACACAAGTGGCAATAACCTGCCAATGTAAGCATAATTGATCATGATGTCTGAAATGAGAAAATCATGTCACAAGTGGCAATAACTTACCAATATAACTCTCACAGAATAGAAATGGCACAAATAAACCAAAAATTGCCACACAATTGGCACCAACTTACCAAAATAGCTGAATTGCCAAAAATAAACAAAGACATGCCACAAAAGTGGCAACAATCTACCAATAAAAGCATAATTGAACACAAAAGCTAGAAATAGAAAAATGGCAAAACCTACCAATATAAGCATAATTGAATATAAATGTCTGAAATAAAACAATCATTTCACACAAGTGGCAATAACCTACCTTTAAAACAATTACTGAATATAAAAAAATTCAGAAATTAACAGAAACATGCCACAAAAGTGGCAACAACCTACCAATATAAGTTAATATCAATAACATTGCCAAAAATGTCCCACACAATTGGCAATAGCTTACCAATCCAGTAAGCATAATTATTATAAATGTCTGAAATAAAACAAAATCATCAAATATAACAGACGAGTGGCAATAATTTACCAAAATAAACATTACTCAAATAGATTTATTTGGAATAAAATTTCAAGTTCAATAAGAGGCAATTAAAAAACCTTCCAATATAAACATAACTGAATAGAAAAGTCTGAAATAAAACAAGAGCCTTGGTATCCCAGTGGTTATGGTTGTTAGTCATCTACTATTTATTATGTGGCCTGTCAACAATGAGGTTGCGAGTTCAAGCCTTACTGGGAGAAGGCAGTGCTCGACTCCAAAGCCACATGTAACTGACATGGATTGCCAGTTTTCCTGCCAAAGGTCTGCGGTTTCACCTGGTACTCTAGCTTCTTCTACAATAAATCTGGAGGCCATCATATAGTTAAAAATTGCTGAAAGTTGTATTAAATAAAAAAACCTACACAAGAAATACTAAGCCCAAATTGTGTCCCTTTTCAGGGGGGTTCTACCCCTCAAGCCAAGGGCTGGCTAGGTCCTATTTCTATACCCCGGGGTTCCTTCGGGGGGGGGGGGGGGGGGGGGGATTGAAATGTCTAAAAAAAAGAGAAACAAGCCACATAAATAGCAATAATTTGCAAATATAAGCATGTCAACAATGAAACAGAAACAAGCCAAATGAGTGGCAGAAAAAACAAAAGCATGCCACAATTAAGTGGCAACATTCTATCAATGTATGCATAATTGAATATTAATGTCAGAAATGATTATAAACATGCCATAAAAACGGCAAAAACCTACCAATTAATGCATTAATGAATATAAATGTCTGAAATAAAACAATCACGTCACACATTAAGTGGCAATTACCTACCAATATCAGCATAACTGAATATAAATGTCATAAATCAACAGAAACATGGCATAAATGTGGCAAAAACCTACCAATATAAGCCACACTGAATATAACTATCAGAAATGAAACTTGCCACACAAGTGGCAATAACCTGCCAATGTAAGCATAATTGATCATGATGTCTGAAATGAGAAAATCATGTCACAAGTGGCAATAACTTACCAACATAACTCTCACAGAATAGAAATGGCACAAATAAACCAAAAATTGCCACACAATTGGCACCAACTTACCAAAATAGCTGAATTGCCAAAAATAAACAAAGACATGCCACAAAAGTGGCAACAATCTACCAATAAAAGCATAATTGAACAGAAAAGCTAAGAAATAGAAAAATGGCAAAACCTACCAATATAAGCATAATTGAATATAAATGTCTGAAATAAAACAATCATTTCACACAAGTGGCAATAACCTACCTTTAAAACCATTACTGAATATAAAAAAATTCAGAAATTAACAGAAACATGCCACAAAAGTGGCAACAACCTACCAATATAAGTTAATATCAATACCATTGCCAAAAATGTGCCACACAATTTGCAATATCTTACCAATCCAGTAAGGGGTCGTCCATAATTGTCAACCATTTTCATAAGTGTGCAAACCGCACACTTGAGGGAGGGGGTTAAAAATTTCGACATTTTTGTGTACACTTTTTTTGTGTCTTCAGAAATTTTTCGTTTCCGTGGAGTTTGGTTTTATATTAGTTGAATGGTTGATGTACACTTTTGATGGGGGGTGGGGGGGTCTCAAAAAGTGTGCTTTTTGCACACTTGTGAAAATGGTTGACAATTATGGAAGACCCCTAAGCATAATTATTATTAATATCTGAAATAAAACAGAATCATCAAATATAACAGACGAGTGGCAATAACTTACCAAAATCAACATTACTCAAATAGATTTATTTCCAATAAAATTTCAAGTTCAATAGGAGGCGATTAAAAAGCCTTCCAAAAAAAACATAACTGAATAGAAAAGTCTGAAATAAAACAAGAGCCTTGGTATCCCAGTGGTTATGGTTGTTAGTCATCTACTATTTATTATGTGGCCTGTCAACAATGAGGTTGCGAGTTCAAGCCTTACTGGGAGTAGGCAGTGCTCGACTCCAAAGCCACATGTAACTGACATGGATTGCCAGTTTTCCTGCCAAAGGTCTGCGGTTTCACCTGGTACTCTAGCTTCTTCTACAATAAATCTGGAGGCCATCATATAGTTAAAAATTGCTGAAAGTTGTATTAAATAAAAAAACCTACACAAGAAATACTTAAAGCGCAAAATGTGTGAAACTTTTCAGGGGGGTTCTACCCCTCAAGCCAAGGGCTGGCTAGGTCCTATTTCTATACCCTGGGGATCCTTCAGGGGAGGAGGGGTTGAAATGTCTAAATAAAAGAGAAACAACCACATAAATAGCAATAATTTGCAAATATAAGCATGTCAACAATGAAACAGAAACATTCTTAGCCAAATGAGTGGCAGAAAAAACAAAAGCATGCCACAATTAAGTGGCAACATTCTATCAATGTATGCATAATTGAATATTAATGTCAGAAATTATTATAAACATGCCATGAAAATGGCAAAAACCTACCAATTAAAGCATTAATGAATATAAATGTCTGAAATAAAACATTCACGTCACACAAGTGGCAATTACCTACTAATATCAGCATAACTGAATATAAATGTCAGAAATCAACAGAAACATGGCATAACTGTGGCAAAAACCTACCAATATAAGCCACACTGAATATAACTATCAGAGATGATACTTGCCACACAAATGGCAATAACCTACCAATTTAAGCATAATTGATAATGGTGTCTGAAATGAGAGAAAATCATGTCTCAAGTGGCAATAACCCACTAATATAAGAGTCACAGAATACAAATGGCACAAATAAACCAAAAATTGCCACACAATTGGCAATAACTTACCAAAAATAGCTGAATTGCCAAAAATAAACAAAGACATGCCACAAAAGTGGCAACAATCTACCAATAAAAGCATAATTGAACACAAATTCTAGAAATAGAAAAATGGCAAAACCTACCAATATAAGCATAATTGAATATAAATGTCGGAAATAACACAATCATTTCACAGTCAAGTGGCAATAACCTACCTTTAAAACCATTACTGAATATAACAAATTCAGAAATTAACAGAAACATGCCACAAAAGTGGCAACAACCTACCAATATAAGTTTATATCAATACCATTGCCAAAAATGTGCCACACAATTGGCAATATCTTACCAATCCAGTAAGCATAATTATTATAAATATCTGAAATAAAACAGAATCATCAAATATAAGACGAGTGGCAATAACTTACCAAAATCAACATTACTCAAATAGATTTATTTGGAATAAAATTAAGTTCAATAAAAGGAGATTAAAAAACCTTCCAATATAAACATAACTGAATAGAAAAGTCAGAAATAAAACAAGAGCCTTGGTGTCCCAGTGGTTATGGTTGTTAGTCATGTACTATTAATTATGTGGCCTGTCAACAATGAGGTTGCGAGTTCGAGCCTTACTGGGAGTAGGCAGTGCTCGACTCCAAAGCCACATGTAACTGACATGGATTGCCAGTTTTCCTGCCAAAGGTTGCGGTTTCACCTGGTACTCTAGCTTCCTCTACAATAAATCTGGAGGCCATCATATAGTTAAAAATTGCTGAAAGTTGTATTAAATAAAAAAACATACACAAGAATACTAAGCGCAAAATGTGTGCCCCTTTTCAGGGGGGGTTCTACCCCTCAAGCCAAGGGCTGGCTAGGTCCTATTTCTATACCCCAGGGATCCTTCGGGGGGGGGGGGGGAGGGGTTGAAATGTCTAAATAAAAGAGAAACAACCACATAAATAGCAATAATTTGCAAATATAAGCATGTCAACAATGAAACAGAAACATTCTTAGCCAAATGAGTGGCAGAAAAAAAAAAACAAAAGCATGCCACAATTCAGTGGTAACATTCTATCAATGTATGCATAATTGAATATTAATGTCAGAAATTATTATAAACATGCCATGAAAATGGCAAAAACCTACCAATTAATGCATTAATGAATATAAATGTCTGAAATAAAACATTCACGTCACACAAGTGGCAATTACCTACCAATATCAGCATAACTGAATATAAATGTCAGAAATCAACAGAAGCATGGCATAACTGTGGCAAAGACCTACCAATATAAGCCACACTGAATATAACTATCAGAGATGAAACTTGCCACACAAGTGGCAATAACCTACCAATTTAAGCATAATTGATAATGGTGTCTGAAATGAGAGAAAATCATGTCTCAAGTGGCAATAACCTACTAATATAAGAGTCACAGAATACAAATGGCACAAATAAACCAAAAATTGCCACACAATTGGCAACAACTTACCAAAAATAGCTGAATTGCCAAAAATAAACAAAGACATGCCACAAAAGTGGCAACAATCTACTAATAAAAGCATGCTAGAAATAGATCAAAGTGCAGACTGCACAGAAGGAAAGGTTGCTTCGCAAGTATGAAATGAGATTCCTGACTCATGTTTGACAGGCAATAAAACAAACCAATGTAAAATAAATCTGGTAAATTTAGAAACATATATTAGCATCATGATTAGATATAAATTTAAAAGACTAGAAAAAAACTTTGCAATCCTCATATTTAAAAGACTAGAAAAAAAACTTTGCAATCCTCATAATTGATAGCCCCAGCTACCCGATGTCTTGAATGGCAATGTCCAGGGCTTTGCTGTTGGAAACTGCAAAAATCGTTTTGCTCAAACTGTAAATATCAGGTGCACAATTCCACCATATAACAAAGGATTCTGCAAAAGTTTCATCAAGTCCCACTCGGTGATGCAAGTAGTTGTGGATAAGAGAAAGGTATTCACTACATCAAAGAATGGCAATCAATGTTTGCTATGGAAAATCCTAAATATCATTCCAATCAAAATATAATATATCAGGTGTACAATAGCACTATGTGACAAAGAGTTCATCAAAATCCATTCAGTGCAACAATACAATTGAAGATGCTTCTATCATAAATTTTATAAATATATTAATAAATAAGACAAAATTGCTGCTGCCCATTTCAGACATAAAAATTGCACCTGTTATATGGTTGGAATATAACTTGCATCAACTTACATGTACATATATGTAAATGTCTCCCTATACATGTAAGGGATGGCATAAGCTTCTAAAATATTCAAAACTAAAATAATTTATTTCTGTAATACTCCAGGGCTTCAGTTGCCGAGTGGTTAAGGTAGTATTCATCTACTATTGATCGAATGCCTGTCAGCACTTGTTTGAATCTTACTGCTGACAGGGTGTGTTCAACTTCAATCTTGATTGACAATTATTAAGACTCCTACAATCTGGCTTTCTCCTTCAATAAAAACAGGACCCCCAAATATAGTTGAAAAATTGCTGAAAGTGGTATTAAACAATTACAACACAGGGATCTGTGCAAATCGATTTACATGTGCCTTCGAAAGATACTGGGTCGATTTTGTTATATCGAGTCCCACACACTATAACAAGATCGACCCAGTATTATTCAAAAGCGCATGTAAATCAATTTTATAAATCCCCCGGATTCAAACAAACAAAAAATTGTAAGACTGTATGAGGCAACATTTATCTTTATAATCAGAATGCATGTCAACTAGTTTGTTTTAAATTTAAACAGTGTGTTAATAGCTTATAAAAGACACAATCAAATGGAGTGCTTTAGTGCTTGCATTTCTTAATATTCAATATGCGATATTGTAACCTTTTATTACAAAAATCCAATAAAAAAAAATTCCACTGTACATATTACATACTATGCTTATTGTTTACATGTACTTGACTTTTGCTACACAATCTGACACTTTTTGTTTTCAACAAGTGTCTTACGATGTTTGCAAAAGATCGCCAGCTTTCGTGACGTTCTATGGCATTCGCGCCTAAACTGCAAACGACATTACCCCAAGGTTTTCAAATGGACAATAATTGCTTGCTCCAAGTTGCACCCATTCTAATTTTGGTCAAAATTTACCTTGGAAAATCGCTCTATTAAATTAAAAAAACCGAATTTCAAAATGCTGAACAAATGTTAAAGATAATTGCTGATTTCAATTTGCACCTTTTTGAATCTATACATAAGGAACATAAGATCGACCATACGCGCTAAGAGGTTTTATTTGTCACTCAAAAAACTTCGGTTAAAACACACTGACTTGATCATCACATTCCCGCCCGTCCTGAATATAGCTGAAATACTGCTGGCTGGACGTAAAGCAGACATCCAATCAATCCTTTGTTTTAAGGAACACATAAAATGAAGAAAAATATATCGTTCTGACTTTCGTTTAATTAGATACTAAAGGCATAAAAATACAACATCGTCTGAAACGACGGCAATTTCGTGAGGTAAACATACACGGAAAATTGGTACTTTTTTGGCTTGTTACTATGGGTGGTGACCAATTTCGACTCGTGTAACGAGAAATATTAATGGTTCAGCATGAATTACCAAAATATAAAATTAATCAAAGGGACCTGAAACAAATTGTGTCAGCTTTTACTATGGAATAATGTAGCGACATGGTGATTTTCATTTAATTAAACACGTAAAAAATAGAATGCAAAACCGTATGAAACGACGACCACACGAAATAATCATTAAATCACTTCAATCATAATAACGTCGTCAAATATTATTAGACTGGTGCTACTGTCAGTACTACATTTGTCGGTTCAGTGAACAGCTATCGCGAAGATTGCCAAATATAGCGTTGATTTCCAAAACCAAAAAGTGTAACGAGTCTGTCTCTCGCGGATGAACATGATATATTAGTTTAAATCGTAATATTAGTTATCAGTTATACAGTAAACGAGACATAATACGAAAGGACATGTATAGTAAAGTTGTTCAAGATTAATGTGGTGCACCGATTCGTGTAATTGATAGATTCCTCAAAAGTGACCTATATTTTACGAGCGTAAGGTTTTATTACACGCCGGTCGCAGTAGTTTCTATGTATTGGAGCGTTAGCAAGGGGAAAGTTTGCTACGCAACCTTCCCAAAAAATGGCAAAACCTACCAATATAAGCATAATTGAATATAAATGTCGGAAATAAAACAATCATTTCATACAAGTGGCAATAACCTACCTTTAAAATCATTACTGAATATAAAAAATTCAGAAATTAACAGAAACATGCCACAAAAGTGGCAACAACCTACCAATATAAGTTAATATCAATACCATTGCCAAAAATGTGCCACACAATTGGCACTATCTTACCAATCCAGTAAGCATAATTATTATATATGTCTGAAATAAAACAGAATCATCAAATATAACAGACGAGTGGCAATAATTTACCAAAATCAACATTACTCAAATAGATTTATTTGGAATAAAATTTCCAAGTTCAATAAGAGGCAATTAAAAAACCTTCCAATATAAACATAACTGAATAGAAAAGTCTGAAATAAAACAAGAGCCATGTTCTATTTATTATGTGGCCTGTCAACAATGAGGTTGCGAGTTCGAGCCTTACTGGGAGTAGGCGCTCGACTCCAAAGCCACATGTAACTGACATGGATTGCCAGTTTTCCTGCCAAAGGTCTGTGGTTTCACCTGGTACTCTAGCTTCCTCTACAATAAATCTGAAGGCCATCATATAGTTAAAAATTGCTGAAAGTTGTATTAAATAAAAAAACCTACACAAGAAATACTAAGTGCAAAATGTGTGCCGCTTTTCAGGGGGGGGGGGTTCTACCCCTCAAGCCAAGGGCTGCCTAGGTCCTATTTCTATACCCCGGGGTTCCTTTGGGTTGAAATGTCAAATAAAAGAGAAAAGAGCCACATAAATAGCAATAATTTGCAAATATAAGCATGTTAACAATGAAACAGAAACAAGCCAAATGCGCGGCAGAAAAAACAAAAGCATGCCACAATTAAGTGGCAACATTCTATTAATGTATGCATAATTGAATATTAATGTCAGAAATTATTATAAACATGCCATAAAAATGGCAAAAACCTACCAATTAATGCACTAATGAATATAAATGTCTGAAATAAAACAATCATGTCACACAAGTGGCAATTTCCTACTAATATCAGCATAACTGAATATAAATGTCAGAAATCAACAGAAACATGGCATAAATGTGGCAAAAACCTACCAATATAAGCCACACTGAATATAACTATCAGAAATGAAACTTGCCACACAAGTGGCAATAACCTACCAATGTAAGCATAATTGATAATGGTGTCTGAAATGAGAGAAAATCATGTCTCAAGTGGCAATAACCTACTAATATAAGAGTCACAGAATACAAATGGCACAAATAAACCAAAAATTGCCACACAATTGGCACCAACTTACCAAAATAGCTAAATTGCCAAAAATAAACAAAGACATACCACAAAAGTGGCAACAATTTACCAATAAAAGCATAATTGAACACAAATGCTAGAAATAGAAAAATGGCAAAACCTACCAATATAAGCATAATTGAATATAAATGTCTGAAATAAAACATTTCATACAAGTGGCAATAACCTACCTTTAAAACTATTACTGAATATAAAAAATTCAGAAATGAACAGAAACATGCCACAAAAGTGGCAACAACCTACCAATATAAGTTAATATCACCTTAACATATATTTTTAATAGAATAATAGATACGGGTACCTATCCTAAAATTTTAAAGAATGCTAAAGTAACACCAGTTTTTAAAACTGGTGAGAGATTTTTAGCCTCAAACTATAGACCTATCTCAGTGTTGCCTACATTGACTAAGCTGATAGAAAAGCATTTATCACAGCATTTATATAAATTTTTAATAAAATTCAATCTCTTACACCCTGCCCAATCTGGTTTCAGACCAAATCATTCGTGTCAAACTGCCCTTATAAACATTATTGACAAATGGCTTCAAGAAATCAATAATGGAAACATAAATCTGGCTGTTCTTTTAGATTTTCAAAAAGCATTTGATGTTGTTGATCATGAAATTTTATGTAGTAAATTGAAAATATATGGGTTTGATAAAAATAGTATTGCACTTTTCAAATCATATCTTCATGGCAGAACACAGCAAGTCCAAATTGGAAATACCAAATCAGATCAACTTCCAATAAATTTTGGTGTACCTCAGGGTTCCATACTAGGCCCTCTTTTATTCA
Source organism: Limnoperna fortunei (assembly GCA_944474755.1). Classification (NCBI taxonomy): domain Eukaryota; kingdom Metazoa; phylum Mollusca; class Bivalvia; order Mytilida; family Modiolidae; genus Limnoperna; species Limnoperna fortunei. Next base: position 69,865,211 of record OX104120.1, read on the forward strand.
TAATATATATAAATGATCTCCCTTTATATATTAAAAATTGTCAAACTGACATGTACGCTGATGATTCCACTATACACACATCAGGTTCAAATATCAAAGAGCTACAGGTTAAAATACAACAAGATTTAAATTGTGTAGAACAATGGTGTCATGAAAATAACATGTTCATAAATTCAAATAAAACAAAATGTATGATAATTGGAACTAGACAAAAACTTTCCTCACAAGAGAATGAACTTTGCCTTACAATTTCTTCCAATAAACTACAAAATTCGACATGTGAAAAATTATTAGGAATAAAAGTAGACCAACAACTAAATTGGTCCAGTCAGGTAGATGTAGTCTGTTCCACAATTTCATCTAGAATTTATCTTCTTTCAAAAATCAAGCAATATTTAAATCTCGAATTGAGAAAATTATTTTACAATGGATATATTCTACCCCTAATAGATTACTGTTGTATAATATGGGGCAGCTGTAATAATGAAGGACTAAACAGAATTTTAAAACTGCAAAAAAGAGCAGCACGACTTATTATGGATGCTGATCCATTAACACCTTCAGAACCTTTATTTAAATATCTTGGCTGGATGAAAATTGAAGAAAGAATTAAATATCACAAATGTCTACTTACTTTCAAATGCTTAAAAAATGAGGCTCCAGATTACCTTAATAAAAATTTTTCGTATATTTCTGAAACAAACCCATATGCTCTAAGAAATGCCTTAAAAGGAAATCTCAATGTCCCTAAACCAAAAACTGAACAATTCAAAAAATCTTTTGTATATTCAGCCCCTTTGCTATGGAATAACTTACCACTTTCAGTGCGTGAATCTATTAGCACCAATGTATTCAAGACAAATATTAAAAACTACTTATTATATTCTTCAGACCATCAGGACAATGTATAATTTTCACCAATTTGTATGTTACATTCTGTATACTTGTATATTTTCTGTATATGCAATGTATAACTTTTCACCAATTTGTATGTTACTTTCTGTATACTTGTATATTTTCTGTATATGCAATGTTTATAATTGCCTCACAATTTGATCAATTTATGCTGTATTACATTATTTTCTTTAGTTTAATATGAGGGCCTCAGGGAAGATTAGTGTAGCTAACTGAGTTTACCCTCATAAAATAAAGTATTATTATTATTATTATTATTATCAATACCATTGCCAAAAATGTGCCACACAATTGGCAATATCTTACCAATCCAGTAAGCATAATTATTATTAATATCTGAAATAAAACGAATCATCAAATATAACAGACGAGTGGCAATAACTTACCAAAATCAACATTACTCAAATAGATTTATTTGGAATAAAATTTCAAGTTCAATAAGAAGCAATTAAAAAACCTTCCAATATAAACATAACTGAATAGAAAAGTCTGAAATAAAACAAGAGCCTTGGTATCCAGTTGTTATGGTTGTTAGTCATCTACTATTTATTATGTGGCCTGTCAACAATGAGGTTGCGAGTTCGAGCCTTACTGGGAGAAGGCAGTGCTCGACTCCAAAGCCACATGTAACTGACATGGATTGCCAGTTTTCCTGCCAAAGGTCTGCGGTTTTCACCTGGTACTCTAGCTTCCTCCACAATAACTCTGGAGGCCATCATATAGTTAAAAATTGCTGAAAATTGCATTAAATAAAAAAACATTAACAGAAACATGCTAGTAAAGCGGCAAAACTTACAAATATTAGTTATTATCTATAGTAATGTCAGAAATGTGCCACACAATTGGCAATACCTTACCAAAGTAAGCATACTTATGAATGTCTGAAATAAAACTGAATCATCTCAAGGGGCAATAATTTGCTACTACAAGCTTAACTGAATATAAATGTCTGAAATAAAACAGAAAACTTACCAATATAAGCTATTATCAATACTAATGTCAGAAATGTGCCACGCAATAGGCAATAACTTACCAATACAAGAGTCACAGTATATAAATGTCAGAAATAAACCAAAACTAATATGTCAGACACTTGGCAATAATCTACCAAAAGAGCTGAAATGCCAGAAATTAACAGAAACATGCCACAAAAGTGGCAAAAAGTCTAAAAATTCTAAAGTCAGAAAAGCATAACAGTATATAAATGTCAGAAAAAAAATTCTTGCCACAAAAGTGGCAACAATTTACAAATATAACCATAATTGTATATAAAAGCCAGAAATAAACATAAACATGCCACAAAAGTGGCAATAACTTACCAAAATAGCTGAAATGCCAAAAATAAACAAAAATATGGCACAAGTGGCAACAATATAGCAATATAAGCATTACTGAATATAAACATCAGAAATAAAACAATTATTACATAAATGGCAATAACAGCATTACTGGAAAAAAAGGTCAGATATTAACCGATATGTGCCACAAAAATGGCAAAACCTACCAATATAAGCTATACTGTGTATTAGTGTTGGAAATAAACAGAAACAGACTTGGCAATATCGTACCAATATACCAGTCCACTCAATTATGAATGTCTGAAATAAAACAGTAACATGCCACACATTTGACAAGAGTCAAGAGCCTGCCAATATTAATGTTACTACATAGAATTTTCAGAAATAAAAACAGAAACAAGCCACACCAGTGGCAATACCTACCAAAATAAAAACCATTGAATAGACATTTCTAAAATAAAACAGAATCATGCCACAAAAGTGGCAACTACCAAAATAAGCTTAACTGAATGGTCTGATCTAGACACTTTCCAATATAACAAACAAGCCACACAAGTGGCAACCACCTACCATTATAACCAGGAACCAGCCACACTAGTTGCAATAACATGAAAAAAATTTATAAATAGCTGAATCTAAATGTGTAACACAGAAACAAGCCACACACTTAGAACTAATAGACATGTTTGAATAACTGACTGGTTTCCCCCATCCCCCCACCCACTTTCTTAGTTTCTAACAATAAAATTGACAAATAATTAAAGTTGAGGTAAACCCTTCTCAACCAACCAACAATATCAAACCTTACTGATTCACCAAGTATCCCTGTGGGTGGCTTAGAGGGAATGTCTTCTTTGTTATTTTTTATTATTTTTTTGGGAGGGGGGGGGGGGTTAATGCAGTTGCTACTGTGAAAGACATGAACTTTATGCAAGAAATAATATGACACTACATAAAACAAAATGAGATAAAAGTCAAATCGGAATAGATCCAGTTCACTGGATCCAGTTTTTAAATCATGTTATTATGGATTGCCTGGGGGGCTGTAGAATGGGGCAGCCAGTTTGGCCGTGTTCTTCCATACCAAGTAGTAGTAATGTGCAGTTACATGTGCAGCCGCTTTAAATCTCACAGCTAACTCACTTTCTATCAGTCTAATCTTCAGTCGATTCAGAAACTTAACGAGTGCAAGATGTTGATTTCAGTTTGGAGGATGGAGGCAACTATATTGGGGTTGATTTCAGCGTCAAGGACGGACGCAACTATATGGGGGTCAACTGGCATACCATGGCAGCTGTGTCAACATATTGACTTTTCATTTTCAATCATCAATGTTGTGTACATATAAGCTGCTGGTTCATCTGCAAAGTGGGGCGAAAGTTGTTAGGTCATTGTTCTAATTAATGGATCAATGCGGACACAATTTTTGCAATGAACTGATATCGACTATACTAACTATACATATGAATTTAAGGTTCATCACAACATACGGTCAAAAACACCTTCAGTTTTAAAATGAAAATGAAATTTCATAACAAAGTAATACATTTGGTTTAAGAAAACACATCTATATATAACAGAATTTCTGTTCTTTTTAAAATAAATAAGTAAAAGTACATCTACATGGTAACAGGCCATTATTCGAGTGCAAGGTAAACAAACACAAATATTTTAAGCTCAAGAAGGATATATATTTAGAGTAATAGTGTTTGTTGGTGTTTAACTTTTTATTTAGAAATATGAATCTGTCTCATCAGTTATTTTATTGGTAATTTTAGGCAATACATCAAGATGAACCTTAAATAAGTAATAAAATGATCTTACTTTTGATGTATCATAATTCATACAAAATCTTCCTTCTTCCTGTTATAAGAATCCATGTTGGGGTGTGTTATATCCCAAAACTTAACGATCACACAATGTACAAGAAAATGGGATCAACATTTCATTGAAAAAAAAATCATATAAACACTATATTGTTGCAATTAAAATCCAAATATGCATTATGTACAGTGGCAGAATTGTTTTATGGCTTATAGGTCAATATTTTTTACCAGAAAATGATTAGCTCCACAAATACGGTCTTTCGACCCGTCAAAAAATCGACAAAGAGTCTATGGGCAAAATATTAAGACAAAGATATTTGGACTTCATTTAGTTTAAGTGGAGCATACAAAGATGTACAGCTTAGGGAAATTGTGTTTAAATTAAGACGATGTAATTACGGCAAATAAACAAATTAAACATGAATTTGTGTTGTTTATTTTATTGATTTTGTTGTGCTGGAAGTGCATCCATAAAAACCAAAGAAATATTTAGATCAACTATGAATAAAATATGAATTCTAGGTCATACTCTTTTCATTTCCACACACGTTTGTGGTTATTTTTAAATGTTGTTAACTTCTTTAGTAAAGTCAATGTTACATACTGTAACTGCTGATGATAATCATAACGGAATAAAATATATTTGTTGGAAAAGTTCTAACCATTTACACTTTGACAAAAAATATCTATTGTTGAACATGTTAGCATGAATTCATAGTTTCCATCAATTATAAAATAATAATGGTTCAAGGTTACACCGGACATGAGGCGGACATTTTGACGCCACTGTACACAATGCACGGAGTAATTTTAATATGTTAAAACATCACAGGATTTACAAATATTTGAAGATATATATCAAATTTTGCCATAATTACACCAGCAAGTTTTGATATCTGCAGCAGCTTTCGTCTTTTCTATTTTAACTAGGTTTTTTAGCAGAGCTACAGAAGGGCGACTTCCATTTTCTTGCACATGCGCTCTATATGAACGCAGATAAATTTGCATTTATTAGTCGAACACACCCTTACAGGCAAAAAAAATTCTAAATAAATTGTGTCATGCATTAATTATAGGATTTTGTGTACAAATAATCTCAAACAGTTCACGATTGCAACAGTAAATATCTTAATTTTTTATTTCCTACCCAAGTTGGTTTATGTTTCGTGATTGACCGTTTTCAACACATTAAAGATTCTGTGATGTGTTCAGGTGTCGCAGTTATAACTTTTGTGGAAAAAAACAAAGAGTTGTAATTTTCCAGTTCGACACTTTATGAATAAAAAAACACCTCAACCGAGCATAAAAAGTTTGGTTAACGAAGTACAAACAGTAACACGAAAACCCAGTAATTTTATTGACTGTCCACCTGCGATAAAAATGTTAGTAAATTCCTTGCCTCTAATTAACAATGTCTGTTGTTACTTAGTCTCTCGAAAATACGAGTAGTACTTTAATTTCTAGTTCGAAAAGTTTTTGTGAAGAAAAATTACGTACCTCTGACACCAGTCGATCTGAGATCAAACGTCTAATTATCAAGAGAAGTGCTCACTGAAGGTCACGTGGTGAATATTTTAAGCGGTCTGATCAAGAGGTCACTAGTACATAAAATAACAACAAATATACAATTAAATATAACCACCCCCCCCCCCCCAAAAAAAAAAAAAAAAAATTAAAAATTTTAATAAGTTCCTTACCTCTCGTTACCATGTGAATTGTTGGGTTCTCAAATGTATGCTATATTTCCCCAAGTAAATATCACTAAGAAATATATTTGTTGTTCTTCATTTCATTGCCCTTATGTAAATGTTACGGCGATTTTTTAAAATGTTTTGACTGTTTTATGGCAATATCCCCATCACATCCGTATCAAGCTGAAACCACCATAACAGCCCGAGAGCTTTTAGGCCCCAGGGCAGATGTGAGTGGAGGGCTGATACGGGATTTTATATATATATATATATATATATATATATATATATATATATATATATATATATATATATATATATATATATATATATATATATATATATATATATATATATATGAATATTGCCATATCATGACCTTTTTATCATACACTTAAAATATTTAATACTAATACTTTATTTCCCATAAACTACATATAGAGGGGCTACCTTTGTTACACATGTTACAATAATTTTAACAAATTTTGAATAACTTTTCAAGTGAACAAACAAGTTTATAAACTTTAAAGTGTTTGCATTTTTAAGAAAATATTCGAGGTAACAAGTTTTTCGTTTCATGGTTGAAAAAACTACATGTCATAATATAATGAAACTCATCGTCAATTTCATGTACATTACTATTATGCCTTGCCAGCTGCATGTTTCTATAGGTAAATGACGACTCCCACTTCTTAATTTGCACAAGTAATACATTAAATAATGTGGAAACAATGGGATATATTTTTCAAAAAAGAAATTGTCCTTGAATAATCTTTTTTAGAATGATATGTTTCCCGGATCATATCCCTTAAAATGTGTATTCCGCAATACATTCTAACAGCTTAAATTTTCAGAAGGTACCAGCCAATCTAATGCAGTTAAATATAAGATTGATGTTGACAAATGCAAATAAGTTCAAACTGTTGTTAAACAAAGGCATTACTTTTACCATATTGTGAGCTTTAGCTCCTTCTATGACAACAAGTGCAACCACAGGCACTTGGGGTCAGGATAATTTTTTTTATGGAATAAAAAGCAAATAAATAAATTTACAGTGTGTATTCACTCGTTTGGTAACTAGTCTGACATGTCTCATTGTGAAATATTGACCTCAGACAAATAATATTTTTTTCTTTATTATATAAGAACATTCTTATATAATAAAGAAAAAAATATTATATTTTCTGAGATCAATATTTCACAATGAGACATGTCAGACTAGTTACCAAACGAGTGAATACACACTGTAAATTCATTTATTTGCTTTTTATTCCATAAAAAAAAATTATCCTGACCCCAAGTGCCTGTGAGTGCAACATGCGATTTATGACCGTCATAAATTAATAACTGTCTGTATAAATTGTCAAACCTTGAACATATTTAATAAAATGATCACTTATTAATAAATACTTAAAACATCAGTGTTTGACTAACCACTATTAATTACACACCCTCAGTGCAGGTCTCAACCAAATTTTAGTTCATTCTAGCACCCTGAAAGATAAGATGGGGAGGAATTTGGGAACCGAGAGCATTTCCGGATGTTACACCTGGAGGTTTATAATCTTTTGAACCAACAATATTTGGAAGCTATATGTTGAAAATGTACACCCTTTTCATCAACATTATAGATACATTTGTGACTCATCTAATCAATCATATTTTTGAAGAAGATTAAATAATTGTAGAAAATATGTGTCGATATTCTCCGGAGATGCTGATGCTGATGGCTAGTCCGAGAATCCTCTGCCGTCCCACGCAAAAAAAGCGTTGGACGCCAGAGGATTCTCGGACTACCTGATGGCTAATTTGGGAACCGAGAGCGTTTTCAGCTCTGGCCACCTTAAATTCAAGGAATAAAACCAGTTGAGTGTAAAAGGCCTCTCACACCAAGGTAATCGGCATACTCTGCGGCTAAGTCCACTTCTTCAAACCTGGTATACCTGCAAACATACACAATATTATTTTTTTGAATCGAGAAATATGACTATTGACTATTATTTTTACACGATTAGATAAGATAAGATTTTATTACTAAATGCAATACAGCATATAAGTAATTATAGAAAACCTTTTTTTTTTTGAAAGCATATCTCATTATAACCAGAATTTAAAAAATATGAGTAATGAAGCTAAATTCATATGGCACCTTACTAATGAGGATGAAAGAATTTTAAAAGAATTAGGTCTTTTTATAAAAAATGTGCCTACAATTTAGAGGTAAAAATTAGACATCACAAATTATTATTATTGTTGTTAACATGATATATTTGTAACAATATATATTTTAAGGTGCTCTGACCCGTCCTGTGTTCAATTATATATATTGTTTTAATTTCATAATCATTGTATCTGATTTTTTGCCCCTCGGGGGCCCTTGTTTGGAACTAAAGCCATTCTATTCTATTTTATTCAATACATATATGAATGAATATAGTTACAACATAAATATTTGCAAAAAAACATAAATTATGCAGAAAGTTACAATATGCAGAGCGTCACAAATTTTTGCATGTCAAATATACAGATTTATTAATTATGACAGCCACAGTCTTTCTGCTAATTTTAAATATTTTCCGAGGTTATTAAGTTCCTTTACATTTTGGACAGATAATTACTGTGTCAATTTAAACATAGATGGAGTTCTCCAATAATATTTCTTTATAAATTTCTTTCTTAAATCTGTTATCACATTGTAGAATAGAATGATATTCGTCTACAACAAAATGAGTGTTGTGTGTGTTTTTAATTGTTTTTTAATTGTTCTTGTTATAATTTTAATTATTATATCACAATTTTTATTTTACAAAAATTTCATGCAAATTAAGGTATTAAGTACAAACCCATAGCCAAAGTAAGCCATCATTTCAATATGGTTCTCAAGATGTGTCTCCTGCTCCAAGTTCCAAGTGGGAGCTGGAAAAGACTTTACAACATCAATGGCATTCACCCTCGATCCCTGACACTCGATCCGATAGACGTGTAGTTTTTGGGGATACCATAAATTTTAGCAGCTTTGTACAGTTTTTGTTAATAACTTTTGTCACTACATTGTGCAAGGCTGTGGGAGATTACTGTCGTTAAGGTGGTCACATGCTGTGGAAGATTACTGTCGTTAAGGTGGTCACATGCTGTGGGAGATTACTGTCGTTAAGGTGGCCAAGGCTGTGGGAGATTACTGTCGTTAAGGTGGTCACATGCTGTGGGAGATTACTGTCGTTAAGGTGGCCACATGGAGGATTTCTCCTGGAAAAGAAATAAACAAAATATGATAAAACCCTATTTTTATTGGGAAATATCTATAAGATCGTATCGAATTTCGCTAACTGTTTCAGTATTAATACGACTCGACTTTGACTAGCACCTGACTTTCCAGTATAGACGTCAATCTTTCTTTTTCCACTGTTCGATAATTAATTTCAATAATTTATTGAAGAACCGAACATCTAACATGTTGATCCATGTTCAAGAGGGTTAAACGGGCATAAGTAAAAACAGACAAAATTACCGAAATTTGTTACAACTCTTCATACTTACTCCAAAATATATGAAAGGGTAGCTTTTTTCATTGAAAAATATATCATTGGGTAGTTGTAAATTATCCAAATATATCCATGCCTCAATTCTCATCTTAGATCATCTTAAACCCATGTAAACCACGGTGATTTTACAATCAAAGTGTTGCATTAACGTCACTTGATCATTTTTGTAGTGAATGGACTATTTTGTCATGGGGTGCAATAATAAAATTATAAAATATAAAATATATGAATAGGTCCCGTTTCATAACGTCCGAAAATATATGAATAGGGTGGGTTTTCAAATCTTCTCCGTCCTCCAGACCTGTACCTAAAAGTATCCATAGTAACCCCCCCCCCCCCAACCGTGACTTACTCGCGTCTTTAAGAGCTTCGAGGTCATTTGGTTCGATGTGTAAGGATCGAGGGTCAGGGACAATCATATAGGAGACAGACGAGTGTTTCGTTGCACATTTTGACTAAAATAACTCGTCCTAAATATATAAATACTGAAATATTATGCTCACTTGGTATTTAGCAAAATATTCAATCAATATAACAGGATTGTATAAAGCAAGTCCATTGTTTACATCTTGCTTTAGTGTATTTAATGGCAAAGTCTATTTAGTGTCATTTTATCAATAATATGCACGATTTTTGGTTCAATTTGCTGGAAAATTATTGTTTATTTTTAGATCAGTTCTAAATTTAATCTACTTCCGGTTTGAATGTTTCCTAATGTTGTGAAACTCCTCTTGTATGAGGTAGCAGCAGGAATAAGGTATTTTATATGATTTTTTTTCTTTTTCTTTTTTTCTATATTCATTGTGAAGTAAAATTGTGATCAACTATAGACTTAAAACATGTAACCATACCGCATGTATAATTATGTAAATTATACGTGAATTATAAATATATTTATGACTATTATGTTTATACTTTTGAAAATTTTCCCATTACATTTACTCTGATGCAGTCAATTGATCTCTTAAAAATTCCATCCTCCCAAGTCAGGGGTTTTGAGTCTGCGTTCGCTCCATGATGGAGCGAACGCGGACTCAGAACCCCTGACTTGGGAGGATGAAAAATTCTTACGGAGGATTCCTTTAAATAAATGCTTTTTTTTTATAAAAAGTAAAATTGTGTTATCCGTAATAAATTCCATAATCTTTCAAGTTTAGTTAGAAAGACATCCAATTAATATTGCCTAATCTGAGGTCGTTATTTCGATTTTCCACGCGATTTTCATAATGCAAATGTATAACTAGTCGAGCAATGATTATAGTGGAATGAGCCGCTGATTAGCGTCTATAAGTAATTACAGTCTTCATATATTCAGACCTGGGAATACTGTAACTCAATTAAATTAATTTATCGGTTCCTGGTTCAGTCAGACCAATATTTTAATATATGCTGTTACAATCCTGTTACCTTTATAATCATGAATTATATGTACACACGGTTACCGAATTCTTCAAAATTGTTCAATTATACTGTTGACATTACTATAGCATTTTACTATAAAACCTTTCGTTTGTCGCATGTCACAAAGAGTCTGAAACACGACAATTTAAAATAGTTTGAAGTTGTATTCGAACTAATTGTTTTCTGGACATTCAAGTGATCCTTCACTTTTATTACTTAAGGGCTTACAGGCTAACAAGTTTTCTGCCTAATGGGATCTCGGACAGTTTGGCCTTTTATTTATAAGTAGGCTGCGACGCCAACAATTAAAATTTCCTGATTCACATTGATTTATTGTTTTTTTACTTGTTCTCGTTCCATATATATTAAAATATTTATCACTGTGCGTTAAACAACAACCATTTTATCTATTGAGCTACCCTTAAATATACAGTGTAGTAAATAAATAAGAAATTTATTTGACTTGCGATGTTTTGAAATATAAATCATACATCATTGGTTTGCAGCTTCAATTTATTACAAACATGATCAGAACTTGTTTGTACTTCTTTTTACACATTGCAGAGTGTCACAATTCGAGTTTAGTAAGTAATGCAAATATTTGCGACGGTAAAAACCTTAGATATGACCCTTCAAGTAATTTTTGATACATTTGATAACACGGGCAATTTTATGTATTTATGTTGCATTTTTACATATTACGGTTGTGTTGAGCAACTTTTCTGCTGAGCGATAAAAAGTTTAAATAATTCATTTCAGGATCACATTTTAACTCTAAGTTGTATTAGGAATGGAAATTTGTATAGGCTGATAAGGCTGCACAACAAATTTCTGAACAAAATTTTTTTTTCAACGTTCTTCGTATATTTGAAAAGATATAAGGAACAGTAAAGCCACTAAAAAAGTAGACTTACTAATGTTGGAAGGAAGATTTAATCAGTTTACACAAATTTGTAAAATAAATATAAAATGTTCGTTGTAATTTTAGGAAATAAATGGAATCTGGTGAGTCTAAAGAAAAGGTGATTTTGTGTTTAGGTGGTGCATTCAATCCTGTTCATACCAGACATGTCTTGGCTATGGTTCTGGTAAAGCGTTGGCTAGAAGCTAATACCAATTATATTGTTGTCGCTGGAAGACTGGCTGTAGCCCCGGACGGCTATGTGAAAGCCAAGTCCAGAAAATCTCAATGTAAATGTATAAAAGCTGAACACAGAATTGAACTGTGTAAAATAGCGTGTTCTTCACATTCGGAATGGCTCGCGCCGTATCATCGTCCAGTCGGTTCTGCCGCAGAAGTTGGAGAAAAGACAAAAGTTGAAATGATACAATCCGGTACTAAAGAAAATATCCATGTCGCTGTCATAGTAGGTGCAGATAGGGCAATGAACAAAACAGGCCATGCTAAATGGCACAAAGATTGTTCAAATATTACCGTATGTATTGGACGAAAAGGCGAGACTGGGAGGATACTGGAACAATATAAAAAGGATTCGGATGCTAATAAAGTGAAACATCCACGGTTTTTGTTCGTTCCAGATGAACTTGACAACGTGAGTTCTACAGCTGTTCGACAAGTGTTGGCAAAACTAGATGACGAAGGATCATCGCAAAAGGATATCATAGACAGCTTAGCGAGAGATGATTGGATATCTGAAAAACAAGGACAGTATATTGTACAAAATCTGTCCGAGTTGTATTTCTGACAATAATTAATCTATCTTAGCATTATTTGTTAATTTCTATTGATTACGATTTAAGGGGCTTACAATCTGAATCATAATGTAGCATTTCCCCCACGGGTGAAACCTATATCACTGGAAATTGCCGATCCGGAAAACTTGTCACCCGCTCCAGCCAACGTTTGATATCAAGAAATTATCACCAGCTCATCCCGCAAATCGTTGATCCTAAACATTATCACCCACTCCAACCGAAGTTTACTTGCATGTCGATTGTTTTTCCATTTCCGCCTCGCCTGAATATGTATAGCTGAAATATTGCTGCTCGGGCGTTAAACACCATTAATCAATCAATCAATCAATCCATTTCCGCCAAACTATGTTAAAGACGCAACAAAAAATGGTCAAATATTATTTGATAAACCAACTACTAGAATAACAAACATTTTCCAATCAACATATATACCAGTTCTGTATCTATATGTTTGTTTACAATGGGTTAAACATCATCCATTATCTTCTTTAGATAATAGGCAATTATATATCAGATACAACCGGAGATCTAGGCAATCCGTATTTTTAATGGAATATTATTATCTATGACTGGAAAACTCACTAATAATGCACGTCTGATTTTATTAGTTTCTTACTTTGTTATTAGTGACGTAATGGAATCATCGGTTACCATTGTGACGTAATGGAATCATGTTACCATTGTGACGTAATGGAATCATGTTACCATTGTGACGTAATGGAATCATCTGTTACCATTGTGATGTAATAGAATCATCTGTCATCAATGTTGAAAGTAAAATTGTAACAGAAACATAGAGATATCCGTCCGACCAAGGGCATTAAGTTGTCGGTGTAGGACGTAAAAAACTCCCCAAGTCAAGTCAAACATAGAGATTTCCCAAGACGTATGTAGGAACCTATTAACTTCCGTCTCTGGTTTAAATTACATATAATACTAGTATTTGTTGAATTTAAAATTATTGCACAAATGTTATATCGGCAAATGTATTGCGATTAATGAAGAATAATATGCAATTAGTTTATTGTTTTACCCTTAATTGGTTTTTTTCAGGACGGTTTTGATTATCTTTCTTGCCTGGCAACCTCGAAAAATGAGCATGTAAATCATGGTGTTTACCATTTTGAATGGAAATATCATATTCTTTGGATTATTAATTTTACAGCCACTGTTTCACAACAGCGACTTTAAAGAAGTACTCGACATATCATTTTGATGTCATGTGAAGTATCAAACTATTACAGCCTTTTAAAAAACCTCAATTTCAAAGTGTACTAGAGACCTTGACCTTTGACATTATCGAAATAACTCAAAAATCGTAAAAGATACATTAAAAAGAGAAATCATGTATATATTTGTTGCTATAGGACGTAGCGTCGTCATTCAGCGACCATGAATAGTAGATATGACTTTCCACTTGGACCACTGGGCCCGGGTAGTAGATACGACTAGCCCACCCAGTTGTGGATATGATTAGTCACTTGGACCAATAGGCCACTGTCTAGTAAATTAATACAACGTAGCCACTCGTACTAATGGGCTCCTTAGTAAATGTCTAGCCATTTGGACACTAGGCCCGAGAAGTAGATATGACTAGCCACTTGGACCACTGGGTCCCTAAGTTGTGACTTGGATCTATATGGGCCTCCGAGTTGTAGATATGACTAGCCATTTGGACCACAGGGACTCCGAGTAGTAGATATGACTTGCCACTTGGACCACTGGGCCCCCAAGTTGCATTTTGGATCACTAGGCTACCGAGTCACATATATGACTATCAAATTTGACCACTGGGCCCTGAATAGTATTATAACTAGCCACTTGGACCACTGAATAGTAGATATGACTTGCCACTTGGACCACTGAAAAGTAGATATGACTTTAAATGCTTAATGCCACTTTCAGCAATTTTTGAGTACCGGGGGAAACAGCTGAAATTCGGTAGTTAACTGGCAATCCTTGTCAGTTAGATTGTAGTCGAGTACACCCTGCCCTCAGTGAGACTCGAAACCAAAACCTCACTGTTGACAGTGATCAATAGTAGCCCAACTTTAACAAATTCGCACTGAGGCCCCAAGAAGGAGTTGGAGAGTGGATAGGTCTGAAAATAAATTAAACAGTATGGCACCATCATACAAAAGCTACTAACAATTTTTTTTGTATTATATCATTTATCATTGCCG